>VYXC01009539.1:2097120-2271622 GCA_013397175.1 Platysteira castanea
GGCACTCGGCGCAACTTTTGCGCCCCCCGCTCGCGGCGGGACGGGGCTGCGCGGGGAGTGGAGTGGGGGGGTGTCGCTCCGCGGTGCCCCCCGGTTGCGCGGCCGCGGAGCCCCCGGCCCCCCCTTTTCTCCGCGCGCTGCTGCAGGACGCTGAATTACACCCCTTCAATTAGCAGGATATAATGGTTTAACGAGGAAATGCTTTGTGGCGGACTCAAACCCCAGATTATTTCCTCCTGCAGGAGATTTTGACTACATTATTCTTATTAATTTAATTGGAATATTTTTTTTCTCCCGGTGAGAAAGCCTCTCCGGGCTCTTTCCGTCGAGAAAAAGGCAAGGAATTGCAGGGAGAAGGGCGGCAGCTTCCCAGGCAGCCCGAAGAGCTGCAAAAGTTTCGTCCCCTTCTCCCGTCGCGGTCCCCTCTCCTTCCCCAGCCTCCCCCAAATTTTGGGGTGCTGGCGAGAAAACACCAGGCCGGCGGGGGCACGAAACTCCAAACCATACACTTGCTGAAAAGGCAGGAGTAAAATGTGAGCAGCGGGAGTTTGCAGAGGATGGGATGCAAAGTTTGTGCATTTAATTCAGCTCTGGGAAATACCTGGGTTTTGTCAGTGCTGCGGCTGCAGGAGGGACCCCCGGACGCTCCGTGCAGGGCCCGCAGCGCCGACGCGCTTGGCATCTCCACGTGGGGCTCCTGGGGCTCAGTAGGCCCAGTCGCACATTAAGGAGAGAAAATAAATCCATGGGCTGGTTGCTCCCTGGCCCGGTCGTGTCGTGTGTGTGTGTCCCCCCCCTCTTTTTTTTTTTCCTTCTTTTTTTTTTTCATTTATCAAAAGAAAAGCAGAAAGCCAGGCATGTGCTTTGACTCCGTTAGGAAAATCTCGCATTCTTGCTGCACGTTTGGAAAAGTAATAGGAGGATTAGAGGCCTCCTGACAAACTCTTCCCTCCGAAGGATCAATTAGGTGATTCTGTCATTTTTCCATAGAAAAAGGGGGGCGAGCCCTGAGCTAATACAAGCAATTTCCTATTTTATCATTTCAAGAGCTTTTATTGATACAAGTTTTGGGATGGATTTTTTTTCTTTTTTTTTTTTCTTTTTTTTCATCAAGTTTTGGTTCAGATTTAAAGGGAAGCTCTTGAAAGTGGGTTAGAAAAGGAAAACAAACAGAAATCTTGGTTCTGAGCATATTTATCCAAGCCCTGGAACCGAAATGGCACAAGCATTTTGTGTCATCTGTCAGGAAAAATCCAAACATCGTTCCATTTACATATCTGCTGAGGAGCTAGGAAATAGTTGGGGAACATATGCACGTCTCCTCATAGATTTACAAGCAAATGGATTGTAAAAATATTAGCAAGGGTCGCTGTAGCTGGCTTAATTTCAAAAAGATCTGCAGAAATACATTGTTTCAAAGCCTCCTTTGCAGGATTACATTATCGCAGGCGCCTTTGGGTTGGGGTTCTTTTGTCGTGGGGTTTTTGTTTTGTTTCTTTTTTAACACCTTTTTGAAGAGCTGAGGAGAATTTTGGGATAAGCAGTACAGAATTGTGCGGCCCAAATTTTAGGTGCTGCTTAGAAACAGGCAGCTCTCGGAAGAGCTGTATCCTCAAACTTTGGAGAGGAGTGCAATAAAGAAAACCCCAACTTTTTATGATCGCTTTCCCAGCTTTCTGGTGTCTTTTATTTTTAGGTAACCCATCCAACACTGAGGGGGGAAAGCAAATGCCTTTATCAAATACTTTCAAAGTTTCTCTTCAAGCTAACTTGTCGAAAAAGAAAGATCATTGCCTTTTCTACCAGTTCCTTAAAATCCTGCTATTTTGCAGCGAGGCTGCAGACAAGTTGCACATCTGTTAGCACACTTGCACTGACACATTTCCAAAACTTTTTGGGTTTTCTGGGGGGGCTGAAACGCCACTGAAATAAGAAATCGTATTGTGCAGAAGCTGCTCCCCCCCTCCGTCCCCGCGTCCAGCCCAATTCTGTTTGATCAGTCCTGGCTGCTTTTATTTCCACTTGGACTTTGCTAATACCTCAGCGCCGAGATTGAAGCGGTGCGATTTTCCGGAGCAGCGTGTTTACCAGGACACTTTGAAAGTTGGTCTGTTTATGAGTCGTTAACCTTTTCTCCTCATACACCATTTTGAAAAGACACATTAGGGTGCAATAGGGACATGCACACCTCGCGCTCGAGCAGCGGTGCTTCTCGTTTACTTCAGCCACAGACCCTGACTTTGCACCAAAAAGCATCTTGGTTTTTTCCCCCCTCCCTTTAAAGTGGTTTAGTGTTTTTTTTAAATGGCTTTTTTTTTTGGTGTTGTTTTTACCTCCCTTTCAGGTTCACATCGTAGAAATCAGCTTTAGCGCAGGTTAAAGCAACTCTGTCTTGGATAGTATCCAGCGCCGAGCCAAAAAAGTCCCGAGCACATGAGATCAGGCAGGACAAAGCGCTGCTTAAAGCAGAAAAGTTAAAATATTTCAGGATGTACCAAGACGTGTTTGGAAAGTGGGAAGGTTGGAAGTGCTGCCCTGGCTCGCTGTGGGGCTGTCGAGCCTCTCTGCTCTGTGTACCTTCGCAGATAAACTTCCACTTGACAAAAGGCCTTTTTTCCTTGACTCTCCCTGAGTGGGGAAGGGGAAGGACAGGAGGGATCAGGAGGGAGGGTTTATTATTTTTAATAGCTTGTAGAGACCTGTAGTTTTTATATTTTTCTTCTTTTTTCTCCCCCGTCTCCCCCCCTCCTCCGTGAGAGCTGTTTCTGGTGGGTGAGAGCAGCTCCATGTGCTGGGATTGTGCCTCCTCTCACTTTTTGAATCTGCCGACTGCAAACTCGCAGCAATCGCTCGTTTTTTTTTTTTTTTGTAAAACTTTATTGAAATTTGAAACTATCATCTTTTCCCATAGAGGAGGGGGGAGAAGAAAAAGAGGAATGTGCCAATCATTGGAGTGATTTATTTTATTTTACCTGCTTTTATTTTAATAATCATTCATAGTACTTTGATTGCTGCCGCTCTGCTCTAATGAAATATATTGTGCTGTTAGGAAAGTTTTTAACAACCTGTGTTTAAAATAAAAATAAATGCAATGGTGCTACCTATAGATTTAAGTATCTACAATTCTGGAGCCACTCAGAATAAGTGCAATGAAAGCTTTTGGGAAGTCAGCAGAAGGTCTTGAATTACGACAGGATTTTGCTGATAGATATTTCTACTATTGATTTCTCAGTTTTTCATAATTTCTGAAGAGAACAATGCAAATTAAAATAAAGTGTTGAAAGGAAGTAAAATGTCTGATTTAATACCCATATTTGCACGACCCACAATGATTTGGGTAGGAAATGTACTCCATGGGATAATTTAAAAAAAAAAAAAATTAGTTTGTTAATCTGAAAAATCCCCAATGCTGTCTTGCACAGGGGTAGGCAGCGGGTGGCTTTTCCCATGCTGGGGAAAACGTTGCACAAATTACTTTATTTTTCCCTCCTAGAGGGCCCAATCCTGAGAAAAGGAGGATCTGGGAGCAGGGACGTCCCCAGCACGCGGCGCTGGATCAGGCCCCACAGGCTGGATACGTTTTTATGTGCAGCCTGGAGTTCGGTCATTCATTTATTCAGGGAAAAATCAAGAAGCATGGCCCCAGTATATTATAATATGTTTTGATCTCTTTGGCTGATTTATGTTATACTTTCTGAGGAAAATCTATCTATCTATAGATATAATTATTAAAAAAAAAAAAAAGCAAGGAGTCTTTTTTGCCTTTTTTTAGTGTCAGCATAATTTTAATTACGATTATTTTTGTGCCAAGGGAGAGGGGTTATCTTTAACTCCTCGTTACATAAAGCAAGCAGTGTCTCCGGATGGCCAAACTAACTTTCCGAGTAGGGCATTTCTTTTTAAATATCTGAAAATCTGACACAATTAATAATTCTTTGCGTATTTGCACGAGTTGTGCTACAGTTTTCTGTTACCGCAGTTTTCAATTTTTCCTGGGTTTTTTGGGTTGGTTTTTTTTTATTTTATGGGAAGGCTGAGAGTTTGACTTTCTCTAACATGCCCAGATATCAAGTTGGTTTTTTTTTTTTACTTTTTGACTAAATATAAACAAAACTTTTTTTTTTAAAAAAAAAAAAAAAATTGCAAGGCTTGCTTTTTCTAGGATTTTAGTGTTAGTTATTGCCGCGCTCGCGGGATAAATCGACCGCGGTACTTCTCGCTCCCTTCCCTGTTTAGGAACCAGAGTGAAAACCACCCTTCACTGTAATTGTATATCCAGCTATAGTGGCATTTTACTATTCTGCCGGCTGCTATTTCCAAATATATCTTAGGGAAAGTTTTACTATACTTTAGACTTCCCCATACAAACATTGATTGGCATCCAAATGTTTAGGATTTGCCAAATTGGCGGGCAAACGCTGGCTACACCGCAAGCAGCGGGGTCAGGGAGAGAGCAAAGGGAGATACGCGCTCCGCAAGTGGACTTGCAAAGGAGTTTTTAGCTTTTAACTCATTCTGCCTTTTTTAATTTTTTTTTTTTTTTTTTAAGGTTTGGGGACCGGGGAAAGGGCCCCAGCATTGCACCATCTCCACCTGGGCGCTTGGTTGAAGTTGGACCCTGTTTTTTGGGGGGCGAGAGCGGAGGTTTCGGGTTGGCACGAAGGGAAGTGGGGATGCGGCGGTGGTGGGTTCGGGGTCCGTCAGCAAGGGGTCCCACAGCCCTTAAAATTTATCAGCACCCTCCTAATTCTCACTATCCCATGAAAGCCCCATTTTTGAAGGCTCTTTGTTGATGGTTTCGGTGACATCAACCCTTCTCTGTAACTTTTTTCAGGATGAATTTCATCCCTTCATCGAAGCACTTCTGCCTCACGTCCGAGCGTTTGCGTACACGTGGTTCAACCTGCAAGCCCGAAAAAGAAAATACTTCAAAAAACATGAAAAACGCATGTCAAAAGAGGAAGAGAGAGCCGTGAAGGACGAACTGCTAAGTGAAAAACCCGAGGTAAAGCAAAAATGGGCATCCAGACTTCTGGCAAAGCTCCGGAAAGATATCAGGCCTGAATTTCGGGAGGATTTTGTTCTCACAGTCACAGGAAAAAAGCCTCCGTGTTGCGTTCTTTCCAATCCAGACCAGAAGGGCAAGATGAGAAGAATTGACTGCCTTCGCCAGGCAGATAAGGTCTGGAGGTTGGACCTTGTTATGGTGATTTTATTTAAAGGTATTCCGCTCGAAAGTACTGATGGCGAGCGCCTTGTAAAGTCCCCACAGTGCTCTAACCCCGGGCTGTGCGTACAGCCCCACCATATAGGAGTTTCTGTTAAGGAACTCGATTTATATTTGGCATACTTTGTGCACGCAGCAGGTAAGTGCCTTTCTCTACCACCTTCTCCAACTTTTCGGTTATTTCCGTGCCGGGTGCCGTGCCCTGGCGGTGGCTGCATGAGCCGGGGAGGGAGCTGGGGATGCCGGTTATTGCTCTCTCGGGGTGGCGAGGAGGGTGCCAAAACACTCTCACTCCCTTTTATTTTCTTTTTTTTTTTTTTTAAATGGGGTTTTTAAGGTGCAGCCACACAAAAGTGGCTCTTGTTTTCCGCGGTTAACAGCATTTCGGGCATCCTTCACAGGTGTTATCCTAAATGTTGTCCTAGGAGGGCTCGCAGCCGGACACGGCTTCCTTTATCCTCATTTTGGGGGAAAGCAGACAGATTTTTATTTAATTTTTTTTTTTTTTAAATAAAGTTTGTATATGTTATGCACAAAGTAGTCCAGGAGGGCTAGAGATGCCTGAGGCCTGTGGGTCAGGAGTACCAGGTATCCTCACCCCACAGAGATGAGAGGGGGAACGTAAATCCTGCAGGACTGGGCTTGGAGGGAAAGCAGAAGACAGTCCCTTAATAGCAAACCTAGTCATCAGGTCTGAGTGGACATGAAACAGACCTCTGGGTAATCCTAGGGGGAAAAGGAGGCATTTAAACCCCCCAAAATATCACAATTTATACACCTAAAAGCTAAGCAGATCTTGAAAAAAATTCCTGATTTGACAATTTTGTGCTTATGAGCAGGGCTGAGACGTTTTAATGTGATGAAAATCTTGGGATCCCAGACTCCAACACAAAGTACACTCTGCCTGCGGCGTGACTCGGTGTGCTCAGAGGATGTGTAGTTTGTTGACTGGATAAAATAATATGCTATTGTAGTTCTCCTGAGTGATTGTAGTGCAGAAAAATGTGCGTGCGTGAAGTGCAAGGCCCTGAGTTTCATGTATGGGATGTGTGGGTCCCCCAGCATATCCTGACTTGTGACTTGAGGGGCTGGACAGGCTGGAAAAACAGAGGAGCAGGGGGGAGAAGAATCATATTAGTAGAAACCACTTCTGTATAAATATTTATCGGTAAGAAAACGAAGCAAATTACAGCCCAGGGAGCCCGCATTTCCCATGCCAACTCATTTCAGAGGGTCTTGCAGAAAGTTTTGGCTTCCCCAAAGTTTTTCTGCACTGAGTCCCTGCCGTGGTTGTTGTGCTAGGCAATGTCGCCGCTGGGATTTTACAGATACGATCCCTGTTCGGAAATAACTTTCGAGTATCCTCATGGTATTTCCTACAGATAAGCTGCAACATTTACTTTGCACTTCGGTGTGAGGTGGTAAATCATACTGCACGTTTATGGTGAAAGGGAAGTAGGCAAATATTGAGGAAAATTATTTATTTACTCTGTGCTTTATTATGGCCACGGTGAAGGAAGGATTGTGGATAAATGACTAACTGAAGGGAGCTTGGGGCTGGGGCATCTCAGGTCACCTCCCATTCCATCACCGACCCCGAGGGGACCATGGACTCACATCCCTTTTGTCTGCCTCAGTTTCCTCCTCCGCATGTCGGAGCGGGGTGATATATTTAAAATGCTTTGATATCCAAATGGAAGCTATAGACTTCTATTTACTGATCTACAGCACGCAAGTTTTTATTATTTAGATTTATATATAGCGTGGTGCTGGTCAATACTGGTCCATCTGTATTTCCCAGGCCCTCCACGGAGCGCACAAGTTGTTGATAGAAACCTATGTATGGTCTTGGCTTAGCTTGCATGTAGGGTCACAGAAATGTAGGATGGGGAGAAAAGGACCAAACCCGGAGGTGGGAGTATTTCAAGGAGTTTCAAGGGATCCTTTCCCTGTTATAACAGTCAGGCAATAGACGTTATAAAAGTTCAATATTGTGACTAGGGATATACCATCTTATCAGCACGCTGGTGACAAACAGCAGCCTTGATAGCAAACTGTTATTTATTCCTGCGTTCATCATCAACAGGCAGCGATCGCACCGATTGTCCTTCGGACTCGGTGTCTGCCGCGGAAACTCGGCACGAGGCCTCGGCGCGGTTTTTTGGGGTTAGATTTGGGGATTTGTGTGAGCAGCCACGCGCCCGTGCAGAGCGCACCGCGCCGTGTTTTCGGCCGTTGTTTGCTGATTGCACGCATCGCATTGTGCTCTCAATGCAGTAGCGTGTGCTGGCATATTCCTGATAAACCTCAGCGGGGAGGGGGACAAGATGATTTTTGGGAGGTGGCACAGCGTGGTCGCTGTCTATGTGGCTTCACAGAGGTGTACCGAAAGCCTCGCGTAGAGCTACCTCTTTTTCTTCCCCCTTTTTTCCCGTTTTTTCCCCCCTCCGATGTATCCCAGCAGTCTTTGTTACACCTGAACATTGGCCAAGTTGACAGCCATTGGTTCCCGCAGACCCGCAGTAATGGCAGCTTGTGCCGGGTGCGCAACAGGAAAATTACAAAAGAAAAAAATATTAAGGGTCCTTTGTCTCCAACTCCATCAGACCTCGCTCCCCGAATGTATGGACCGCGTATTTATAAGGAGGAAGTCGCCAGCGCAAATATTAGGTAGGCTGGTCAACTTACATATAGCGGATTTGACAAGCATCTGCTATAGTACAGAAGATTTGTAAACACTAAACAATGTTTTTACCTCCTTAAAAGTTTTGAGAAGTTGCCAGTATTGGCAGGAGGCACAGACTCCGAAACGTGCTTGAAGATACGTGCCAAAACCATTGTGACCTTTTCACCCATAGTGCTCACTTCTCTTTTTCTTGTGGGGTTTTTTTTCCCCCTACTTTTTGTCTTCTTTTCTTGGGGGGAGTATTCTGTTCCAAGATGCCCTTATTCGAGATGACTTCGGTAGCAAGATGTCCCTTTCCTTCTAAACATGTAGGATAATTATTGCTTTGAATCCACGCTTCTCCTTCAGTAGGCACCATCATCTGTAAGGGAACACATGTGCACAGATTTAAATAGTGCTTCTTACAAAGCTACTGAAATCAATTATTCTCTTTAAGAACTGGCTAGAAAGAGAAAACAAAAATATGCAAATAGGCAAACTACATGTCATTTTCGTTAAAAGGATAAAAAAAAGAAATTAAAAAAATAAAAAAGGAAAGGAAGATCAGTATTTTGTGAATTAGAGGTTGACCAAGAAATGTATTGAAATCTAGAGTATTGCTCTCAGTTTGCAGTTTCTAATCTGCTTAACTAAAAGCAGGCGGCATTTTCATACCCTGAACTTGGGTTTGCTTTTTAGTTTTCACTTATTCTGCTCTTGTATCAAATGACAAGTTGGAAACCATTGTGGCAAACCGTTTTCTTTGTGGGAGTCGAACAGTAAAGCTAATTTATGACCGGTCCTTTACCAGATGATCTGTATCAGAATCTACAATATACTAGGCACGTGGCAAGGTCACAATTTAAGTTGTTAAGGTCACAACCTTAGCCACCAGGCATTTGACCTTTTAGATAAAGTTAACCTTTGTTCATTAGTAGGCACTCAACCGAGAACTTTCTGGAGTTTTTTACTGCTTTGGAGTTCCTCCTGCTAATGTGATCAGATTGGAGAATAGATTTGCAATAGAAGTAGTTAAATTTTCTGAGAGGTCACAGTTTTTAGAGACTTCTCCAGTGGCCGAAGTGGGATGGCGGGCCAGGAGGCGATGCTGCAGTGCCCGGTTTATTTTTTTGGCCGGCCATCGTTACGCGCTTCGGGCGAGAATTAAGCTCGCGAGGTATTTGTGGCAGAGAAAATCTTTTAATCTTTCAGAAGGACATTTAAAAATTCCACATTTAAGGAAAAATTTGCTAGGGTTTTATTTACGTGAGCCCCTTTTTTCTGTTCGTGTTTAGACTCGAAGGCAGCGAAGATGCCAGAACTCAGCCTTATTTCTGTGACTGAAAATTTACCTAACGCCTAGACGTGCTCTGTGGCTAATTGCTGGGCAGTGGTATATAGCACATGACCTTGAACTTTAAGCTAGACCCACTTTACATTCCTGTCGACAGATTTAAAATATTCTACTTGGACCACCACAAAGAGGCATCGATGGGAATAACCCAAAGATGGGTTAATGCCGAAGCCCCCGTACCCATGGAGGTTTCGGGGGGTCCGAGAGGTACCCGAGGCTTTGAGCCGTAATCTTTTAGTACAATTGGTATTGATTGTTGCTGCATTAATCCTGTTAATAGCCGCGGCCGGGCCGGGTGTCGCAGGGGTGGCAGAGGTGTCCTGACAATACCGTACGTCACCGAAAGAGCTGTCGCAGCGCCTTGAGCTCCCGATCGCTGCTCTGCGAAAGTGGAGCGTTCGACGGTGGAAACTATTGCTGGCTCATACAGAAACACACACCATATTGTTTACTTAATTATGCCGTAGCGAAGGCTCATTTTTAATTATTTAGCTGACTTTCTCGCTCTGCTCTGATAGCACATTTATTATTTAATTTGAAATCAAAAGGGCTTGCGCTCCTGTTAGTTTTTGATGCGTTTTACTTTTGTTTTGGCTACGTTATTGTCATTCCATCGTACGGTAATCCAGATAGCCGTGATATGCAGATTGGCCAGATGGTCATGTTAACAGATTGAGAACCTACTTCCCACTGCTAAAGAGCAGGTGTAAGATCAGTGGGCTTTTTTTTTTTCCTTCTCCTTTCCTCCCAAGTTTCAACCAAAATGCTCTTTAGACAGATCATAATGGTAGTTAAAAAGGGGCACGTTTCAAATGGTGTTTGTTCTGTGGAGATAATGCGCAATGTATATGACGTTTTTACGCATATCTAAAGACTTCTAAAGCATCCGTGACATTCCCTCCACCTATAATGCTTTGAAAAACCTACTTCCAGCTCATGGCTGTTCCTGTGTATATCCAAAATAGTCCTTAAAGTTTTTTTTCTGCAGACAGATTGCATTTACTGTTACCAAAAAACCACTTCAGGCAGCTTCACAGCAGGTATCTCACATGTGTTCCCTGCACAGGGCTCCCAGTGCATGCCCAGGAGAACCTGAGCAGATCAACGTTCAGCTGAGATTTTAATGTTTGTGGGCTGATAGAGTTGTTTTTCTGCTCCATTATTTTTTGCCAAAGTGAGACATCTGTAGCTTTAAAGAAAAAAAGTGACACTAAGACATCTCACAGTATTTCTGCCCTCAAGGAATAAAAGGAGAAGGCAGATTTTGTGTTGTTTTAACCTTACAAAAAGTACCCATAAAAAGTCAGTGGTGGGAGCCTGGGTCTCTATCTCAGTCAGGAGAGGTGAGGAGAGGACAGCTACAGCTCTTCAACGCCCCAAATTTCATGCACCCACCTATCGTGGGCACACAGGAGACATGGCAACCTACACACCCCGTGTGGCACAAAGAGATATCCCCATCTCTCCTCTTTGGGGAGCAGGACTGGCTGCTCGCTGCAGCCACGGGCAGGGTGGGAGCTGACAGAAGCAGGATTTAGGTGGGACAACTGCTCTCCCTGTGCGGGTGTAACTGAGCCGGTGAGTATCCGTGATAATTCAGATACTAACTGGTGCGGCACTCGGGACGGCCTGCTCTATCACGAACCCCTGGCAGGAGTTCAGTCATGTGGTTTAGCTTTTCCCTTTCTCCAACAACAACAACAGCAACAACAAATAAACACGGGATAAAGGCGTATTTCATATTCCCAGGATGTTTTCCAGGTGATGGGTTTGGACAGTATAAGGGTGTGTTATTTCCATGCCTCCTTGCTTCGAGGTGCAGAAGCAGGAGAAGCCTGTGAGTGGTAAGAAAGTTGCCCACTGCTTCTGGCTTTTCTACAAGCAACTGCACTTTTATATTTCCCTTCTTTTCCACCCAATGATGAATAGCATTAATTTAGATCTATTTAAGGCGAGTGTGGGAGAAACCACAATCTTTGTTGTGGTCACTGCTGTACACAGCGGGGCTGAATGTTTCTCTTGGTTGAGGCCTCAAAGCTGAATCTGGAGAACCCAAAACATCATGTCAGCTTTTCAAACCCTTCAAAGAGACAGTGGAATCCTAATTGTTCATAAAACCCGCTATTTATTATTACAATTATGTATTTTCTCCCCATTCGGATGTAAAGGAAAGGGCATCCCTCGCTTTCTGTGCCTTGAGCTTCTTCACAGTTCCTCCTCCTCCTCCCCCTGATGCTTCTGGTTCAGGCAGTGGTGAGGTTTTTACAACCAGCATACAAACCCCATCCCGCTGCTCTAAAACCCCTCAACCTCTCCCCAAAAGCCTGCACTTTTCTACACATGTGGGACCCTCTGGGCCTCGGGGACTGTCCCCAGCAAAATGACTTTGGGGCATCCTCACTGGGAGGCCATGGATCTGGCTCTGCCCCTGCTCCTTTCCTCACAGACAAGGGCTGGAGCTGATGATTAAATTACAGGCTGTAAATTCAGGGGAAATTATTTTAGCCTCCTAACAGCAGCCGACCCGGACGTTTCCTTACGCCAGTGAGGGCTTGTGGTAGATAAGCCTTGTTGGTGGACTGAAATTCATTTTAATCTCTTTGGTTTTCCCATTCATGTGGTGCGACCCCATCTCTGGTTGTTGTTAACTGTCGCCTGCATTATGGGAGCCACCAAAATCTGTGACTGACATCAGCACCTGGGTCATGGTGCCTCGGATGTGTCGGGTGGTTTTATCCCAGCAAGTTCTTTTGGGGCTTGCAGCATTTTATCCCCAGTTGCAAGGGAGTGTCTGGACAAAACCGTCATCACAGTGTAATTGATTTTAAAGAGAAAACTGAGTATTTATATATGTTAAGTGTTTCGAGCTACCATTGCCCTACATCCCTACCCCAGGGGTGGACCTAAGGTGCCTGAGCTCAGCCCTGTGTGCGCACCGTCGTGGCTCTGGATGCAGGAGCAGGATGTGGCGGGCAGAGCGGGTGGATTCGGGCTGGATCCGTAGCCGCTGCCTGTAAAACACACGAGGGCCTCCATTTTGTGTGCCAGGCTCTCACATGCGAGTCAAAATGGAGAGCGGCGCGGTTGAGTGCGGCCTAGAGCGAAGCGTGTGGGCTTGTGCCGCCCGCGATCCCGGTGCCGCCACGGTGCACCCAGACCCACGGTGAGACCCAGGAGGGGTATCCTGAGCTTGTACATCCATCGGCTCCTCCTAAAGGGTGTCGATGTCTTCTCCATTAATGCCTCCCCTCCCAGTCCGAGCGCTGTCCTGGTGTCATGGCCAGGGCCAGCGTGAAGGCCCCGGCGAGTCGTTCCTCCTTCCCGTGGGTTTCGGCACACATCAGTACCATTAGATCAGCGAGATTAAATCAAGACGGGTTTAATGACAAGCTCCTCTGAAAGTTTCCTGGACTTTATTGTTCATAACTTGGACCTGAGTCGGGTTATTTACACATGAGGATTAAAAGCTGCAAACAACTGTGTGATTTTTAGGGGCTGAAAGCAATTAGCATATGTGGGTAGGAGGATACACGGCATGTCTGCGTTCCTTTAAAATATAAATCACAGTTATTTAATTATGCTTGGAGAGGGCAGATTTAAGGATATACTGCAAAATGCATTACCTATTATACCAACACGATAATCTTATTAACCTTGCTTTCTACTTTTTAATTTTATTGTGCACCCTGTACAACTCTTACGATATCAAAAATAATTACTTGGAGAATACATGATGTCAGAGGTCCAATATGACATTTATCTTCACAGTGAGGAGACGGCTCTCTTGTGCATTGCATCGCAGCTCGGGAGGCACTCGGCAGGTCCACACCAGGGGAAGGAAGCAGGGATGGGTGTCATCAGATGCTCTTTAATGTGTGTTTGCAGATTTGTGTTGTAACCGAGGGATGGTTTCACCAGACTTGAGGCAATTCAGCATCCTCAGGCCTCCCCAAATATGTTTTACATGCTTATGCCATATAACTCGTAGGTGAGCCAGTATTTCAGGGCGGCTCCATGCATCCAGCCCAGATCCCAATTGGATCTCCTATCAAACCCTGCATTCTCCATCCCAGGCCTCTTTTTTTTTGGTTTTTTTTTTTTAACCCATCTCTCCTAGTGTTTGAGATGTGTTGATATTTCCCCCTTTATTTTGGGAGGGAATGGGTGAGGGTGAGGGGAAACAAATGCCATAATAATATCCCTTTTCAGAAGAATATAGTTTAATTTTGTGTGTGCGTGCAGCAGCTGCCATTGGCAAGCTGTCGTCTTTGTTGCCATGGGCTTTTTTTTTTGGCATGCGTGCCAGAACATGATTGGATGTTTCAGCATGTTCATGTTTTGGGGTGAGATATATCTGTAGTGAAGCACAAAATTATCATGGGGTTAGTGGGTGTCCAGGGTGGGCTTATTTGGCCGGGTGAACAGGCCGTGCTGGAGAGGGTCGTGGTGAGTGCAGTACCTGGTGGTTGTTTGGTCAGTGAAAGAAAACTTGCTGGTGCTCTGGGTTTTCAGATGATGTAAAAAGGTGGTTTAAAAGCATCACAGAAGGGTGTACCACTGAGGTCTCCTCCAGCAGGACACCCTCAGGGTGCAGTGGGAAGCCCCTGGTGTTACCTGGGGGGACTGCTCAGTGGGTTTCTCCTGCCCATCTCACTCACCTGGTGCGTGAGGTGGTTGTGTCCATCCCTGGCTCTTGCTGTGACCATGGGGAGCTGGATGGTGGCACGCAGAGGTGCCCAAAGGGATGGAACAGACCTTCCACAGGTGTAAAACCAGCATGGCCTTCACCTGTGAGAGCTGCAGGTGACAGCACATCCTCCAGACCTGCCACCATGTCACCGAGCCCTGGCCACAGAGAGGTAGCCAGTGTTGTTTCTGCTCCTTGGTTTAATCCGTTTGCCATATCCATAATCTGCCCATAGCATCAGTATCTAAACAAAACCTGAACCTGTTTTGCAGTGTCCTCTCTGCTGTACGTCTCTCTCCTCATCCCAGCCACTGTCACCCTGCTTCCAGTACAGTTGGACTTGGTGTTCCTAAGGATTTTTCCCAACCCTAGCGATTCTATCATTCTAAGTAGTGCACAATAGAAAAGCAGGAGTGCTCTTCAGCCCGGGAAATCCACCATGCACGATCATTTTTAGGTGCAAAATGCATTTGCATCTCATGAGGAGTGTTTCATAGGGAGGCATGTCCTTACACTAAACTCTGGAAAGCCCCCGGCAAGAGGAAAGTTTTCGGGACGAATCCAGGCTCTGTGCACAGTCTGCAGAAGGCTTCAGAAGAAACAAGGGGTGAAGAGCTAAATGCAAAGTGTTGGGACAGCCTCATTCACGCTGTGTTTTCCTGCATCTACCACTTTAATCTTGTGCGTGAGGGACAGATAACGAGCTGCCTGAGCTTTGTAATAAACATCGTGTCTGGTTAAATCACCATTTTTGTGTTTAAGTTACCTTGTAATGCACTGAACCAACAGGGATGCACCCCTGTAAGGGTATCAAAAGACAAGTTAGATAGTTGCTAAATTTATTGTCAAGATAAATGCTCACTTTGAAGATTTTAAAGCAAAGACACATTGTCAATCAGATTTCATCCTAAGGGTATTTGCTTGAAATTTGTCTGATCTTTTTACCCAATAAGGTTTTAATTTGATATAGAAGAAAATGGTCAAATCCCTGAGTGATGCTGGAAACGTAGGGTAAAATTTAAATTTAATTCAGGTTTGGTTGGTTTTGTTTTTTTTTTTCTTTTAAAGCCAAGTAGTTTCAAGTAAATCAGAAGAATGAATTCTTTGTATCGAGATGCTTTTCTCAAGCCCAGCTATTGTTGGGATGCTTTTAGGGAGGATAGCCACTGCAATGCTTTTATTGTGTGGTGATGAGGACTTTTCCTGACGCCACAAGGACTTCATTAAAAATAGCCAACAAATCTATTTACGTTCAGGTTTTGTGTCAAAAAGGGAAAAGTAGTTGTTGCTTATCTAAAAAGTAAATCCTGCATAATTTTATTTGAAAGTTTCATGAGCAGTTTGCCTGGCTGGGGCAGCACCAGCCTCGGTAGCAGCTGAACCCTTGCGGACGGAGATTTGGTACTGCTGGAAAAGTTGGTAAAAGCACACAGCAGTCAGTTAAGAGTGGGATTTTTGTGGTCAAGACCTTTTTTTTCTTTTTCTTAGAGAAGGACATCACCTTCAACAGCTCTGATTTAGGTTCTTCCCGGGCAGATGCAGTTACAAACACCCAGCCGCAGAGCTCGGTGCTGTTTTGGGGTGCACACTTGTGTCTCAGAAGTGCACCTTCGAGGTGTCTGTTCCTTCTAACCTAGATATATGAGCATGATTTCTAGGCAAAACAATGTGTTTAACTCCCACTTTAAACATGGACATGGTTTCTTTTTCAGTCAAAAGCTGGAGGGCAAAATCATGGTGAGAACTGAGCGGACCAGTTGTTTTCCATGTGCGTGGTCTTTAGTGATAAACTCTCCGTAAAAGAGTGAGGTGTGTCTCACAGTGAGCAGCCCCGAGGTGTGAAGCTGTCTGTCTGTGGGGTGAGGATGGTATGAGCAGGGTCCCCATCCCATCCCAGAGCTGGATTACCTCCTGTGGTCCCGTGTGGTGCAGAGGGAGGAACTAGTTGTGTGCTCCTATCTCGCTGCAGCCTGCTGAAGGATGCTGTGGACACGGCCCTGGACAAAAGCAAATACAGAGAGTTTTCATTCCTGAACGTCCTGTTGGTAGGGTGGGTTTCCATGAGATGGATCGCTATGGAACTGTTGCTTTTCTCCCCATTCCTGCCTGGATCTCTTCCCAGTTTTGCCCTTTGCAAGCGGCTTTGTTTGCCCAGGGCTTGGGGCTGAGTTACCTTGGCTGCGCGGTGCCTTCATCGTGAGTTCGTGTGGTTCATCCCAGGTTGGGGCTCCAGCAGTTCCAGGGGTGGCCGAAGGGAAGGCAGGAGCAGCCAGGATGCAAAGTCAGGATACACAGGGCATTTGGAAAGAGAGAAATGAGTCAGAGTTTGAAAAGAAAACGGGATGTTTCTGTCCACGCCATTCCAAAATACAGGGCAGCGATGCCTGGGAGCTGATAAACAGACTTTGAAAGCCCCAAAAAACTTCCTCTGGTTGCAGAAGCAGTATTTCATATTAGTAATATTTCCTCATTAAAAAGGATGAAGGATTTCTCAGGCAGTCTTGTTCGTGGACGTCGTTTTTTTGAGCAAGCTTCGTCTACCTTAGCAACTTCTCCAGGGAACTTTCCAGCTCTGTGCTGGGGCCGCTGGCGTGGCTCGAGGACGGGTCAGTGGCCGTGGAGGCTTTTAACATTTTAATTGCCTTCCTACACTGATTGCGACGATGACCTGTTTGTTTGGCTTATATCTCTTTTTCATATTTTTTTTTAAAAGGGGGGAAAAAAAAAGAAAACAAAGGAAGTACAGTGCTGTGCACTGAACAGTTATTAAAAACAGTTGGGAAGCATATAAAAGGTACTGTTTGTGTGAGAAACGGGACAGCTGTGATGGTCTATTGGGAAAGTGTGTACAGATGGTGGTAGGGAGGGGAATGATGACTACATGGCTGATAAATGAAATACAAAAAGCATTAAATTGGTGATCTTTTTAAAGAGTACACTTTTGGTGAGCATTTTTGGTGCATCATTAGGGCTCTTTGTCTGCCTCTTATTTCGCCAGGAAGTGCGACTATCGCCGCACATTTGTGCTCTGATTTTGTTTACAAATAAGGAGCCTGCTTAATAAATCACATACCATGGAATTATTAAAGAAGATAATTAAGCACACGGGTTTTTCCTACATTGGGAATGGGCATGGGATTGTCCTAAAGACCTGAAAATACCACAAATGCAGTTGGGCTCAAATTAGTTACGGTAACACGTGGGATTTCCTGGAGCCTAAACAGATTTCTTTGTTTTGCAAGAAGTGGGACCGGCGGCGCGAGCCGGGTTCAGGAACGGAGGTTTTGGCATTTCGAAACCATGGAAGGCGAAGCATTCGACGTTTTGCCTTTATTTTATATTATCTTACAGTCCCAAAGGTGGTGGCACCCAGTGATGGTGCCCAGCCGCGGTATCTGGGAGTTGCTGGGGCTCCCAGGGGATGCGGGGACTCCACTTTTGGAGGAGGCAATAAGGGGAAGAGGGATAGAAGAAGAGAGCTGTGGATAAAATTTTTCCCTGTAGTTCACAGGAGAGGGATCATCATCTTCCCGTCCTTAGCAGAGCTTTATCCGATCCCTTATCATGGAGCTTGTTATCAGGGGCTGATGGACATTAAGGCAATATCTGTGTATTTCTGCACACTGCTGTAGAGATGGTCACTCAAATGCTGCAAACCTCGGCATGGAGAGTTTTTAAACTAATGGGCAGAATAATCCCCCTCCTCCCAGCATTTCATCCAGTTTCCAGCTGAAATAATTCCCGGTTTCCCTTCGCCTTCCCTCTCACCCACCCGTTGCTTCGTGTTCCTGCTCATTGTTTCTGGGTGCCATCAACAGATGAAAGCATTTTCCTTAATAATAAATAATCTTTGGTAGCGCCGCGCTGTTCTGTGACCCAGACGGGTGTCCGGCCACCCCATGAGCCCCGGCCATGTCATTGTCCCTCCCTCAGGGGACACAGACCACCGGCAACCTCAGATCCCTGTCTCAGGTGGCTTGAAGTGCTGCAAAAAGAGAGTTCACCAAACCTCCGTAACCAGAACCAGCTCACGGGGAATTTTTCCAGTTTCTTTTGTTGGTTGCAGGTTTATTGATGGCCTGAATTTTCTTGATTTACAAACCTTCCAAAACTTCAACATGCCACTTTGGGGATTATTTCTTCTCCTGACACAGTATCACAAACTCCTCTTGTTACCACATTTGATGAATGACATGTTTCACTGTGCCGCCTTTTGGGCCAAGCCAATATTCTTCTGCATTTCCTTGAAACGTAGAAAAAAGGAAAGATTTTAAAAAGGTTTAATGTGAAGAAAATGTATGACAACTTGATAGATTGCTTGGGACTTCAGTGTAGTAATTGTATAAAGTAGGTTGCAATTTTTTTTTACAGATGCAATATATTAAAAAGAACAATAGACAAAGAGACGTAAAGCACGGAGATGGAGAGACCATCTTGGCCAACCTCTGCAAATTCATTCCAAATTTCAGTTATTGAATATCACAAAAACATGTTCATTGCAGTAACACTGTACGTTTTCTTGGCTGCTCAGATCTTGTGTCATTTAAGGGTTTTTTGTACACCTTGACGTAAATACACTTCATCTCTTACCAAGAACACACTCTGCTACATTTGCAGGACACAGTGGAGTGATGATTTAGAAATATCCAGGCGTGTATGAAATGCCTGGATTTAGAGATGATTCTTTCCAATAAATGTGTTATTTTTTATCAGTGTGAACGTGTGCTCTCCTAAAGCTTCACTAAGTAGATGATCCAAGAGGTCTCCTAAGAGCTGCACTGGTGGGTACCCAGAGGCAACAGAAGCAAGCAGCTGTTCAAGATGCTGCTGTGGTGCCTCTTGGTGATACTGGTCCAACTTTATTAGCCTTGGCCCTGCAACCTCATCAGCTGCAGATGCAAACAAGGAACGTGGAGGTTTCCCTCCTTCTTTTCTGCAGTGCAGCGCGTGTATTGCACAAGGTGTCTGCTTAACTCCCCGATGGAAAGCCAGATTTCTCTGCTGCCTTGCACAGAAGTGGTTTAACCCACCATCCCTGAGAGCAGAATTAGGCTCTGAGCTGTTGGGACTGATTTCTGGATCTCCTTCCTCCAGAGCCTCATCAGAGCAGCCGAGTGCAGAGTCCACCCCCTGTTATTCAGCTGCTGTTTCAGTCTCTCCTTCGGGATATGCTGCCAGCCATGAGGGGAGTGTAGTGACAAAATATCTGGGGTCCCTGGATACTGCCCCAAGCTTTGAAAGAAAAGGTTAATTCTTCCTGAAGCAGTGATTTGTGTCTTTGATTAGTCACTAATTTTGCATTCACTAAAATAATTCTCTAATGGTTGCATTTGACGGGACAGCCCCGCTACATTGTGTGGCTGTGATTTACAACTTGTGTTTCCAAACTTTTCTGCTTTTTATTTTTCTTTTAACGTAGGGGCTTTGGTCTTGCCCAGAACAGAGGACCCTCAGCTCCATTTGAGATCAGGTAGTGCCCAGCCCCAGAGCCAGAACCCTGTCCCTGATGGGGACTGGGTAGAGTGATGCTACTCCTATCAGCAGACTACAGGAAGGCAACTATTAAGAGTAGAAAGCGATTAAGCAGTCAGGTTTTTATTATGCTTTAGTGTTTTGTTTAAGTCTGTTCCTAATTGGTTGATTAATGTAAGCGAAGTCCTTTTCTCCCCCACCATCTCTACAGATGGCAAATGGTAGGTCCCAACTGTCATTGTGCGCAAGAAAGGTTATGGTTCAAAGTCAGAGATCCAGAGATACCACGATAATCAATCATAGGAACTTGTCTCGCTGTGCCCAGCCAGGCAAAAGTTAGGCTTGGTAGGAACATTCCCTCCAAACTCATCTGGAGGAATTGCTTTACACTTTTTTCGGGAGGGGGACAAGTTGCTGCAAAGTTCTCGTGGCCGGATCTGGGGCGTTTCAATAAATCCCGGCACAGCCGCGGCGCCAGCGTGCGTGGCCAGGGCTTTTCTTCCCCTCAGCATCCTTCTCCTTGGCAGGGGCTGTATGGAAGCAGGAGGTGCAGCCCGTGAACCTCACTGCTAAAAAATGAGTCCAGCAGAAATAAGACCAGGATGTCTGCTCTAGAGAATTGCCTTCAAATACATATCTTTGAAACCTTTTTTTTTTTTTTTAATCTAAGAGGGTGATTTATTAAGGCTAACTTCCTTCTCAGGATGAAGCATAGAATTATGTTTCTGGTATCGATCTCTAAAGAGGATTTGCATTTTATTCATACTATAAAAGTGCTTTTAATGGAGACATCGTGGTAATTGAATTTATACCGTGTGTAACTATCGAAGTATCTTTTTAATTATTTTATGTTATGTAATACAATAACTAAATCTAAAGCCTGTGAAAGGGGATGGCTGTACTCTGTCCTTAGGAGTAACATATATAGCTTTTAATATTCTAGCGGTGGAATGCAGTTAAGGACATTCTTTATTTGAGGGAAAAAAAAGCGGGGGGGAGAGAGAGAGAGAAGAGAAAGATTTCATTACATTCAGCACAGTATGAGACTAAGTCAAAGTAGTTTTGCTAATTAAATTCAATTGCTATCCATTAGACCAATGGAATGAGATGAATCTACCATATAGCTGACACAGCACAGGTATGCAATTTGGCTAAATGGCCATTTCGGAGCTGCAGCACGCCTCCCTCCGCTCGCTGGCCTTTCCAGCTCACCATTTCTGCGCGGAGCGGAGCCCGGCAGCCCCGACGCCTCTCGGGGAGCACGGCCACGTGTTGGGATACGCGGGCTCGGGGCCCGAGCCCTCGCTGCCGAGCACTTCAGCATGTGCTGGAGCGAGCTCATAAAGTCCGAAGGCGACGGGAGATGGGTGGAGGGTTTTTTCCTGGGTTCATTCGTGGGTATTTTCCTTTTCTCTCCCTCCTTGTGTTGCATAGAGCCCTCCAGCAGCTGCTGAGAGAGCAAGTCTGAGTTACCAAAACGAAAGGCAGCGAGCAGGGTATGTGTGCCGGCGTTTTGGCAAGTTGTACTACTTGGGGAGATCTTGTATGTCAGACAGAGAAGTCTCCTACCCCAGTGAAATGACAAGAATACCTCTCAAGCATTGGCGGAGGCAAAATTTTGACAGCCAGCAAGGCTGCGATGCTGCTGAGCGCACAGATTTACACTTCCTGCCAAGATTAAAACGGGCTAAACCCAAAAAGGGTATTAAGGATTGTCACTTTAGGAAGAAATAACGCCTTAGTGTAATGTGTGGAGGCAACTGGCCTTCCAATAGTTTTATTTCCTGAGATCTCGCAAGCTCCCGTGTAATGGTTGGTGTCATTGGGTCAGGACTGGCAGGACAGAAAAATAAAAAATAAACTCGTAAGACAACTGGGATGAAAAATTTTCCACCTCCCCTGCTTTGATGCTGGCGCTGAAGTTTCAGCTTTGCCTCTCTGTGGAGCAAATCTCGGTAAAGTCTGGGGAGTTCGGTGTGAACGAAGCCTCTGAACTTTGCTTTCTGCTTCTGATTAACTGCTGGGGCGTATTTTCCTTCCAGCTATATTTAGTGAAAGGAAAAAAAAAATTGCCAAGTTGGGCTGAAAAAAGGCCCGGCAGAAAGCTGGTCATTTAAGCCTCTCTTTGCTGCACGGTATCCTTAAACTTCCTTCCGACGGTATCCTTAAACTTCCTTCCGAGCGCAACCGGTGATGCTTTTTATGATCAATCTTTCGGGTCGGGGTGTTTGCTCAATAGAATCCAGACAAATAAATGTGAAGAAAAGCATCCTGCTTTAAAAGAAGGAAACAATTAAACCTCCTACTTTGTTATTTACAGTAACCACCTTTTTTTACCAATTGTCGGAGTTCGAATGGAAGTAGCAGTGTGAAGAGGGAAATGTGGGAACTTTCATTTGTCGAGACTTTGCATTTCTTCTGCTTTATAGCCATCAGAAAAGAGATTGTTGTGCATTCTATTAAATACTGCCAGTATGATTAATTTAAAGGGTTACATTTTATTGAACCCTGGTGTAGATGTTCTTTGTCAACTCACATTCACTGCTAGTTAGAGTGTGTGTCGCATTTATCAAAACTTTCTGGAGCCCCTCTCACCTCATTAGCATGTGAATCTCTATTGAGCAGTTAATGTCCGTTACAGCGAGAGTGCTCAATTCTTGTTTTCAATAAGCCAGTTGTAAAATGTCAGACTGTCACTTACAATATAAAAAAGCAAAAATGATGGTATTTGTAAAAATGTTATCACCTCATAAAAACAAATTGTAAAGACATGAAAGTGATCTTGGTATGCTTTGCTTTCAGAAGTGAGTTAGTACAGCTGCTTTAAATACCAGTTGTCTGGATTCCCACACTTTCCTACCAATGGAGAGGTTTACACAAGCATAATTTAAGTTACAATTACCCTAATTAACATCTCATTTGCATAAATTGTTGAAGTCAAAACAACAAAGAATTGCTTAAGAAGCTTAACCCTATTTGTCCAAAATAAAGAGATGAGTTTTCACTTTGCAATCAAAATTGGCAGGTTCATTATGTTGGAGCTGGAATACAAACTGAAGTTATACTATTAATTAATACTTTACATTTTTATGATTGGGCTGTGCTTCTCCTATTTACAAGGTGTGAGATTTCAAAACATCCCACTCTTGCTGTCAGAGGTGCAGAGCTGTCAGGTGGGGAGTTCCTGGAGTATTTCTGGAATCACTAAACCCCAGCTCTGTCCCCCTCATCCCTCTCCTTTGCACACGCGAGCAAACCTTGGCTTAGTCTGCTCCGGCTGGGATGGGGACTGGGGAGAAGGACACATGCAGTATGGGCTGAAAATTCTCATCCAGAATTGTGGACTGGTGGGAAGAGGCCAAACGACAGCAGTGACAATAGCGATGATGAGCAGAGACCCTCTGTCCCCACTGTGGCAGAGCTGGCCAGTCCACCTGGGTCCTCCCGAGTGTTTCCAGGCTTTCTGAGGCTACTGGAAATTTTGGCCTTTAGCTTGGAATGCAGAAATGCAGAGGGAGAACTGCAAAATAAACTTTAGATACTATTTATTTAGTGAAAACACAACTAGTCTTCCAGTTATGGTTTTGGGGTGTTGGTTTAGAGAAGCTTCCGCTGCTTGTAGATGAGTCCTGGTCCTGCCCCCTGATCTGTGTCCTTTGAACATCCGACTCCTGGTCAGTGCCTGCAGCAGGCAGAGAGGGTGGATGAGGCTTGGCCGAAGCTGATGAAGGCAAGGGGCGTTTTCCCCTTGGATGGTTGCTACCCTGTGTAGGTTAAAACTGTTCCACCAGCTTTTTCTATACCTGTTCACTGTCTACTACAAAAAATTGCTTTTTCTGTGCCTCTGCCATTGATAGGGGCAGTCAGTGCTGTGATGCTGAGGGGTTTGAGCAGGGTGGGTTGTGGGGAAGCTCGTTAGCCTGTGGGGATGGACGGTGGCACGAGGTTTTGATGGGCTGTCAGGTGCCCGTGTGCCGGTGCTAATGAAAGCGTTCCCAGTCGCCGGGGCCATATTTTTGCTTCCTGTATTATCTTGTTGCAGCTTCATTAGCTAAGTCAGAGTGAATGTGCATTAGCCCAATAAAACCCTTCCTGCAGGCCTGTGATTTAGCATCCCCTCCCAGCGATGCCCTCTGGATGGAGATTATCCTCCGGCGTCTGCGAGTAGGTGCCGATCGATTGAGCTGCGCCGGAGCCCTGCGTTGAGCTCAGGTTTAACTCGAGGCTGAACCTGTACTGGAAAGCCTTGCAAAGCAAAGACCCCAGTGAACTTGTAATTGTAAACCAGCTGAACCAAAGAGGAATCTCGCCTCGTGGTTTTGCATATTCCTTTTTAAAGATTGCGTTATAATTGAGCGGTTGACTTTCGTGTGGCGCTCTCCTTTATGAGCCAGTGATTACACAGTGTAGGGCGCTTACGCTCTGAACATGAATGAATCTGCCAGTTCTACTACAGTACTCTTTATAAAATAACAAGGCTTACCAGGTGGCAAGAATTGCATAATTGAATTGGACTGAATCCTGGTTTTCCCAACCCAGAGCGGTTACACTTAGACGTAAATTACAATTAAAAGAGACAGAATGTTTCCATTGTATTAAGAATCCTTAATAGCAAACTTTTCTCCCATAAGGCTCTGTTCTCCTCCTGAAGTGTGAGAGGAATGGCTGTATGTGTCTAACTACCATTAACACTAATGGGAGCAGTGTACATAAATCCCGGCACGGCGATGGCAGAACAGACCCCAGATGCCTTTAAAGAGGAAAGTGCTTGTAGGGGATGAATAGAGGCACACGAATCTGTTGGTCCCTATAACATCTGCTCTGGAAATGTGGAAGGGCTCAGTTTGAGGTGCGGGTTTTCGGATACCCTTCTTCAGTTTCACCCGTTGTGAAACCAGCTCGCTGCTCCCTCAGCTGAGCTCTTCCTCCAGGGCTCTGGGAGGAAGCAGATCTCAAAAGCAGATAGGAAGATGCCATGGACAGATTCAAATGCCACTAAAACCACTATTCATTTTAGTCCTCCAGAAAGTTAAAAAAACCCCAAACTGGCGCTGTTTGCCAAGAGTACCCGCGCTCCCCAAGTTGTGCTCACCACTTCCTACCCTTCGGAGCTGGGGATATTGAGAACATCTGTTTCCAAATGCAGTGAGAAGAGGATAGTCCGCTTCCTTCCCGCCTTTCCAGAGGACCTTCGGGTTTGCCTGCCTCTTTGTTTCTTATTCCCCTTCTCCCTGGGACGCCTGTCAACAGCAATCCTAATCCAGCTGTGCGGGTCAGGCACTACACAGAGCAATTCCTTCAGCCATCCTGAACAGCCAGGGACCAGTTTTCCATCTCCAGCCCTGCTCTGGCCATTTGGGCATGGGCGTCTGTCCCGTGCACAATTCACTCAAGAAGGAGAAGATGAGGATACAAAGCCTCATTTTTATTCCAAACCCGGTCCTTGGTGAACTTTCCGGTCTGCACTTCTGGATGGCAATGCAATGCACTGTCACCTTGCCATTAGGGCCCAGTAATTAATAGCTGCCTAATAGGAGGGAATGTAGTTGCTCAGCAAAATGAGTGATGTGTGCTACAAGGAAAAGCACTAGAAAGTAAAGCTGGAGCTGGGAAGTTGTTAGCGAGGGGAAATTTCTGCTTGCCCTTCATTAGGAGAAGCTCCAAAGAAACGTAAAGTTTGATCACATTAATCAGAACTGGCATCATGTGATATTTTTCTTTGTTATTTGGCATAAACTGCATGCATTAAATGATTTAAATTACGCATATACCTGCCATAAATTTTTTTTGCTGATATTTAATGAATACTGTGGGTTGTCTTTGAGAGTTGGAACATACGGGCTGGTGAAGGCTGAACGCAGCCCTGTTTTCTGGCTGACAAAATCAGTTTTCATGTAGGCTCCAGTACGGATGGGGAGAAAGGGACAAGTTTTGAGTGAGTTTGTTACTATCAAGGCTCTCACAGCCATCCCTCCCTCATGCTTTTCTCATCACTCTTTTTTTTTGATGAGCCCAGTCCTGTAAAGAACAAACCAGCTCTTCTTGCACCTCCACTGTGACAGATTTTAACCACTATGGTAGTCATGAAATGGCCACAAAATACCTACCACTAGTCAAAGACCAGCTGTGTTTTTGTAAGGTCTACTTTGAACAAGTTGCAGTCAATTTTTTCTGGCTCTTTAGAGGCTGTGACTGATGTATATAACGTCAGGAATACCTTTATATGATTTTTTTTTTGTCCTGGTACTGTAGTGTAATTAGCAGGTCCAGACTTGCTCGTGCTCTTTTCAAATGCAATTCTTCTCGGGGAAAGAAATTAAACCAAAGGATGGTGTAGCTTTTCACAGCCACTCAGATGAAAGTAAGTGGTGGTTACAATTATTCAAAAGTACTCAGAGAAGTATTGAATATGTTAATCTTTGCTGGGAGAAAGAGCTGGACTGGTACACGTGGCTGCAAATGTGCAGAGGTTGGGTGCCCTTCCAGCTCCGCCACAGCCTTTCTTTGTGGCCTTGGGCAAACTATTTAACTGGTTCTGCAGCAGCACAGTTTGTCAGGAGCGCGAGTGGGAAGCGCCGCTGTTTCTTTTCTTCCTTCTATTTGTCTGCTGACGATACTGAAGTTTCCTGAGCGCAGACACCGTGTGCGTTGCTGCCGTGCCCAGCCCAGGCATGGCACAGATATCGATGTTTATCGCCGTTACCATTGTTCTTGGCTTGCACAAGACATTTACCAGTCTCGATCAGAGCGCGCAACAGCGATGTAGGAACTTGGTTAAACATAGCAATCTATAGGACTGTCTGCTATATTCAAAAATGAGAGTGGATGGCACCCTCTCCCCCGCTGCCCATCTGCTGGGACGGACGCTGTGCCCGGGATAATGCTGTCCTTGTTCTCAGGAACACGGCAGCGCTTTCTCTGGCGGATGGGGCCGGGGCCGTTCCGCCCGCGCCTCCACATGCACCTGCAGAAAGCCCAGAGATTCCCAATGCCTTTTGGTACTGACACGTCCCTTTAAAAAGTCTGTTTAAAGTCATGGAAGGAGGATAATTTTGAGGACTGAGTGGTAGGATCCAACCTCGTAGGGTTTTAGAAATACTTTGAAATTTGCTCTCCCCTGGCACACAAACAGAACATTACCACATGACTTTTATTAGAAATGTTGGTTTTAGACAATCCAGAGCTCTTGAAAAGTTTAAAAAAATCAATGATAAAGGCCAGTATCTTTGGCTTTGACATGTGTACTTGCAGCCCCTTTGTCCAAAATGTGGTGCAGCGCACAAACAGGGGGGTTGTTCCTGAGTCTGTGCTGGGCAGCTGCTGGAGTGTCTTCTGTGAAATCCGAATGGCAGATGGAAAGGAGGCAAATAAAACCCAAAAATGGTTTTTCAGGGAGACTAGGAAGAGAGGGCTCATGCACAGCATCGGGGCTCATCAGGGTAACAGTGCTCAGGGTTTGCTCTTCCCAAAATTGTGGGGTATCACGGACACGGTATGGTGAAAGAGGAACTCAGCAGGGAGGATCCCTGGTGTGACAGTCCTGGAGACCTCGGAGGGGTGGGACTGGCTGCTTTTTTTGACTGCAGAATTTTTCTCCCATCCCCAGAGCCCTTGCCTCTGCTGTTCTCTGTGTTTGAGTAGAGCTGCTGGTGGCCTCGTTTTGCTGTGGGTACCATCCCTGCAGCACCATCTGAGAGGTTATAGCTTGAACAAAGAAGAAAAGCAAGTTCCTGTAGGATGTCCAAAGAAAGCAGCCTGTTAGGAACAGGCTTGGAATAAAGGTGAGGGGAGCAAGTAGATCTCCTGGGAAATAGCCACCAAAGAAATACCTAGCATGAGATTTTGTTGAGTTTATTTCAAGTTAAAATTAAGAGAGGCCTTCTCCTCTTCTAGAACCACATTCATTTCACTATTAAACTTACCAACAGCGAGCACCACGTGGTAGAAGGAACATACCCATCACTGTAACGCTGTTCTTACAAGCCAAGGAATTTGCACGTCCAAACGGGATGTGTATCATAAATAGACTGTTTACAGTAGACTTAAATTATATGATGAGCCATATAACAGCAGTGAATATATCACACCGTGAGCCCCTGCCAACCATGCATGACTACTATTTGCTTCTCCTCAGGCAGTAAACAAAGTTTTCAGCTGACCTACTGTTTGGTAGAAGTGCACGGAAACAGAGATAAGCAGCGCCGCTCCTAACGCTGTAGTGGAATAAAATCTGGCATAAATTTGCCTAGAAAGTAAAAGGAATGCATGAAATATTATTTCTTAGTTCACATGCAACTCTTCTGCCAGCACACCATGTAATACTGCATTGCTAGGAAAAGGGGATTTATTCCTGTTTCTGCAAGGGTTCGTATTCCAATCAGACGGTCAAGGCAAAGTGGATAATATGAATATCAAATCATTTAAGATGAAGTGTATATTAAATGGCTGGAGCCCCTCTGCTCTGGAACTGTGCTGGGAGAGCTGGGGGTGTTCAGCCTGGAGGAGAGAAGGTCCTAGGGAGATCTAAAACTCCTTCCAGGGCCTAAAGGGGCTCCAAGAGAGCTGGAGAGGCACTTGGGACAAGGGCAATGGCTTCCCACTGCCAGAGGGCATGGTTAGATGGGATATTGGGAAGGAATTCTTGACTGTGATGGTGGTGAGGCCCTGGCACAGGGTGCCCAGAGAAGCTGTGGCTGCCCCTGGATCCCTGGAAGTGTCCGAGACCAGGCTGGACAGGGCTTGGAGCAACCAGGGATAGTGGAAGGTGTCCCTACCTGTGGCAGGGGGTTGGAACTGGATGGGGTTTAAAATCCCTTCCAACCCAAACCATTCTGTGATTCTATAAATATTCTAAACTAATAACCTGAAGAAAGGCACAAAGGGGATGAATTGCCCCGTATCATATTGAAAGGCCTCGAGATTCCCACTGGATTCAGTAGGACTTGGAGTGTGCCTTCCAACTTCGGGATGAACACTTTAACATAAGGCCAGGAAGGCACATCTGGCTTCCCAGGATGGACCTAGACTTCACCTACGCTCAAAAACGTGCTGTTTGGGGCTCTGCAGATTTGTATAACACCCTTTGGACTAATTTTCCAATGCCTAATGGGAACGTCGTGCATCCCAGCCGGTTTGTTTGTCTGCCTGCTCCTCGCCTCCCTCCTACCCTATTTATATACGCACACATGCAAAAAATATGAGAGTTAAAGAAAAATGTCAACCATATGTAACATACATGGAGATTAGTGACAGTAACAGTGAATTCATTGTGGTTTTGGCAGTCAGGACACCATCCAGGCCGTATTTTAAAGTTTTAGACAAATCCACATGTATTCCAGAGATTGCTGTGGATTTTCAGTATGTGTGGCTCATTAGATACGCAATCTGCCTGCTATTCTCTCCTGTCACACAAAGCTGATGGCAGCAAACTGGCATCTTGGAGATGCTGGTAGCACTGCAGATTTTAGCATTAATGCCAGCCTTGGGCATCCTGGAGCTCCGTAGCCTTGTGTGACACGTGCCGGCGGTGAGGGGTGCCGGTGTCCCACGGCTGCGAGATCATGGACCAGCCTGCAGCAGAGGACTGCTGCTGTGGTTGCAGTTCTGCTTTCAAGCAAAATACAACGATTAAAATCCGTACTGTGTCTCAGATCATTGTCCTTAAAGAAGGAAACAATGCAAAGCTCGGAGCCCTACGCTCGGATTCTGCTTTTTCTGGTCCGTCACAACTACAGCTTTTTTGCCTTGTTTCCTCTTATCACAGCTTGGAACCACTTTTTGGGGGCGCTGTAAGTGAGCATAAACCTCTTCTTAAGTTCGTAGTTTTTTTCAGATTTTTACATTCTTCGCAAATTCCTGTAATTTTTTCCGTAAATCTTCACAGCTCCATATCCCTGTGACTTTATCTCTATAGAGCTATTGCTACCCGTCTAATAACCATGTGCAGCATACAAAAGCACGGCTTTGATTCGCATAAAAGTGCTAAACTTGCCTAAACCCATCCGAGTTCAGGCAAGGCTACGTTGGGCGCGGGGCTGAGTGCTTAAATATAGGTGAAGGCAACTCTGGTCTGCTAATTTCAGCAGAATGTTTCAAACAAAGTGTTACTGTTTAATCTGGGCACATGACGGGTGAATGAATGTTTGAATGAAATGACATAATTGTTGGTTAGCCTGTATAATTTGGAGAGCGTTCGCACAAGTTTAACTCTCTCTGGAGGCAGCGGATCCTCGAGGCGGGAAGGGAAGCGCCTTCCCCAAAGGCAGAGGATGGCCAGATCCTGGATCCCTTTGCACGTACCAAGCTTTGGAACGCCGTGCTGGACTGGGTTTTGGTTCCAGAGGATCATCCTTAGCCCCTCTCCTCACGTCGTGTATGATATTTAATGCGTCATCTTTGTTTTAAACAAACAATACACAAGCTGTTGCTGGCAATGGTGGGAAGCTGGTGGTCCATCTGGAAAGCAGGGAGATAGATGAGGGGAAAAAAGGAGAATTAAAAGTGTTTAGGGGTGTATTTGCATGTGTAAAACCCTGGGATGGGAGGAGGGTGTTTAATAGATTTTTTAAAAGAAGTTTGAAGACAGGGGAGATGCTTTGTCTCTGTAAAGGAGTCTATCAATAATAGACATTGTTTGTGTAATAAAACCAGAGTGTTTACTCAAAACAAAGCAAGGCTGGGAGTCCATACCTTTAAAAAAGCTGTTTATTCATTATTTCTGCTGCATCAAGTCCACTCACTGTAAAATTAACCAATTTTTCCTTGACAAAAGTTCAGGATGGTATAAAATTAACCAATAATATGGCTTATTAATTAAACCAGTGGCAAAACAGCCATTTGAGTGTAACAGGCTCCGCGGGATGGTTACAAGTTGGGTTTCTGGCTGAGTGCTTCTGTCATTCCCAAAGACAGAGCACCCCACCTCAGCTCACCACTGCCCAGCGTGCAGCCAATCTGCCATTGAAAACCTTGATTATAACCAGAAAAAAGTTCATTGAAACCAGAAGAAGTTACAAAATGATTAATCTTCCCTGCCATCTTGGATTCTCCCTCTCTGCAGAATCCAGCCAGATGTTTTGCAGTCGCTGCATGCACAGGGTGCTGCGATCCTGTTTGCACAGCTCGGGGTTTTTCCTCCATCCTTGGGGATCTTTCCTCCGAAATGATGCGTTTTGCCTTTGCTTTGGAGATTCTCCATCACTGCTAAGGGCTTCCTGGAGAACAGGAGGCACTCTTTCAGCATAAGCCTATTTGTAAATTAAACTCTTTTATGCATGCAGCGGTTTTACTGCCATCCTTGGGGACCGGGGCTGAGCGTTTTGGGGAGCAATTCCCTGCAGGAATGCTGAGCATCGCCGCCGTTTCGGGCTTGCCAGGCCTGACGATGATGTATGGAGCAGGTGGTTGCAATTTAGGGTTCGCTGCTTTTCCTGGGGAAATGGGTGGAAAAAAGGAGGGTTGGGAACAGAGTGAAAAGGCAGCGGGAACAAGGCTGGCATTATCCACGCCGCTCCCAGCCTGAGCCTGCGCCCTGCATGGCTCAGAAAGCTGCATCTTCCCCCCCTTAAAAAGGACCTCAGTGAATGAACAGGCGAAAGACCTGAGCGGGGAGGTTTTAATAAAAAAAAAAAAATATATAAAAATCTTAATTGGGGCTCACCGAGCAATCCGACATCGCGGCAAATCCTGCTCCGAAATATATGTGCTCTGCTTTAATGACAGCACATAGAGTACTGCTGAGATAGTGGAAAATTTTACAGGGAGTTTTGCTTAAGGAATGGCTTTAACTCAAGTTACCTGTAGAGCCCAGTGTCATATGGAAACACTTAGGGAGCTGTGGAAAACTTTCTGAAATACAGTGGAATTTATCTAGCGCAGCATTTCGCGTAGGGAGGAGGAATATGGATTACAATGGAGTCAGGAAGGAGCGGGCTACGGCGCTCTTGGAGACGGCCACTCGCAGCCCCGCGACCGCAGATGAAAAGTACATGTGTAACCGGGGGGAGCATTCCTCACCGGCCCCGTCTGGGATGCATTTGTGCTATTTGCCATGCACGTAACCTCGTTATAGAAAACAGAGTCCAATAACCTTAAAAAGATGGACGGTAAAAGCAAAAAAATTTTAAAAAAAGGTGCAAGGAAGCAGATCTGCTTCCAGATTTGCACGCCCGGGGCCTGTAGCAGGGTAGGAACGGTGAAACGTGGATCCGGGGGGCCCCCGGTGCCGGCAGCCTGTGTTTGCTGCGGGGATAGTGCTGATGGAGCTGCAGCTCCAAGGTGGAAGAGCCCAGGACAGCCCTGGAACAGTGGGAGCACCACGTGCCCTGCAGTCCTGCACGGCCTCGGTGCACCCAGGAGAGTTGGTGTTGGTGCCGTGGGGCATCCCGGGATCTGGGCAGGAGAGGGATGGGAGGAAGCAGAGATGTTTTCAAGTGCATTTCATTATATATTTGCTCCCTAAATGCTTATGGCACTGGCCGCCAGAGCATCTGGGCACTTCACAATAATTAAAACTGACAAATCCATAAACAGTAAACAACAGGCTACCCACTCGGGCAGCCAAAAACCCACTACTGCATAAGCTCAATAGCTGCACCCATCTGCCAAATAAAATCCTCTCCACTGCCTCCCCTCGTCTGCACAGGCCAGGACAGAGCCAGGCCCTTCCCCACCATCACCCCCGGCTGAGCACAACCTGACCCCTCACCCTCCCTGGGGCGTCTCCAGGGCTTTGTGCCGGCTTTGGGAGCAGCAAGAATTTATTTCTCTTTTTTTTTCCAAATTTTTTTCCCCACCACAAAGTGGCAAGAAGTAATGACACCCTTTTCCTTCTGACTTCTTGGCCCGCTAACCCTTTCGCAACACAATGGGAAGGCAACCGCTCGCACCCAGGGGAGGGGATTTAATGACTAGAAAATAAAGAGAGAGAATTTACTTGGAAAAACTGTGGAATTAAAAGTTCTGGACAAAACACGCATCACTGATGCATAACATTTTTGTTAATTGGGTCTTAACAGGTTTGTGACTCAGGCTGTAATTATTTGAGAAATGGGTCACACCAGGCAGTGCCAGCCGCGCGCCCTGCCGCTGCGAGAACTTTCACCTAGTTGTAAAACTACATCTCAACGCGTGTTCCCTCCGCCCCGGCAAAGATCCCGGCCCTCGGAGGAGCCACGGCAGCGTGCCGAGCCCGTGGCCGCCGGGATGGGTGTCGGGGGGCCGGGATGCTCCCTGCAGACCCCTCCTGGTGCTGGAGAGCTGGGACAGCCTCGTCCCGCTCCCTGTGCCGTGGAGAGGTGTCTTCTCCCACGCCAAATGCTCTCCCCCTTTCTCCCACGCTGTTGTTTTTACTTTCTGATTTTTTTCCCGTGTTTTCCTGACCCAGCAGGGGCACTAAATCTTCCTAATGCCTCCCTGCCCTCATATCGCAGAACAGGCTGTGGGAAGTTGTTATTTCTTTTCTTTTTTTTTTTTTTTTTTTTGGACCAGAGCGATATTAATTAAAATATAAAGAATGCACCCAACTGTGGTAAATCATTTCTCTTTGCGGAGCGATTGCTCCCTGCTCCATCCACCTCTGCTTTCCTCGGCAGAAGTATCTCCATGCGAGCCCGAAGTCTTCTAACGCTCGTAAAGCACCCGAGATATTATCTCTCTAATTAGCAGCTGGAAAAAAATAAATGAGAGATCAATTAATGCTATAATTATAAACAGTGCCTTTAGATGTGTTGTTTGTGGTGAAGGAAGGCTTACGCTGACAAGAGCCGTGCTGTGATTCTCCCCCCAAAAAGTTGGAGCAGGAGCCCCCTCTCCAGCCCCGGGTTGTTCCTGGCTGCACAGCCCACCCCAGGGTGCTGGGGAGGAGTTTGGGGGGGCTCCCACATCCAAGGACAGCATTTTTCCTGGTCCCTGGCTGGCTCTGGGGAGGTGATGGGGTCCCACAGAGGGGCTGGGGAGGTAGGGGGGGGGGTGCAGCTCTGTCTTGGCCCTTCCCTGCTCCGGGATAAGCTGTTTTTCATATATTGTAGCCTGGGAAAGCTGTGTTACTGTTAAAAGAGTAACCATATCCCTTTCTGAGCTGTTGCCAAGCAGATGTAGGGTTTTGGAAAGTTCCCAACAAACTTCCACAGCTGATACTTTACCGACTTGTTCCTTCTCCCATCCCTCTACTTGCACCTATTTAAATAAGCAAAGGACATAATTTGGGGGAGGGAGCGTTGCTCTGCAGCTTCTACTTGTTAAATATAATTAATTGAGAGTGACCCGTTAGTCAATTACAGTGTATGGCTTCGAAAAGAAATGGGGAAATATAAAATAATACTGTTTTACCAAAAAAAAGCGCCTTATTTTGTTCTGAAGGAGGACAGAATAACGGAGCAAATCGAGCCCTTTGTGCAGTACAGGGCTGCTGCTGCCTTGCGACAGGGCAAATATCTCATTTACCTTCTTAATAGCAGTTTGGGGGGTGGCTGCAGGAGGAGGAGGAGGAGGAGAAGAAATCGGGAGAAACCCAAGCTTTTAAAGGCTGGCAGTGCTGTGAAGCTCGGTGTGGATGCAGATCCCACTTGCATGTGCTGGAGGGGGCACAACGTAGGGCACTGGAAATGTGGAAAGCTCCCACAAATCATATCTCACAGGAAAGGTTTATGGGAGTTCAGAGTATAGCAGAGGGGATGGATGTCAGGTTTTCCTACACAATAGAGGGTCTTTTGTTTCCGCGCTGCCTCTTGGCAGCAGCCCCCGTGCCACTGCTGGTAATTTCCTGTCCATCCTTCGCCGAGCGGCGGGGCTGGAGCAGGGGAGTAGTCCCACGTTTTTGTTTAGACTGTGTTTTTTTAATGCTGAGCCTTGTCCTAAGCAGGATATCCCTGTGTATGTTTGGAGTTCCTGAACTTCTCTGGAGAAAATTATCCTTAAAAAGCCCCTTCCACAGCGCCGAGTTTCTAACTTGTCTCTTGAAAAAAAAAAAAACCAACAACAAAAAGCCCAGGTTTAATTGCTTTTGCTTGTGAGAGCTTGTACCTTGCGGCTTAATCTGCCCGCGTCTCAAACATCCGTCAGCGTTTTCCTTCCACCCAGGGGCTCAGGAGAAAACCAAGAAGCGGAGGCGATTGGATTGGCAGTTTTACTTTTGGCAGCTGGGGGACAGTTCAGCAGGACCCAGACCTCACCAGATGGGACAGTGTCCCTCGGTCTCTGCGTGCACAGAGGGCTTGAGCTCATCCCTGTTTTCCAAAGCATGGATGTTTTGCAGTCAAAGGAGCTCGAGGGCCTGGCCGATGGTGTTAGGCTGCTGACTAGATCTGTAGGTTTCTCAGAAAATCTCCAAAATTATGAACCAGCACCTAGTTTGCTTTTTCCCTGTCTGTCCCAAATGATTTTCTCGGACCGCCCTGACTGCATTTGTTGACACCACATACTAAAACCAAAGTAAAAGTAAAAGCAAGGAGCCCAGTGGTTGGTGTGCACGGAGGAAGAAGGGCAAGCTCCCAGCTGTGGGCTCCCTAGAGGAAAATATGGAAAAATATATCCAGTAAATCCAAAACGGAGGCGCCTCCATAATGAGTCTCAGTGATGGGACAGCCCTCTGGATGTGAAAAACACCCCTGCATTTTCTGTTAAACTCCCATCCCCTTGACAAAACAGCCCAGAGGAACCTCAGGGATGGGGTCTGTTGAGGGCATGGCCCTTGCAGCCATGCCCCATTATTTAAGTGCAGAACCCCTCTGGATTAGCAGCTGGCACGGTGAGCATTCCAGGACGGCCCGGCCGCCTCCGCTGCACCGCGTGGCAATTACCCTGTGCCGGGAGAGCCCGGCTAACGAGGGCTGGGAGCGGAGCTGGCAGGGCTGGAGTTGGCCAGGGCGCTCCTGGGAAGCCCTGCGTGGGTTCAGCTGCACGTGCACGGTGCTGCCCAGAGCTGCCCGGAGCTGCGTGGTGCCACGCGAGGCCGTGCGGTGCTGTGTGGCACGGAGAGCGCCGCGGTGTCCTGCTCTGAGGTGCTGTGCAGTGCTTCTGTACGGTGCTGTACGGTGCTGTACTGTGCTGTATGGTGCTGTATGGTGCTGTGTGGTGCTGTACAGTGCTGTACGGTGCTGTGTGGTGCTGTACAGTGCTGTGTGGCACCATGCACAGCTGTATGGCACTGTGCAGTGCTGTATGGGGCTATACAGGGCTGTGCAGTGCTCTACAGTGTACAGTGCTACATCACCTGCAGCACTACACGATGCTGTACGGTGCTGCGCGGTGCTGTATGGTGCTGTATGGTGCTGTATGCTGCTGTACGGTGCTGTACGGTGCTGTGTGGTGCTGTAAGGTGCTGTATAGTGCTGTGTGGTGCTGTACGGTGCTGTACGGTGCTGTACGGTGCTGTATGGTGCTGTACGGTGCTGTACGGTGCTGTGTGGCACCACGCACAGCTGTATGGCACTGTGCAGCGCTGTATGGCACTATACAGGGCTGTGCAGTGCTCTACAGTGTGCAGTGCTACATCACCTACAGCGCTACACAACGTTGTACGGTGCTGTAGGATGTTGTACGGTGCTGTAGGATGTTGTACAGTGCTCCAGGACATTGCACAGCGCTGCAGGACGTTGCACAGTGCTACACAAAATAGTGCAGTGCTGTAAGTGTGCAGTGCTACGCTACCTGCGGTGGTACACAGCGTTGTAGGGCACTCGAGGATGTTGTACGGCGCTCCACAATGTTGTACGGCGCTCTACGCGCTCCCCCAGCTCAGGCATTCTTCTGGGTAACCTGATCTTACTTCTGTCTGCTTTCAACAGATAGGCGAGGTGAAGTTATGTTAAACATGTCGCAGTAAGTTTGATTCGCACCGCTCCGGTCTGGTTTTCTTCCTTGATTAGCTTTAATCAAACCCTCCGCGTTACATGACCTTAATAAAGCTATTTTTCCTGACAAGCAAAGACTGTCTTAACAAGCAAAGCTCATCTGGCCTGAAACTAAAGCCAAGTCAAGATGGTGTTTTAAGTCCTCATTAAAGTCCACAGCATGAAGCGAGAGGGAAAATGATGGAATGGTGCTCCACCAAACCATCTCTCCTTTACATTTAATTAGAGGAATTATACGCAACCCAGTAGATGCCTTGGGAAAGCAATCACCAGTGGGTTTGTAAAGAGCCCAGCAGTATAAAAGCGGGCAGCTCCGTCTTTGGCAAAGGGCGAATTAACACCGGGAGCTGAGTGGACTTCGGGATCAACCAGGAGAACAAAATAATCATATGGTGTTAATATGAAAAGAGCTCAGAAGCCGCCTGTCCCTGCTCCGGAGCTCACACGGGCTACCCCGCAATGCTTGGGAGGGAGAGTTCGCAGGCGCTGGTGTGTTTGTGCCCCCTCAGCCCTTTCCTTCGGTTGCTGCTGACTCACGCAGGTTGGGGGAACGATCGAGGCCGGGCGGGCAGGCGAGGAGCCGAAGGAAAAGCCCCGGCGGGGAGCGATGCCACGGGGCTTGGCAGTGGGTGAGGAAATCAGCCACATGCAGACAAAATGCGGTCAAGCAGCCGCCCCGCGCAGAGGATGTCCCTTACGCTCATTAGCATTGTGTTTGGAGCAGAGCTTATCAAAAAGCAGCCAACAGACAGAATCTGTGGTTTGCGCTTTCTGGCGTTCCCTTTTTTTTTCTTCCCCCCCTACTCTCTTGTTTTCCTCTATTTTTTTTTTTTAGAGTTTTTTTTTCCCGAGGGTTTCTAAAGGGATGTAATCCACTCTGTTTTTATTGCCGTTGCCTCTGGACGTGCTGCAGCTCCAGCCAGCAGTTATTCCAGCCTCTCCAGCCTCCCTGCGAAGGTCTGTGCTGCGGCTGCTACTCAGCTGTAAACCACAGGGCTTCCTTAACCCTTTGCCTTCTGCAGCTGCCCAGAGCCTGGGGACAAAGGGCCCTTCCAGAACCTGAATCCCCTGGGGCTTTCTCTCAGCTCCCCCAAAATATATTTTTGCACATTGAAGGGTGTTCCCTGCAAAGCTGGGGGATCTGCTGGCGGAGAGGGGACCCTCAGTGCTGCTGTCCCGCAGGCTTCCTTGTGCTGATCCCAGTGGATGTCCCCAATCCATCAACTTTGCCAAACGAAGCCAGAGTCCTCCCCTTGTTGCCAGAAGGCCGTGGGTGCAGCCTCACTTGGGGAAGGGGTCTGAGGCTGCTCCCCCCATCCCACTCAGCTGCTTCAGTGGGATTAGGGAATGCCTCTGCATCCCCTGGTGCCAACGTCACCGTGACTTGTGAACCTGCAATTTCTTGGCACCTACTACAGACATCATGCCCAGCACCATCCATTTTCCTCATCTCCACTGTTTCATCCTTAAACTCCACTTTTCCCTCTTGAGAACAGAAACATCTCGCTGCAATATGGTCAGAGCTACTTTGCACAATCACGTTTGCATGTCCTGGCTGTGCATATCCCTTCCTTTCCTCCACATCTCCCCATCTCCCAGGGATGTTTGTCCTGCTGTGCTCTGTGAGCCCATGGGTGAGTGCTGTCCTTCCCTGCCCCACTCCCACTGAAAATCACAGAAGCACCGAGTGGTTTCGGTTGGAAGGGAACTCAAACTTCATCCAGTCCCACCTCCTGCCATGGGCAGGGACACCTTCCACTAGCCCAAGTTGCTCCAAGCCCCATCCAGCCTGGCCTTGGACACTTCCAGGGATGGAGCAGCCACAGCTTCTCTGGGCACCCTGTGTCAGGGCCTGACCACCCTCAGAGGGAAGAATCCCCCTTGCATAATCTAATCCAAAGCTGCCTTCTTTCAGTTAAAGCCATTCCCCCTTGTCCTGCCACTCCATGCCCTGTAAACAGCCCCTCTTTGCTCAATCAATTCTTTGCTCTCTTGTCCATGAGGATATTTGGAAATAATCTCCTAAAAAGGCAATCTCAAAAAGGTCCTGTTGTTACCCATATTTGTACACAGGCTCGTAAGCGACAGGATTCTTTGGACTTGTCTACACGGGGACAATTGAAATGGATGTGAAATAACTTTTAAAGTGGATTATCTAAACTGCATTACATCCTCGTGTAGACACTGTCATTTAGAAATGAAACAGCCTTAATTTGGTTTAGCTGAATTTTGCTTTAGCAATTTAATAAAGACACTTTAAAGTCTGAGTGAGGAGTTTACACAGGGATTTAATGCAGTTTAATTAATCCACTTTAAATTCACAATTATAATTAATTGGAATGAACTTTCCTTAAGTCTTCCCCTGTTGAGATAGTGGCATGGCATTCCCAGCCACCCGGCCTGATGACCTGGCAACCTAGGACTCAGAAGAGCTGCTGCAATGATGCACGACTGGTCCAGCCTCCAGAGCTGGGTTCATAAAGAAAGTAATTTAAAAGTCCTCCTGGTCTGGCCACGGCCGGGAAGTCCTTCCCTGCAGTGAATTACCTCTGGAGAACCCAAGTTCCTGCTGTAATGAGCCACCATCCTCCCAAGTGCTTTAGGTTCTTGTGTTGCCCACAAAACCATAAGAAGAAGCATCTGTCTGATGTGAAAGGGGTTTGGGGAGATGTGGCCCGGAACAGGGAAGGGCACAAGAGCCTCCTTCAGCTCTGAGAGCGCCGCGCGCGCTGACCACGGACAGGGTTCCAGTTTCTCACCCAGCGTTCGCCGCGGTTTTGCAATATTGGCAAACCCACAAAAGCACTTTCTGTGCAGGGGAACAGCACCTGGGCTGGGGCTGGCCAGGGCTGCAAAGCTCCCCTTGTCCCTGGTTAGTTTTGATCAGTAGAAGTGCCCACTGGGCTCACTGTGCAGGTGACCTCTCCTCGAGATGCTGGCCTTGCCCTGGGTCCTCATCATAAGCCTTCATCTCCCCAAGCCCACTGGCAAGGGTGGAGTTTGTACAGGGCTTTTTATGATGCAGTTTGCACAGATGTTTCTTTCTGTGAACTGGAAGATCTCCTTGCTCAGCTCTCCAAGACCTCTTCAGTCCCCTGCCAGCTCTGCAGCTCACTTGGGGTTTGCTTTGTATGGGACCCCTTGGTGTGCTGGCCTTGGCATCCACCCCATGTCCTCCTGCCCAAGCCCCACAGCCCTTTCCATCCTTGGAAAATGCTCCAGCAGCACAAGGTCTACCCACGGCTGTGGGATTTTTTGGCTACGATCTTCTATGTGCAGCTTTCCAGGAGCTGTTAGGGATTGGGACAGGTGAAGGAGCAGAGGGGCAGATGAGTGGGGCGGAAGTGTCTGGTAAACGAGGAAGCTTACAGACAGCAAGCAAGGGGTTTGGCACTTCTGAAATGCTTTTACAACTTTGGGCACTTTCTAAATCCATTTTAAACTTTGCAGCCAGGGTGCTGGCAGTGCTGTCGGCGGCAGGGATCGCTGCCTGTGCTCACGCTCCAGCACATGGCCCGGAGCATCCTCACTCTCTGCCTCCATCACTCTCTGCCCAGCACACTAGAGCTGGGCACAGCTCAGCCTTGGTTTGTAAACACCAAACTGCTTTTTAGGATTGCTAGGCCAGTGCCAAAACCCAGCACAGCTTTGCTCGTAGCCTCCATGGCACTCCCTTGCTGCCACAGTCCAACATGACGTCGTTGATTGGAGAAGGGATCTGCCACCAACTGCAAGCTCAGAAGTGCCAATTTTGATTAAAAACTTCTCTTTTGCAGTGCGTGGGGTTTATCTGTAGCTAAAAAGAGGTGGGGAAGAACATTCCTTGGCTCTGGCGCTTGGATGTCTCTAGGCTAAACAATGTAGGGGAAGTTTTCTGTTGTTAAATGCTTGGTAATCATGTGTGTATTCTAAATTTAGGGTTAGTCCATTTTCTCTGTCATATGAGGGGACAAGGGAGGCAAAACCAAATTTTTGGCAAGCATCAGGGTAGAGACAGTCTTCCTAACAGCCATGAAAAGATTGTCTTTGATAGGGATTTTGTTATTTCACTGTGGAAGTCATTATAAGGGAAGATCTCGTATCACTGTAGTTAGCCACCAGATTAGCTATTCATGTATTTTATTGGTAAAAAATATGGCAGGGGATTATTGTGTGAGAACTTTGTGGAAAAGAAGAGAGATAAAAGCAGTTTAACTGTCAGTACATTAGGGCTGTGGTTAGCTCTGCATAGTGTTACTGGGTGGAAGGAGACCGGCTCTCCAAGGACTGTGGTTTTTCTCTTTGGATAGACGTTAGGTTTTGGTGAGAGGGATGAGCCCGGGTAGCTGAAAGAGGAGAGGCTGAAAATGAAAAAGGCCAAAGAGATGGAGACACTGAGGGAAGTCAATGTTGTCCCCATGTTCATGCAGAGGACGAGTCCCCATCCAGCTGCAAAAGGGCTCTTGACCACGTGGATGCGGAAGGTGGTGGCAATCACTGCATTTCTTCAGGCTTCTTTGCACATGCTTCCTGGGGTTTTTCACCTCCATTTTCCCCATTTCCCCATGTTTTTGGCTGCAGACGTTCAGAAGTCGTGGACAAACGGCTGTGGTAAACATACAAATTGGCTGCACAGCGAGCGCGCAGGGAGCACGCACGGAGCTGCCGCAGCAGCGCCTCCGTGTCCATCTGCACAGCACATGGGCACCAGGGCTGAGGCACCGCACGGCTCCTGGGGTGGGGCATGGAGCCTGGCCACCCAGCTGCTCCTCTGGAGCAGGTTGAAATGTGGTTGTCACGAGAAGATCTGTTTTGGAGCAATCCTGGGTTAGTGGTGGGAAAGGCTTGAGGCTCCTCTGCGTGGCTGCTGGGAGCCTTGGCAAAGGTAGGCCATCATGATGAGGTAAGTGGGCTGCAGAAGAAGTGCCCAGGATGGAGATCCTGCTTTGTGTCCAGCTCAGTTGGAGTGCAGGAGAATGGATAATGAGATTCAGGAGAGCACTTGGTTTGGGAGTTTAAGAGGCATGGTTGGGTCCTTGTTCTTCACAAGATGCTCACGCCAGTGCTTTATAGAAGACACAAGGATGCTGTATTGCTAAGATGCCTTCATCACCATTCTCACCAGTGGTGCAGGATTAAATCCCTAATTTATGGCTTCCCTTCCATGAAATCAAACTGTACAGCACCTAAGGTTCATGCTGTGCCTTGTTTAGAGTCCAACCTGACCGTGTTGCCATCCGTCCGTGCTCCTCCTGAGGGTAACTGTGAAGTCCCTCTATTCCATGGGCTGTGCTGTTTATAGTGTGCAGGTTTGGACACTTCAATGTCTTGATCGGTCCTGCTTTGCATGCCAGAGTGTTTTCATTAGCACAGCATTCATGCATGTGAGATTGTCGCTAACCGATATAATTAACCAGGATGTCAAAGGCTATTTGTTTATTGCATATGCAATGGCTTTTCTGGAGTAAGAAGCCCTTTCTGCTGACACCGTGTGAATGGGAACATGCTAAACTGGGGGAATAGCACTGAGCTGGAGGTGGAAGTTAGGAACAATGATTGTACTTAAAAGAAGCAAAAATAATAATGCAGATTTGAATGGGTTTGAGTAGAGATGATCAGCGTGTGGAGAAAGGAAGACAAGGATGAGGAAAAAAAGAGTTTGTCAGATAATTCCCTCCCTCCATTTACTGTTATTATATGAGAATATGATGTTATTCAGAAACACAGGTGTCGACTCTCTCAGGTGAACTGACTGAGATCTTTTTGGGCCCTACTTTATATCATGTCTGTTTGACATAATTTTGGACATCTGCACAGTTTTTAAGAGATCTTGTCAGGCAATCTTTCATTTTACTTGTTTATAAATAAATATTGCTGGCGGGGGGGTCCTCACAGCAGGACTCAGCAGTTCCTACGCTGTGAAACATGAATTGTAGCCTTCACCTGTTAAGTATTAAAATGTGTAGTTTGTAACAAAACGTTGGGGAGTCACATTCATGAAGGTCTGAGGAAGTTTTGGGGGTTGATGGTGGATTGTGTCCCAACAAATCTGTGGGCTGCTGCTGCAGAGAGACCCAAGTATCTGCCACAGACATCTCAGTGAATGTCAGAACCTCCTGTCCCCTTGGGTTGGAGGTATCCAAAAATCCTTATTTAGGCTTCCTGCTCTACACCTCCCAGATCATTCGCTTCTGTTCCCCTGGTTTCAGCTCCCATGGTGCCCAGTCCATTGCTCCCATCCTGCTCTGCTTCCCTCTGCTCAGCCCCATGGCTCAGCCCCTCTCCATAGCTGCTTCTGCTGAAGCAGTTAAACCATCAGCATTATTTAACACCATCAAAAATTGCTTTCTTGCTTCCTCCTCTTCCCATCGCCGCTTCTTCTCCTTCCTCCAGTTGCTGGAATCACTGCCAGTGGATGACCAAAACCAGGGCTGCATCTCTGACTTCTTGTTCTGCAAACATGCAAACAATCTGTACCTCCCCGTCTCTCGCCTTGCCCATCCCTCAACACACGATTGCTCTTTTTCACTAGTCCTGGCTGCTGCAAGGCTGTAAATTCCATGGCCTGGATTTTCTCAGTCTCTTCCAGATGCTGGATTTCATCCCTGGCCTTTGACCTTGGCTTTGCTGTCCCTCAGAGCATCTCCCAGCCACGTTCTCCCTCAGCACTCACACGTCTACTCACCAATGCCCTTTGCCCTGTCGCCTCTCCCTTCTCTCTCCTCCAGCCTTCCTTGTCCCTTGGTTCAGATTCCCTCTGTGTCGTCCTCACTCACCACCTTCCCTGACCATCCTGGTGCATCCTCAGGACCCTCATCTCCCGCGTGTCTTTGGGTCGCAGGGGCTGTCCGTGACACTGCACCTCGTAAAGAAAAATCCCATGTGCTGTCTATCTGTGCATTCCTCTCCCTGTTAACTTTTCACCTGCTCCCTCTTAGCACTTTGTTGTTGTCTTTGGCTTATCTTGCACTGTAATCTCTGCAGGGCACAGTGGTCTGTGTGTTCCTATAATTCATACCGTGCCTGCTGCAATGCAGCCTTTGCGCTGTCGGGTGCATGGGAACATTTCTAATGCAAACAACTAATAGCTAGGAAGGGAGTTAAAAAATTAGAAAGTACTCCAAGCCCATGTCACATATTCTCTTGCAAGGAATGGGGAAAAAAATTGTTTATTCTGGCCCCAAATTTTAATCACCCAAGGGCTGTTAAGATAAAAATAGTCAGTTCTGCCTTCTGTTTATGGTATACTTGGTTGAGTGCAAGCCAATTTTGAAGCTGAACATACTGTCTGCTATTTTTGCTTGATTTTAGATTCCACATTTTAAATAGTTTCTTTAACAAGAAGCATATTTTCACTGATACAAACTTAGCTTGAGGAGAAGCATCCTGAAGTTCCAGCCATATTGAAGATCAGTGAAATGTAGTAAACTCTGGTTTTAAGGGTTTTGTTTTCTCCAAGAGCTGAAATGAAGAGTGTGTTCTGGCAACAAGTGCTGGCACGTTGTTCATTAAAAGCTCTCTTCCGAGCCTTGGTTCCCACACACATGTGCCCTCATTCTTCAGCGGAGCTTCCAGGCAATGGCATTGGCAGTGCTCTAGTCTGATCTTCAGCCATACAATTTGTCTTAATTGTCTACTAGCATCTAGGCAAGACTTAGCTCACGGGTGGCCACAGCAAGGGGCCACATGCAAACCGATGAGCTTCTTAATGTGGCCTGCCCGGCAATCGGATGATTTAATTATCTGTGCCCGTCGTAGGCTGCCTGGCTGCTCCCCATCCCGCCTGCCCTCAGGCACGGCGGGTTTAACCACATGCAGCCATGGGGGCAGCTGCATTTGATCTTCCTCGCCAACGCCAGGGTCCGGCCCTGACAACAGCCTCTCTGTTCGGCGCTTTCTTTCCCCTTCTTTCTTTTTCCGCTTCGCTTGGCACCGTGCCCCCGGCATCATTTATGTGTACGGGAGGATGGGAGAGTTGGATGGCAAAAACTTAGAACGTGGAGTTGGGTGTTGACAATCCCGATGATAAATTGATCCTCCGAGGATCCAAGATGATTTGCTGAAGCATCAATAATAGAAATCCTGTCATTATACACTATTTACTTGGTCCTTCTGCGGGAAGACATCCTGTCTCACTATGTGTCTGCATCGTGTGTCTCGCATGGGGCCAGGCTGCAGTTCCCAGGGCACGAAGGACTGGGCTGTCACCCACAAACTTTCTGCCATCACTCGGTGCTTTCATGTGCTGTAGAAAAATAGAGCATGTCCAGTACATTGATTATTTTCAAAATCGACTCAGCAAAGCCCTTTGCTCCCGATACTCCTGGAAAAAAGCTCAATCCCCTTTAACTAGCAGGGAACGCCAGGGTTGGGCTGGGGCTGGGTGGGATGTGGAAGGCAGAGGGGCCACGGTCCACTGCCTGGGACATTCCCCTGCTGGAGAGCTGTTTGGACACTTGCAATTTGTCCGTAGCATTTCCTGCTCCTGCCACATGTCAAGTAAGGGCAGGAGACAGCGTGAGAGAAGCAGTAGGATCAGGATGACCTCGTGCCTGGGGCAGAGATCAGGGATGTCCCCGAGGATGACCTCTTGCCATCCTGATCCCTTCTTATCTGCCCAGGCTGAAATGCAGCTGCTTGGCTGACTTGCTGCTACCTGGAAAGGCAGCTCTGCTACCTGTGAGCAGGGAAAGGAAAGTAGGTGACACCCAGGCTGGAAGCACTGATCTGCTCTGCGTCAGGGGCTCTCCCCACCTCACCCTGGGTGTGCTCTTCCTTCCAAGAACCCTTTCTGATGATGGTGGCTGTCTTGCCTTGCTGCAGGGAGGTGTCAGCTCCAGTGCTACAAGCTTGTAAGCTCCTCCCTGCGTGTACCAACAGCGGTGTCATATTGATAGCTCTCTTCATGGGAGCTTTGGGAGCCATGAGTGATCCTTCCAGCTTCTAGTCTCTACAGTGATCGGGGTCTCACTGCCCTCCTGGCTCCTGGATGCTCTAAACGTGGACATTCCAGTGTCATGGAATCTTCAGAAATGTTGGGAAAAGGAGAGGTGGCCAGCAGCACCATGCAGAGCCCTCCTGGGGCCAGGTACACTTCATACCATGGTTTGGGTTGGGAGGGGCCGTAAAGCTCATCTCATTCCATCCCCTGCCATGGGCAGGGACACCTTCCACTAGACCAGGCAACTCCAAACCCCATCCGTCCTGGCCTTGAACACTTCCAGGGATGCAGCATCCACAACTTCCCTGGGCAACCTGTTCCAGTGCCTCATCACCCACATGGTAAAGAATTTCTTCCTAACATCTAATCTAAATGTCTTCTCTTTTAGTTTAAACCATTTCCCCTTTTCCTATCACTGTCTGCTTGTGTGGAAAAAAACAAACCCAAACACTTCTACAGCTCTATGCCAAGGCAGAATTTTATCCAGGGATTTTGTGATATTTTTCATCTGTACTAAGTGTAGGGGAGTCCAGCATTTTCAGGTGGTGTCAGTCTCTAATGCTGAGCCAAGAAAGGCTGTCCTTTGGGTAGTTAATGCATCTCAGACCTGCTGGTTGAATATAAAGTCTTAAACATTATTAATGCTTTAGCAGACACCTCAGGAAACATTCATACTCCTCTCTTCATTTTGCTTTCATGCAGGACGGTGCCTGGGGTGAAAGTATTTCACAGAGTTGGGAAAAGGGCATCAAAAGTGCTTGTGTCTGCCAGGCACTGAGAATATTTTATTCTTCAATTGGTGTGGCTCAAATTCAGCTCCTGGATCCTGCTCACTGGGTGTTTCACTTTCTGAAAGCAGTGATAGTTTTGGAACAGGCTGCCCAGGGAAGTGGTGGAATCACCGTCCCTGGAAGTGTCCACAAACCATGTAGCTGTGGTGCTTGGGGACATGGGTTAGTGGTGGGCTTGGCAGAGCTGGAGGAACAGTTGGACTCGATGATCTTAGAGGGCTTTTCCAACCTTAACGATTCCATAATTCTGAAAATAGTGTTGAGTCTTGTCCAGATTAGGGATGCTCGACCCCTGCACCTCTCATGTGCCTCTGGAAGCCCTCTCTGCACAGACCCTCGGCATGCCAGCCCAGCCCACACCCAGGGAGAAGGTGGCTGCATGTCCCCAGGGCATTCTGGCCACCGTGCCGTGGTGTGCCCCACGTCCCTTGCGGGTCCCAGCTGCAATCCCTGCAGCCACCTCTGCCACGGCTCCCAAATTATCCCACTGCATGGCGTGCGAGGCACGAGCAAACCTGCCACAGAGAGACGGGATGGCAGGATGGGACAGCTGATTTTAATTATTTTATATATAAATAACTTGCAGATAGTTTGCAAGTTTGGCAATAGCTGCCGGCCTAGCAATGTGACCTTGTTACTCTTACCCCATTCCTCCGGGTGTTTGTCTCACTCACTTGTTTTTCCGTGTCTTAAATTAGATTGCAAGTGGTCAGGGAAGGGGCTGGGGCTGCCCCTGCCCCGCATGGCCCCACAGTCCCACGGCAGCAACAATAACAAATAGGGATAAGACATCGATTTGGGATCTGCTGAGTCCCTGGGGATATGAAAGCCCCGAGTGTGTTTTTTCCCCCGGGATGGTGTGGTCAGTCCCCATCCTCCAGCTCCACGTGAGGCTCTTTGCCGGCGGCCGGGCACAAAGCGGGGGCTGCCGCATCATTCCAGAGGGATGTAGGGATGAGGAGGGGGACGGGTGTCCTGGATTTTAGCACTTTGGGGAGTTTATTAGTGTTGACAGTGTGTGAACTTGACATCCTTTGTAATAATGCGGTTTTAAAATCTGCATTATTCATGCGCGCTGTTTGAATACAGGCCCACTGTGTAAGTTCGGGAGGAAAATTAATTAAATAAATGTCAGCATCCTTGAAGAGCACGTGAGATTTCACATTGCAGGGTAACAGCTCCGGCTGCTTTAACCACCAAAGGGAGTAAAGGGTGGGAAGAGGAAGGTCTGCACTCAGGTGAGCAGACTTTCCCTCACCGATTCCTGAGGAAAGCTGAAAAGATTGGAAAGAATTTAGTCCAGCCGTACAGATCACTAATATTTCATATTTTTATTAATAATTGTCTTTTGTTCTACTGTGTATTTGTATACACTGGATAGTTCTGAATGATTTTATCCCAGGAAAGACCCATTTGCTCTTAGGTTAAGGTTTAAAATTAAAGCATAGAGCAGATGGCTGGGGATGCACTGGCTGGATAAACCAGGCGACTGCACCAGTGGGTGGAAATGGAATTACATCCATGAATATTATTTGCAAGAGTAACGGATAGTTATAAAAGTTGTGTTTCTGCTGAAGGACCCAGCAGAGACTGATGGGACAAATAGTGCCAGGATAGATGAACAGGAAATCAAGGTTTTATGTGAAGCTTCTAGGTATTTCTAAGGAGGAGGATTTACCTTTGATTCTGTAGCTGGAGGCTGCACCTTTCCAGGCTGGGAGTGACTGCAGGACTGACCAGGGATGCTTTTTTGAACGCACTGCTCCTGCAGAGCAGGAAGAGGTAAAAGAGTAGGTACTGCAAGCTAAAATGCTTTGTAGTTAAAAAGAATGAAAAGAAAGAAAATTCTGCTTATTAGGTCAAATCAACACTTTGCTGTGGCTGCTATATTTGTTCTCAGAAGGAAGGGAGCAGCTTCTTTCTTGCTGAAGGAAGGTATCCATCCCTGATGGAGATCACTGAGCTCTTCACCAAGCACTTGACTTTCTTGGAGCTTGGTGTTTACCCTCCAAATTTGTTAATACCTATGTGCAGGACCTTCCCTGTAAAGTGTGTTTAGCAGAATCCCAGAATCCCAGAATGGTTTGGGTTGGAGGGACCTTAAAGCCCATCCCGTCCCACCCCTCCCATGGGCAGGGACACCTTCCACTATCCCAGGTTGCTCCAAGCCCCAGTGTCCAGCCTGGCCTTGGGCACTGCCAGGGATCCAGGGGCAGCCACAGCTGCTCTGGGCACCCTGTGCCAGGGCCTCCCCACCTTCAAAGGAGAGAAATTTCTGTTAAATGGGAGAAGCCTTTCTTCCAAAGTGAGCGGGGCAGGGCACTTAAGGGGTTGTCTGCACTGACATGAGGATCAGGAGCTGCTCTTGAGGTGGCTGGGATGGTCTGTGGTACGCTGCACCTGCTAAATAAACTGGAAAAAGAAGGAATTGGGAGTGCCACAGTGATTGTGCACAGGTCTACTCCCAAAGTCAAGTGTACATAACGTCCTTGCAGCACTCCAGTGATTTTGAATTGCTTGACATTGTGGGAGCGCTCCAATCTCGGTCTCTTTGAACCTCAAGAGCCTCGGTGTTATCTGAAGCACAGAATCATTTTATAACCCAGGCAAACAACATGCTCACCTCCTGGGTTTGAATGCGAGGATGTGTGGTTGCACACAGCCGTGCTCACAGTTAATGCACGGGGCGGGGGGAGAGGGAGCAATCCATGCCAGCAGGAGAGCCCGGAATGCGCTTTCCCACTAATGCTGAGAAGCAACAAAATCAGATTGCAGCCCATGAATGTCCCGTCACTGAGAAAAGGGAGTTTAGAAATAGCCCCACAGATAAAGGAGGGCATTTATCCCCACGATTGTTTGGCAGAAAAAGCAATTTCCATAGTCTGCTGATGGTCAGTCGGGAACGTGCTGCAAGGGGCCCGCAGTTGTCTCGGATGGAGCTGATGGTTTTACTGGCCGAGTTTTGTTTCAACTTAATGAAGTAAGTACTTTGCCTGCATCCAGGCGCTGACGGGGAAGGTTTGTAAACTCCTCGCCTTTGTTGGGGTGACTGAAGTATTTTTTTCTTCTTTTAAACCAGCCATTTTTGTTTCTTCTCAAATTCGTTGCCGTAGACAAAGGGTGCGTTTACTGTTTAAAAAAAAAAAAAAAAGGAAGAAAAAACCCAGAAAGGCTTTAAACCTGGTTTGCATCTTGAGTCCTGAAAAGCCCACTTTTTATGCAGGGGAAGAAGAGAGCCTTAGAAAAGGCAGGAGGCAGGGACGGAGGCGAGGGGGTGGGGAGCCGGAGATTTATGGTGCTTTGAAGCCAGCTTTTCTGCCCAGCATCCTGCCCGGGTGCTGTGGGCTGCAGTGGTGGGACCAGGCTGGAACCTGCACCTTGCCAGGAGCCAGACCCAGCAGGGACACAGGTCCTGCCACATCCCCAGGACCTCCCAGGGCCGCTGTTCCTACACCCACCTCAGCCAGTGCGGATGTTTAGTTTGAGATCATCACACAGCCTGAGGTTTTTGAGGTTGTTTTGCTTTTTTTAACTCGCTGTGGAAGCGGCTGTTTGATACCAGCCTGTGCTGGAGCACAGCAGCCTGCCCATGCTCCAGGACAGGGGCTCATGGGCAGCCCAAATCCTGCCCGGCAATACAATAATAATTGAAGATATTTAAAAATGTATGTATCTTCCATCTTTCCCATATGGGCTCCTTAGGCAACATGACCTTATGTGGCCATTATCTGACCTCTCTTACACTTGGATTACTCGGTACAAAGCAAATTTATGGTTGTTTATTCTCTCCTCCTATCAGCTATTAGTGCCTAATCATATGGTCTATCGATCAAGTGATTAATCGCCTGCCTAAAGAGGCAGCAGGTCCCGGGGAATGCTGCACTGCACCAGCCTGAACTTCAACCTCTTATACAAACCAGAGGAGTAAAGGCATTAGTCACTGCCTGCAGCCCGGGGCTGGAATGCCGCGGGAACGCCAGGAGGTAAAGCCCCCGGCTTTCTTCAGCGGCCGACTTTGTATTTCCCTTTCTTAATGGATAAAACTCCACCTAACTGAGCGGGCATACAGTTGTAAATGGGATGATTTCCAATGCATCCTATAAATAATGATCAAAGAGCAAAATATGTGGGCCTTATTACAACAGTGCCCGCTAGTGCTGCTATAATTAAGGGTCTGTCAGCATTCCTATTATAAACCCTTATTTTCAAGGGTTTATAACTCGGCCATAAAATTTTGCTCTGGCTGAGACTTGGCATAAAACGTCCCAGCATGTGACCAGTTTTTCTTGTTACCAAATTGTTAAAAACCTAGCGATCAGCCCCGTTTTAGTTATAACAACATCCAAGCACCTTTGTGTTTCAGAACCACTTTTACTTCTTAAACAAGCCGCTTACTATTAAATCAAAATTAGCATTTGAAATCAGAAGTGCGCACTGAGCCTCTCTGCTCTTTATTTTAACCAGCCCTAAGAAGGAACACGTTATTCCCCTCTGCCTGGGGTTGAGTTGATGGCACCCACGCCGTTGCCATCAGCGGGACACGCTGTGGCCGGAGTCTTGGTTGGGTCTTTGGCCTGTCCAGCTTTGCAGGGCTCCCCAGTCATCCACGTGCTCAAAGCAGCAATTATTTAAAGCAGCGGGCTGATTTCAGCCATCAGTGATTCCGTATAAATCCAAAGTACTGGAAGTGGGTGCCCTGGATGCTCCGGTTTAGCCAGAGTGCTGACCTGCCTTAAGTGGATTTATTCCTCCATGATCCATGCACGTTATCGCCTGCTAATGAGAATTATGGCTTAGTCCAAGGGGGGAATCTAGAGTTCAGTTTGAGTGAGACTGAGGGAATTTCACTCCAAGAACACATACTAAATTTTAAAAATGAGAGGTTGCCATACCTGTACCTCTCTGGTTTCAATGGGAGTATGTTCCATTTCCAGAAACGTGTCCTTGATGTGTTAGCAAAGGACAGCAAGTTGGCTCAAAAAAATGCAGCCACTTAAAAACATTGATTCTCTCAGGACAACACGCCAAAATGCAGAAATAAATTAAACATAAGCAGATGCTGTACCTCCTTTCCATTTTTGGCTAGCACATCCCATTGTGGGACTACTAGTGGGACAACTGAGAATGACTGACATTTACTCAAACTTAAGGCCTTATTGGACTGTCCTGGCAGAAGTGACAAAAATTCAGATTCTTAAGGCATGTATTACATCAGTATGGTTTATCTTCTGTGCCAGTTTTATACTATTTCTCTTTTTTAAAAGAAGCCAATCAAGTTTGCTAACATCATCTTGGGTTTTCAAAGGAGCACTACGGAAGTATGGGCTCAACTCCTATTGAAAATCCCCACCTCAAAACTCCCCCCCACCAGAGTTCCTACCCTGGCAGGGGTCCCACAGCAAAGCTCTTTCCATTTCCAGAAAAATCATTGAGCTGAGGCTAAGAACACTCATCTGGTGCCTGTCGAGTGTATTGTCTGAATATAAACACAATGATTCTGGAGCAGGGAAAGAGCCTGCGACTTAAATGGATTTACACTGGCTAAGAACCTGGCCTTCCACACTCGACTTCTGACATGACTCGAAAGTAAACATTGAGTTCAACTATTCTCTGATATACATGGTGGCTTAAGATGCATGCAGTGACCAGGCAGTTGCTCTTACTGTGAGCCTCACCAGGTTTGATGTTTTCCTTAAGGTTGCAGGTAGCCAAAAATTTCCATGTGCACCTCAGCTGCCATTAAAAAAAAAAAAAAAANNNAGAAAAAAAAAAAGATGAACGCTCGAGTTTCTGACTCTTGAGAAAAGCCTGAAAATGTTCCTCGTCTGCACTTTAACGGCTCAGAAAGCAGAAGGCAAAGAGAAAAAAAGGAGTTTGAAAATGCCATGCTTTTTGAGATGTGACATATGCTTTTGCTGTGCTCCGGGTTGGCAGGAGGCGTTGCCTGGTGGATGCAGCCCCGCCAGAAAGCAGGTGCGGGAGCCCGAGCGAGCAGCGCTCCCTCCGTTCCGCTGGAGTCGGAGCCATCCAGTCGCTTTTCCTTACTCCTGTGCCCCACCGAGCAGCAGATTGTCTGCGGGAGATGGGATAAATAGCTGTGGATGTGCCCTGAAATCGTCATATCGGGCGGTTAAATGGGAGCCCCTACTGAAGGGCTGGTGTTGTTACCCTGCAGGGACAAGTCGTGTGTATGGCTGTGCGTCCCAGAGCTGCAGGAGGGCCAGAAAATCCCAGGGCAGAAATAAATCCTCCTGCTGGGCAACCTAAAACTCTCATTTTTATGCGCTGCAGGCCAAAAACTGTGGGTGAGTGGTTTTTAGGAGATGATGGTGATCCCGATGCTCCTCCAAGCTGGCACGGCATGCAGTTGGATGTGGGCGTGGGTTCTCAGGGAATCCTCCACCAGCTGTTTCTTCTCCAGCCTGGGGTTTGGCTGATGGAGCAGTGTGTGTGCCCCAAGGTCCGTGGGGACCCTCGGGTCACCCTGCACCAGACTGTCTCTAAGCTGGAGGGGCTCTGCAGTGCTGCTCCTTGAAGCCTTTGGACCCCTCTCTCCGGGTCTTCTGCAGGGATGCAAAATCTGGGGTTCCTCTTGCATCCGTAGTGTCACCGTGGGCCGCTCCTGCTCGAGGACAAAGCAGGACCTCCTCTTTGCCCCGTCGTTCTCACTGAGAGTGTTACTTACCTAACTCTCAGCGAGGGCAGGCTCTTCTGCACAGCTCATTTTTTGGGTTGCATAGCAGAGAAGAGCGAACATCCCTCTCCATGTGACCCTTCTCCATGTGGGCTCCTGCAAACAGAGCACCCAGGGCACAGCCTGGGCAGCTGCAAATTGCTTTTCCAAGGCCATCAAGGGAGTTCTGTGGATTTATTCTGGACTGGGAATTCCCTTCCTCCCTGCTCCCTGAGTCCTGGAAATGCTTTTCTCCCTGTGTGAAAAGTGAGCTGAAGATTTCACAAACACTGAATCTGGCCCCTTAAATAGGCTAATTCTAAAAAGTTCAGCAAAATCCAGGGGCTGGGGGCAGGCGGGGGGGTTGGTGTTCCTTATCGAGGGGAGGAATGGTGGGTTAGCAGCAATTCCTTCCTCGCAGTTAGTCTGGGTACCATTGGAAGCAGAATTTGTCAGTTCTGAAGTGCACAGATTAGAAAGGAATGTGGAATTTGGAAACGTGGCAGCTTGTAGCACTGTATGGTTTAAATTAAACCTTTTTTTGGAAAGCAGAATCGCTGTAGGCCACATTTAGGGGGAAAGCAACAGCAGAGAGGGCTGGCTGTGGTTTCTGCTTTGCTGTGTAACCGGTCCACTTTCTCTTGTTTTAACACAGATTTTTTTTTTTAATTAAAAAAAAAAAAGAGGAAAAAATATGCCTCTGGCCTCCTTCTGCCCAACCACAGCCTCACTGCTGACCACAAAGAGGAAGCCTGGGGAAGCAGCCATAGGATTAATACCCACTCTCTCTCTTAACCCAACAGGGTGTGAAAACATTTTATAAAACATCTTTTTTTTGCTTTTTTTCCCCTTTCAGATGGAAAACTGATAAGCGTGGCTGGGGTTTAGACATCTTGAAACAAGCACATGGTTTCCTTTGCCTTGCATTGTGTTCCTCAGAGGGAGCTGGGGGGGGAGATCCTAAATCACCCTGGCCAGATCTGTTGTTTAAAGTCTGTTTACACCCATCTCCAGAGCTTTCTCCTTGCAAATCATCAACAACTTTGTTGGTCTCAGTGAAATGACAGGAAATATAAAAACGACTCTGCTGCGAGGGCTGCGTGGTGTAGATCTTGATCAGTTGGAATATAATTGTTCCTAATGAAATGGAGACGCCTAGCTCTTAACTGAACAGCCTTTGCTTCTTTAGAAATAATAAGATTAAGATTATGGATTCTATTAATCATTTGATCAGCTTTATTCATTCATCTTATTTCCTTTACATGCAAAAAAGCCCTGCTCTCTCCATGCCTTTATCTTTTAAGATGATGACATTTACATATTTCCCGGCGCTGGAACGTCCCGGGCGTAATATACAGATTGCTCCGCTCGGATCTTGTAAACTGACTATTTCCATGTGCTAAGTACTCTCGGTGATGAAGATCTTAATAATGTGATTAACTAAATTGTGTCTTTACGCTCTTCCTCGCGCCTCCCTCCCTTCCCCAGCACGGCCTCCCGGCCGCCGCGCTTACCACAAATGGCATCAGCTGCCGGGCCGTGCCTGCGGTGGTGACCCCGGTGACAAGGAGGTGTCACATAGCACAGAGCAGAGAGGTCTGTGCGCCTCGGAGTCAGGGTGTAATTCAGATGACCCGTGCATTAAGGGAATCTGCTTTCCCGGCGTTATGCGGGAAAGATGCTGAAAGCAGGAGTTTGGAAACGTTGGGGGAATTATTAGATGGGAAATTTGTTCCTCCGCAGCGTAGCGACAGCATTGTTATTTCTTGCTTGGATGTGCTGTTGGGAAGGTTTGATTTTGTTGTCATTAGAGAAATCTCTCTGTTGTTATAACGCTTTCTATGTGTGAAGAAATACAGACATAATGTGTATCTAGTCCATTAAAACACTCTTTCGGAGCCTCCACCTGTGGCACAGCCTCTCTGTACTGCCAGTTTTTTGCTGAGTACTGTTGGTAATTCCTCTCCTTTTGCCTTACACGGATTAGTAGTTCCAGAGAGTTTAAAAAAAAAAACAACCCAAAGTTAGTGGCAGGTTCTCTCTAACTTCTGTTAGCTGAGCTGGAGAAGTTGCATTGCGTCTTGGATCTTTTTCATCTTGGTAGAATTATACTGTAACTAATTGAATCCATTGATCACTGTCTTGTTTTTTTCCATCTTCTTCTCAGAGGATTCATTTCATAGTGTTCCCTACATCAGTCAAGAAAATGGCTGCGGTGGAATTACCAGGGTTGATAATAAAGGTAATTTAGCCCAGTTGAAATTATTTTTTATGTATCTAAGTAGGGTAACGCATTCAAACGTGCTGCCTTAAATCTTGGGATGAAATACCTGCATGATCTAAGCTGCAGGATCCCGAAATAACTCTTCTCAGCAACCACAGAAAGTAGGAGCAGCTGATCAAGGGACCTTTTGCAGCCTGACAATGACCAAACAATAATCAGCAGCGTTCGTTTGATCAAAGAACTGTCCCAGAGCAGGATAAATAATCTCTGGTTTGCGCACTTCATGGGACAGGGAGTATTTTTGGATTAGATAATAAGTGCTTAACAAGCAAGAATAGCAGGAAGTGTCGGGAGAAGCGGTGGGAGCCGGGAGTAGCTGGTGGTGAGCAGTCTCCTCCGATTCGGGTTAGAAATAGGAGCCAAATCTGGCCTCAGCCAGGAGGGTTTTACCGAGGATGTCTGCTGGTGGCATTTAGCTCTTACTAAGTAACAGTTTGGAAAAGGATTCTCCTGCTAGATTAGGGCTGGTCTTGTCAGTAATGCGCAAGACAGGATGTCAGGAGATCTGAGCTGAGGTCTGCCACAGATTTCCAGCACGATTTAGGTCAAGTTATCTAATCTTGCCTCCTGACACAGTTTCACCCCGAGACAAGGTGACAGCAGAGTTTGTAAAAGGTTTACTTAACAAAGAGGCGTTTTTGCTCTCTCATTCTCACCCAGGTCGAGGGCTGGACGCAGGAGCAGAGGCATCTCCTGCTTGCAAAGCCGCTGGCGTGCTTCTGCCTCCCGCTCCAGAAATTCAGCCCCTGGGGCAGCAGGGCCACATCCAACCCTCCAAAGTGACCAGGTCCCTTGGCCAGCATTCCCAAAGGGAGGAACCTCCACTCCCAGCCTCTCCCTGGCAGCAGCACAGCGGCTGCGGGAGCTGCAGGGCTGCCTACAAGCACATGCCCTTTGCCGAGATCAGCACTTTTTTGGACAATGTATAGTATTTGCAAATGGGAACTGACAATGGAAGAAATACAGCAGAGTGAAGGGTTTAATATAAAATATTTATACAGTAAAGATCTTTCATCTTTTGTCAGTCACAGGGTAGGGAAGTGAGGAATGTATTGGGAGTACATTACCAAGAGTATGTTATAAATTAAAATCTCAAATTGAATAATACTGGCTGCTAATGTGCGCAGCGTTGGAAATGAGTCACTTCTGAATCAATGTAATTTACTGTGCCAGCTGAAAGATATTTACAAAAGAAGGTATCTTCTTGTTGTTTTTTTTTTACTTAGATTTTTATTCCACACTTACAGATAGCCTGTGCTGTCAACACCGGCTAATTTGTCACGGAGAGAAAGTCACAGCCGTTAGCGCAGAGCTGTCTCAAAAGCACTTAGAAAGCAGAAAGGTGGGCTCCGGGCTACATGGGTGGTCAGGCAGTTTGTACTCGTTGTTTTCTCTCAAATTTAATACTGGTAATTAGTAATACAGCAGTTTTGTGGAGATCAGTTGCTGGGAGAGAGCAGACCGACTGTTTCCTTGAAGAATTATGGCATGCAGAAATTACTGTTCCCGCTGCATCCCCCCAGCCCTCATCCCTCCGTGCATTTCAGCTTTTCTTTGGGCACTGTAACCTCAGAGAAGTCAGGGTTTGGTCCCCTGTCTGTCAGATGGTTGGCATCATCTCAGGAGGTTGGTCTGGTGGATGGTATTTCATAGCTGGGGCCAAGACAGGATTTATGACCTTGGAACACCCAACAGTGAGGTGCAAGGTGGTGCATCCACAGGGTAGGACTTGGGAAGTGTGGGGTTTGGAAGGCTGTTATCCAGGTGCTGTGCAGGAACTGGTATCCTCCAATGCCTAAACCACATTTTGGTAGGTATGAACAGTCCTGCCACGGTGCTGTGCTCGTGTCTGTGTGGTTCTGGGTCCTGGGGAGGGTGGCTGCTGCTGTTTAAGTATTTTGGCACTGCACAGGCCACTCCACAGCAGACATGCTGTGTTGGGAATGGTGAGTCCAACATTCATGCAGATGCAAAGAAACAATAGAGAGTTCAATAGAAGGCAGGTTTAAAAGCCAGTCTAGATCCGGGTTTCTGCCTTGTTCCTCCTTCTGCCACTGATTTTTTTCCCACCTTATCATGAAAAGAAGGACGCTCAGGGAATTTCTGTCCTAGTCTGAACTGTGCCAGATTATCATTCCACTTGATTGTGCCATAGACTCTGATCCAGGCAAATATTTTTTTGCTTAGGTAAACCTCATCTAAGTTCTTTGGTCTTAAACTTGGGTGTTTGGTCTAAGAAGGTTGCGTAGGCTGGTTCTGCTCTTTGATGAAATGAGGGGAGGCAGTCCCCAAGGGCGTTTCAGCCCAGCAAATTCCTTTTGGAACTGCTTGGCTCTCACTGTGGGCTCCACAGAGGGCAGAGGCACCTCACTTTGAGCTGTGCCCAGCCATTAGTCCGACACTTTTGGGTGAGACAAATCTCACCTCCAGTCTCTCTGCCCGTTAGTGTTTTTATCAGTGCAATAGAAATAGTTTCAGATAGACGTGGTGAGAGTAAGTAGTCTGAAGGATGGGAGAATATCCAAAAGGAGTGGGATGCTTGCAGTATCTCTTGTAAAGTCTGATGGAACTTCCCTCTCCCTTTGCTCGTAGGCAGCACCAAATTAGATGTAGCTGTGGAGATGCAGGTGATCTGATGGATTCATGGCCAAGCTTCTATACATAATAAAATATGTATTAAGGTCATATTCCAGCAGTGCTGTAGGGAAACTGGAGTATTCTTAGGCCATACTTTTTGGTAGGAATGCTTCTGCTGGGTTGCATCACTGTCTGTAAATTTTATTGATTATAATTAAGTCAGTCTGCATTGTCTCTAAGAACCTACATGGGTTTAAAAATCAATACTCCTTATATTCATCAAGGGAACCAGTTTGAAAAGGGATATAGTGGGAATAAGCAATGCATTTATAGCTCTGAGTTTGTGTTTACAAACCATTAAATGCTAGCCTTCTCGACAGTCCCATTTAAGGTCAGAAATAGGTTTTTTCCCTGTCTTTTATCCCATGAACAGTAACAAAATTCTCCCTTCATGGTTACCTGCCCCGTTTTGTACCTGCTGGGTGGAGCTCTGCTGTCTCAGTGACCTTCTGGGGGCAAGGAGACACCCTTGGACAAGCAGGAATGTGAGCAAACGTAGTAAAACCTGAGTGAATCCACCAAAGTCCTCTCGACTGGGTCACTTCTGTGGCAGTATCCTGCTGCCTTAAAGGGCTTCATTAGTTCTCTACCTGGGCTTGTTTCTCCCAGAAAATACCAGTTCCAGTTACTGGAAGCTCTAACGGCCACGCTCATGGAAAATCAGAACAAAGAGCAATTGCTGAGGGTATCTGCTATTATTGATTTATGGGTGAAGATTAAGGCCAGATTGCCCTGTCCCTATTTCTTTAACAACCCTGTCCTCAGATAGACTTCCTCCAACTCAATGGGCCCCTTATTTAAGTGCTGTTTATTGAGGATAATCTTATCGCAGTCTGGTGCACTAAATATGTATAACTCACCTTAGGGAGAAGATGTGAAAGGTCTTTGATGATATGAAGGGTGTGAACACTAAGGAGAGTGAAGGATAATTTAGGCTGGGACTTGGGAGTGCAAGTAAAACACATACCATCAAAGAATTGGAGTGGATGTGGCGTACTCCCCAAGAGAAAAATTAAATGCCCTTCAGTTTGAGTCGTGTGAAAGCAGAGGAAGGACTAAAACTGTGTTTGTGAGGATCAATCTACGGACACAGAGGGCTGGGTGATCTTACTGAGCTTTTTTACCTTTGTTTTTTGTGCAGTGCTTTGATTCCTACTTGATTTGGCCAATAATTGATCTACGTAATGCACAATGTGTTCCCCCAGTGATGCTGCTTTAACACTGCCATACTGCACCTCAGCCAGGGACACCCGTGGGATTTACTGGATTTGACTCAGTTTATTTTATCAGTTATTTCAGTTTTAACAGCTTTTAGAACGGTAATGAAATGGCACAAACCAAGGCATTCCCTTAGCTCGTGAACACTTGGAGCATCCCAGGGGAGCAGGATCCATGCACGGCTGCTCACTGCACTTGGGAAGATGGGACGTGCAGGCACCCGGCCACATCCCCAAAATAACCTTAGCAAAACTAATGTTTAAGTGACCATATGAAAAGACCACAAAGGAAAGACCAAGGGAAGCTGGGCTCAAGTAGGAGTCAGAGTGGTTTTGAGATTACATGGCAAAGCAAATTTCTCATCCTAGACACTGCTCTTCTACATCATCCCCGTTTTGATTGTGTCTCAGGGCAGAAAAAGGAACTGCCTGAGCCCTGGGGTGTGTGCAGAGCCCTGTGATACTGCTCACTACTAATAAATGCACACACAGACATATGTATGTTAAATAAAGGGACTTGGAGATTGCTGAAGGAACTGCAAGAATCCCATTCAAAATAGCAGAACTTTTTTTCTGCGGGATTCCAGTCTGGGCAGCTGTAAAGATCTGGTCAGAACTGGCTCTGGGCAGTGGCAAAACCTGCGGGCTGGGCTTTAAAAGCACACAAGGAGTTGTGAGAAATGCTCTTCCCTGAGGCTGTCATTAAGATAGAAACCACTGCCCCAAGCCAGGCTGTCCTGGAAATTTCTCAGGAAGATTTGAAGGGCCTGACTGACAACTGAAGGTCTGGTGATATCTGCCATGACAATATTTTCCAGTGTATGCATTCAGCTGTAATGATTCATTAGAAAATAAGTTTAATTGTGGCCAGTAGTTGTGAATATTTCTTTGTACTCTCTTATCAATGTTTTCCATTTGCAGCAGGACTTGGCTTGTTTGTTAATCTGAAGTTTTCCATTTATTTGGAAAACAAGGTTTGACTTATCGTATTGTTTGGCAGGAGAGAAGAAAGGTGAAATGCAAAGCCCTTAAAACCACAAAGTGAGGAAAAGGAAAACTTAACTTTCAGGGAAAAGTGCTCAGTCAGTGGCAACCAGCACAGCTGATGTGGGCAAATGAGTGTCCAGATCTCATTTGAATCAAACAAATGTGCAAAATTATAAAATCGTAGAGTCACAGGTTGGTTTGAGTTTGGGTTGGGGTTGGGAAGGACCTTAAAGCTCGTCTTGCTCCAAAGCTCTGCCATGGGCAGGGACACCTTTGGCTGGACCCAGGTGATGATGGTGAAGAGACCTAATCTGAGCAGTAGCTGAGGAAGGTACAAGACACTTTTACTCCTTAGAAATGTTTGAAAAGCCCAAACTAGTTTCCTTGGACATTAAAAAAAGAACACCCGTGCAAATGTGGAAGATCACATACACACCGTTTTCCTCAAACTACAAATCGTAAAGGTCACAACCTGCTGTGCAACTTTGATTTAGTTCTACTCCCCAGTGTAGTACCAAGGAGTAGCAAGGAATTCTTCAAGTTACTGAATTGTTCATGTGACTCTTGTGTTTTTAAAATGCACACAACACTTAGAGTTTTTCACAAATGCACAGTGTGGGGCGGCAGTATTTCCATTTTGCTGGTAAAGATTGGGCAGTGATAGTTGGAATCTGCATCATGTGTGAAGCTGATGGTAGAACCCACAGCTCCTTAATCATAAACAACTCACTTTTAAACTCTTCCCATTGACCTTAATAGGGCCAGGGTTTGATTCCAAGTGTTTATTCTTCATTCCAAGCTCAAAGATGCATATTTTTAATCTGAATTTGAATATATGTTTCATGGCTTATTCATGCTCGGAAATACTTCTTGGCAGAGTCGCCTAAATTGAGCAAAATGAGAAGCTTCTTTTAATGCAGAAATATTAAACAATGTGTGCTGGAGTGCAGAAAGCTATTTGGACACCGGAAAGCTTTATAAACATAGATTTGATTGTGATTGAACCAAAAATAGTGGTATTAAATTAAGGTCTCTTTAAGACACTAAAAAAACCCTCTGCATTTTCCAAACTGCTGAGGATAAAATCAATCTGCAAAAGTATTTTAACTTTGTAACAAAAATATCATTGACAAAGTAAAGTGAAGATAATAAAGCATATTTAAAATTACTTGGAGGTCTTCTTAAAAATTTATGACCTCTTTCCAGTTGGAGCTCATTTTACTCAAAAGCCATTTAAGAGCCTGGAAGTGGCGTATTTGGGCCTTGCAAGAAATGTTCTCTTCTTTGCTCAGAAACACAGATACCTTTACTTAGAGAGAACCTGTTGTATTCTATTATTATATGTGAGCTGCAGTAATACAGTATTTGTATTTTCTTAGGACAAAAATCACTGGGATGAAGCTCACAAGCTTTGCAGCACGGGGAACAGTTCAGATCCACAGGGTCTGCCCATACCAGTGCGTGATCAGATCTGTGTCCTTCCCCTCCCATGACCTCTGGTCCTGTTAGAAGATCATTTTGGGAACTGCTTTGCTCGTGTCCCTGTCCCAAACGCTGAATTAGAGGCAGGAGCCATGGTTAGACTCAACCAGAGGCTGGTTTGGATCTCAGATCCGAGCTCTGTGCCCACAGGAACTGGAACTGATAGCAAGGCCTTGTGCTGTCGATATTTTCCATTACCATAACTGCTGTTTAGCAAAGTCTCGTTGATACGAGGGGAGTGTGCACTGAGGCCATGTTCATCTCTTTGCAACAGGAAGAATTATGGCATTCATAGATTGGAAGAGAGTGGGTGATAAATAAAACTGAGGCTATCCAGAAAGCCCCAGGGAGCTTCCTCTCCACAGAAAGAATAAGAAATTTATAGATGTCTAGAAATTACAGTTGAGCTTTTTGCCTTTTCTTTTTTTTTTTTTGGTTAGCCTCTTTCAGTCATATGACTGGAGTTCAATTATCAGCACAATAAATATTCCTGTGAATCAGAACCACGTGTTGGCAGCAATTTTGTGCTTCTTAGAAAGGAAGGAACATCTAGAATTGTTTAAAAACAATAGTTTACCATCAAACTTGTGTCTAAAGTCAGAAAGTGGCAGAGCCCAAAATACATGTGAGAAGGGGAAGTGTGTTCTGGAGGATTCAAATGCAGGCAGGTTAATGCAAATTTATTTTTGGTGCAAGATTTTAGAATTACGAACTATTCAGACTGAAACAATACTGTGCATCTGCATTGTTTTCAAAACAAAGCAAAGCAGTTACTAAGAGGCCCTTTTTGCTGCTTTTGAGAGGCTGCACAGTAGGAATGTTACCTGCAAATCAATTTAAAAATCAATTGTTATGCTAGGAAATACCACTGGTAATTGTAACATGTATCCCCTAAGGTGAGTTGTGCCTGCCAGGTGGGAAATGGAACACGTTTTAGATTTTTTCCCTGTCTTGAATTTTCTGGAGTGGTTGTTTGGCTCCTTTAAAGTATTCCCTGGAAACTCTCATTGCTCCGGCAGAGCACGAACTGCTGGGGCTGGGCTTCAGCCCTGCTCTGTCCTGGGCAGGAGATGAAGCGTGGTGACGAAATTTGAAGTTCCAAGATAATTTGGAGTCCTGGAACATTTTGATTCATGTCTCAACTTCCTGGGCTTAGCAAATGCCAGAAGTTCCCCAGGATAGTCCATTGACTGACCCATATTGACTCGTTTTCAGGGCCGTTCTGTTTGGCAGGACATTTCTAGATCTGTAAGCAGTTTCTCTTAATTTAAGAGAGACATGACTGTTCTGGGCTCAAGAAGGTCTGACAAGAGGGAGCAGAAGTCGTCCCGACTGTACACCTTTGGCCAAGGGGACTGTAATTCTTGGATCCAGCTAACACGGGCTATTTTAAGAGAACGACTTGGCCTCTTTACAGTAAACTTCTTCGGGGGAGAGTTCATTGCACCTAACAGGCTTCAGCCAGTCTGGATCAGCGTCTGACATTTGAACTTGATGCTCTTAGCACATTTGTCAGCTCTACGTGCACACAACGAGATGCTAAATGCTTCGATAGCTGCACATTTCCAGGCAGTTCAGCAAAACCCGATTCATTATTAGCTTTTAAATTCGAGGGGATATATGTGTGTATCTATGAATATTTCAGCAAGGCTCTGGGCACTGAGCGTTGCAGGAACACAACTGCAGTAGCCCCACAGTCACGAGAGCAGCTACTGAAGTTACAGGCGCCTGCTGCAGCAGTCTGGGGAGTATCCGAGTGGAATTTTACAAATGACAGTTTAAAGAGTTATAGTTGCCTAAAGAACGAGGCTGGAAAATTTGCAAAAATCTGTTTTCAATTATTGGGGTTTTGGTTGGTTTTGGGTTTTGGTTTTTTTTTTTTGTTTGTTCAGCTTTAATTCCTGCAGAGGAATTTCAGTGCACTACCTTAGTTGTTCCTTTGTAATCCTGCATTCCCGTTGCTTTATTAAATACCTGGAGTTATAATCTTGTTTATGAAATCGTTATTATCTCTCCAGTTGCAAATTGCAGCATTACATAGAGAAGTGATTATGGCATGAGGCACGGAAAAATCGGATATGCAAATGAAGCAACTTAAGCATAATGATGGTTCAGTCCCATAACGGGTGAAGAAACCATCACTTTGCTTTTGAGCTGAAGTGTTCAGCTGTATACCAACTTGCAAACTGGCCCCATCTTTTTTGTATAAATGCTCCAACTAGCTGAAACAAAACAAACACAAGAAAAGAAAACAAAATCAAACTGTCTCAGAAACTATATTATAAAAATGGATTTACTCTTATAAATAGAATACTTTTGCTGTATGGGAAACTGCTTTTCTGTGGCTCCAGAGCAGAAAACTGCATCTTTAAAAACCTTAGATGCAGTGGTCTAGGGACTTTGGTTATATATTGTTTAAAGGGAGAATTATTTTAAAAGGGTCATCAACTTCTGGGTTTGAGCATGCAACATTAAATAAGTGAAACTCAACAGATACACTTAATTTTTTAATTGAGATTACTCTGGAGAAGCTGAAACTTTAAAAAATGAAGATCGCACTATCAAGATCCTTATCTAAAACGTTTTCTCCTTTGGGGTAACTACTCGCTGCACTAAGGATTGTTCTTGCTCTGTCATATTCTCACCCAGCTGCTGTGCAGTTGCGTTGGCCTTGTCCCGGTATCTCTCTGCCAGCCCTGCACACATTCCCAGCTAATCCAAGTAGTAGCAACCTCATTTTGAGACTCTCTTTTCCCCCTCCGCCTTGTTTTTAAGTGTATCTTTAATGGCGGGTTGCTTTGGACCCTTTGATGTCTAAAAGGGGAGTAGGGGAATAGAAACACGAAATGAATCTGATTTTCTTGCTCGCATCTTTCCCTGGCAGCAGAGTTAAACCTGTGGCTTGTGTTCCCCAGCATTAAGAGGATTGTTGACCAGCTTTGAGAGTTGACAAGGTCACTTGAGGTACTGTGACAGGGCATTTAGGTACAGGACTTGATCCTGTGTAATGTTAACCCAGGAAGCTGGGGAGAAATTGGGATGATCTTTCTCCTGATTTTTCTTGCCTAATTAAGGGTGTAGGAAAAGCAGGCATTGCAACAGAACAAAATGTAATTACGGAGATGTTGCCTGGCATGTGTCCACTAAGCAATTGCGCCTCCCTCCCTTTTCAAAATAACAGTATTTTAGTTCCTTTCGGAGCAGTTTAAACCTTTGAACAACTCCACTGCTCCTGCACAGACCAGGGAGGAATCGGCCACGCGCGCCAGGGAAGATGTTCAGAGTTTACTCGCTGGCTTGCCCGGGGTTTGGGCGCCGTGAGGAGTTCCCTCTGTCTCTCTGGTGCCAGGATCCAGAAATATCGGGCAGGTTGGGCCAAGAGGAAGTCAGAGCTGCCCTGCTGAGGGAAGGAGATGTCTGGAATTCCTATTCCACCATTCACAGCCCTAAAAAGGGATTTTTTTTTAATTTTTTTTTTTTTTTCTGCTGTGTCCTGTATTTTTGCTCTGTCGCCTGAGGGAGAGCTGGAGATGTGTGTTTGAGGGAAGTCAGTGGGGCCAGCAGATCCAGATGATGCTGGATGCTGACATGGAAGCAGCTGTGGCACTTGGTGCACTCAGAGAACACCATAGCTGTTAATTCGATAAAATAGCTTTTCCAATTGAGATATCCATCCTGGGACAGCTGATCTTTTGTACAGCACAGCCCAATCATGGCTTTAAAGCAGCAGCAGCACCAGAACTTCCTGGAGGGAGCCTGCACTTCACTGCACACTTTGGCAGCCTCACCATAGGCCTGAGGGATACTTTCAGATTTCCCTGTAATTAATGAGACCTCTGCACTTATGGCAAATTACAGTGTCTGATGTAGAATGTTGACCTACAGCTGCCCCATGCCAAGTAGCCTATTTAGACCTATTTATTTCTAAATAGAGCCTGTAAATGATAACCGGAAACTTCGCTATTGATTCGTTTGCTCCTAAACGCTTCCTCTTTCAGGTATTGAAGTTGAAATAATTTTCGATAATCCTATAGTTACTCTGTGCCTTGGATTTATTCTGTGTTTATTATGGGAACATTCTCAAGCTATTTAACATTCCTGTAAAGCCAGAGAAATTAGAGATGGAAAGGGCTTGTTTGATCTTGCATAGCCTGTCCAATAGAGCTCTGATTATCTACTTCACTTCTGAATGTCCCAAGTAATGAAAAACCTTCCACTTCTCAAAAATGCTGGACTGCCAGAAGTTTCACTGACTTTAGCTGCTGCCCTGCAACATGGCCAGCTCTTGTATAACCATCTCTTTGCTGTCACTGTTATGCTTATTTTGAAACATTATTTCCTCATTTTTTTCTCTCCCTGTCATTATTTGGTTTTCTTATTGTGTTTGGCCATTTTTCTGAAACTAAATTTATTCTGTGCTCAGACTGCTTTCAGACTCCTAGCACCTTTCTTTGTTCTTCTGATACATCAAATGTCTGGTTCGTGACTATGCACGATTTTCATTCCCTTACTATTTTTCCTTTAAGAAGGATTTAAAATAAGATGGGGTTCTCTTCCTGGCTATGTTCTTTCCCCATAATACATCACTAAATGAGTAGGTTCAGCCCAGAAGGGGATTATTCATAATTTTCATCCATTCCAGTAAGTTTTCAATCCATACAATAACTTCAGAACCAAGTCAAAATAATGCTGCGGATGCAGAATTTTATGAGAGTTTGCTCTAAGTACTTTGCCAGAATCTAAATATACAACTTCCATTGTTCTATTAATACTGTCATCCTACTTGATGTACACCATAGATATATCTGGTTTTTCAAAAAATATCCGCACTAAAACAGTAATTCTAATTGGTTCAGGCAGCTCAGTTGTCTCCCTTATGTGCTTTGATTTTGTTCTGTTAATTTTTTACTCTGTAAACATTAGTTTGGACTGTTAGTGCCAGAATTACTCTTCTTTCTGGAAGATTTATATCTCATTTCTAATTTTTCCAGTATTCGAGTCTCTTGCCATTTCTCTAAGAATTTTTAGAAATAATTATTCATGTTCTGGAGGGCTAGTTAGATAATTCAGTAAGAGTTTTTGTACAATTAAGGACGGTAGGTTGTGGATAATAATTTTAAGCTTGATCAAAAGCCCATGGAAGCCAAGTCTTCTTAAGGCTTAAACTACTGTATTAATTTTACGGAGATCTGCCTCTCTTTCTTTGCTGCTGATTTTTTGCTCACCTTTCACATCAGGCAAGTTCATAGGTTAAAATAATGTAAATCAGCACAAGTCCATTGGAGCCTTTTGAGCCTTTTGAGGAACCAGCCCCTCAGGGCTAGGTGCCTTCCTTTCCCCATATATGCTGTTGGGATAAGAACTACTTTCCTCACAGGAGTGTTTAAGGCTTAATTTTTTATAGCATATAAAGTGCTCAGAGATGTTCAGATGAGGGATGTTGTGAAAATGCAAAGTAGTATTATTGCTGATAAATTATTTAAAATATTGTGGTCCATTGAGAAAATACTGGTTTGTAGGCAGTGAAGTGGTTAATACGATTGCATCTCTTACAGGTTTCACCAGATACACTCACTCACTTACAATGGATAATTGTTAGCTCTTGTTGTGCAGATGCTGTTGCAGATGGAGCCCTGTACCTGCATGCATAGCAAATGAATTAGACTGGCAATCCCCTTTATAAAGCATAAATATGTAATTTGTTCAGCTGTTGTAATTAAATATGTATGTGTGAAACAGCCACCATTCAGGTCATTAATGATGCGCCATGCCAAATTAGAGCTTACAGACAGTAATGTACATTGTTGTGCAATGAGGGAATTGCAAATAACATAGCTAAGCCTTTCCTAGTAAAGTGATGGATTCAGTGGCTTTAAAAGGAATATTTATATTTCCAGCATTTTGATTGCTTCAGTCTATATTTACATTGATGCTCAATGAAAAAGATACAATTGGATGAAATTTTTCCTGTATTTGTTTTATACTCTTTGAACATGATAGAATACCCATTAGGTACGTGTCACACAACATTTATTGGGTGTAACATTTCATACCCACTGGTAATAGGCTGAATATGTTGCTATGATCATTCTTAAATATATAGTCAATTAAGACCTGTTAAGTACCTTTTCTTCAGCATAGTGTAGACAAACACTGTATCAAAGCATTTGGGCAATTTTAATGTTTTCCATGTATCTGCTTTTTAATCTTTGGACTTCAAAGACGTGACTGGTAAACGAATCCTCACTGTGGTAAACAATGTACATATTTCCACAGAAATCTGCCTGATAGAATAATTGTTGTAGTGAATTAAGCTTGCCAGCATAGTGGAGTTGTTTAAATGCACGGTGACTTAAACAGCAGGCTTGCTTTCTTCTGTCCACATTGTTTCTTTCTTTATATTTTGCAGAAAAAAGTAATTTGGCTTCACCAAAAACCTGCCTTGAGTCTTCTGGAAAGAACAAAAAGTTAACAGGCAGCTGTGGTTGCACAGCAGGATGAAAAGTTGTAACTTACTACACCTTAAACACATCTGAAATGATCCTTCCTAAGCGTGTCTCCTTCTCTGTTTAAAATAGATGAAGGTTTAGCCCACGTTTTGTTTTGACGGTGGGTTCCGAGTATACAAGAGCTAATCGTTCTGACCTTTCGGCCAAACAGGGCAGCAGAAGGAAGCATCTCAGAGTTAATTCGGTCTTGTTCACAGTGGGAACAGAACATTCCTCTGTGATCCTCTTTCACATGATTCGCTTGGGCCTCCTGGAAGCCTGATACTATTAGTGCTGGGCTTCTTAGGTCTAAAGGAGATCGACGGCGTTGACATCACCCACTGCTCGAGGGCTGGACAGCTGGAGCAGAGGTGTTAAACAAGAAAATTTCACATTAAACAAGAAAATTTCGTGAGGCATTTTCTGTATAACTCTAGATTTCAAATGTTCGTCAAGCATTCTCTATTAGCTCCCTCATATTTAATAAGAAAAGGGAGTAGGAGAATGGATTAGTTAGTTGATAGATCGTTCATGGAGGTTTACAGTGAATTTTCAACTTTTTAAACCTAGACTGAGAAGGTAATAAGGAGTAAAGAGTTTTGTCTGGCCTAGAGCTGCTGCAAAGTATGTAACTTGCTACAAAACATCTGCTTTAGTAGATAGACTCTAACAAAAGTCAAGTTGCTTAAATGCATACATTAAAGGCAACACCACAATAATGATTTGTGTAACTTCTACCATTTTAGTTAAATTAAAATATGAAGACTTGCTTGCTTTTTATTCATTTCTTCATCTCTTCCTTCCGTAGTAACTCCACTCTCTTTCTTCGAGACGTTTTCCTGAAATACAGTTTTTCCTGTTTGTTCATAGGAAAGTCCTCTTGATTTACAGTGTGAGCGAGTCAGATGTGCAGGGTCTTGGCATGATCCTTTACTGCCTTTTAGCGCTGCGATTACTGGTGTACTGGGCAGCCATTTCAGGGATGACCGCAATGACAACAGCCCTGATCACAGCCAGGCCTCCTGCAGGGTTCCCCTAGTTTATTTTTTTTCTCCTTCCGTTCCTTACCTTTCCGGAGTGATTTTATGAACATTGGAGCAGCTGATTCGTGAGTTGAACTAGTTGGATTTTGCACCTCTTACTTAGTGAAGCCTCTAAACCGTGTTTGGTTTGGAGGGTGGGAGAGAAGTGAGAAAATTTATTTTTGTGTCCATTAAACAGTGTTGCATCACCAGCTCCTGCTGAACCTTCCAAAATCTATCAGTTTCTGTCCCCAGCACACATGGGCCACTAGCCATGCCCAGGAGTAGCTTTTGGGAGCTTTTGTGTACACATTCCAGTCCAGGAGAACAGTTCAACTTCGGAAACGAGCTGGGCAGAAAGTGTCTGAGCCACCTGACGGCCTTACAGACCTTCACTTAACGAAGGGTTAACGCTTCGAGGCTGTGCAGAGGCCGTGTTCCCCTCACGCCAGGGACCATCATGCCAGGCCGTCAGTGCAGATGAGGTCGAACTGGCACATTTAATAAATTAACCATTTCCCGGGCAGGGCAGCAGGCGTGGGGTGGCCGACAGCCAGGTGCTCGGTGATAAGCGCCCGCGGGCCGGGCCGAGGCGAGCGGCTCGATCGCTGGCAGTCGCTGCGTTGGCCAGTGCTGCAGTAAACACTTTCCCTTGGATGTTGGTGTTCTGTTGTGTCTGGCAGCCACAGAGGGCTGCTTGAACTTTAGCCAGAGGCAAATATTTATACATCAGAGCATGCAGTGTTCAATGGGTCCGGCCTGCAAGCGCAAGGCGCATGGCGGGCGATCCTCTTAATTGCGCCCGCGATGCGGCGAAGCGGGACCATCTTGGGGGTCGTGGCGGGTTTGGCGGCGGTGCGAGCTCTGGAAACCTGTGAAAACATTGCCTTCCCCGCTCTCGGTGGAGGGGCCATCCTGACGGGAGCCGTGTGTGCCTTCAATTCCTGTTGGAAAGTTTACAGTTAATATTTTCCCTGGAACGCTGTCAAGCTTTTGACAGTGCCTGAGTGTATGCTGAGCTGTGAAATTGAGACGCGGAGCAAGTTGTGAGAAATCTGTTTCTACTCAAATCTGTAAAGGTTTATAAAAACTTCAGCGGAGGGGGAAGGAGGGGGGAAAAGCAGGGGGGGACAAAAAGAAGCCCTGGGGCTGGGGCTGGGCTGGGCTGGGCTGGGCTGGGCTGGCTGGCCGGGCGCGCGGCGGGGCCGCCATTTTAAGGATGCAGCGAGGGGCGAAGCTCTCGCGCCTTACATGGCGGCTGCTCGGCTGCGGGGCCGGCCAATGGGGCGGGCGGTGCCAAGTCACGTGAGGTGCCACGACGGCACCGACAGCCATTTCCTCGTTTCTGGAAAACTTCGGTGCCTCCGCCGAGCGCCTCGCCGTGCGTTCGGTGCCAAGCGCTCCCCGCCGCATGTGCCTCGCAGGCTGGCATTTGTCCATAAAGTTATTTTAGTAGGTAAAAAGTCTCGGAGCGCTGGAGCTCTGCGCGTTCTGTATGTAAAATGGATTTCCCTTGCTGGCCCCGGGCCAGGAGCGCGGAGCACGCGCTGGGCGAGGGGAGCGCGTCTCTGCAGAGGAACTGGTGGACTGACACACTCTATTTTTTTGGCTCCTGACCAGATGAGCTAGATGGATGCCAAAATTCAACAAAATAACACATTATTGTGTAATAGGAACAGCACTCAAAGTGAGCAAGAGCTCACAGGAACTGAATACCAGCACTTTTTTTCCCCCTTTCTTTCTTTTTTTTCCCCCTTCCTTTCTTTCCCCTTGTACAGCAGAAGCTCAGAACTGGCACTTTTAATATACGGCTTCAATGGAACACGGAATAAATATAACCACAATGTAAAGAATGAGGAATAATGTACAACGGGGAAGACGTAGGGGAGGAGAGAGTAAGGGAGGGAGGGAGCGAGCGAGACGGAGAGAGTTAAAATTACTTTTGTGAGACTTCCTTCAAACATGCTCCATAGGGCTCAGGGCTGGTTTAACCCTGTCTTCCCTGCAGCAGATCCCCAACATGCCTCATGCGTCCTTCCTTCTCCTTTAATTCCTTGATAAACAAACACACACATGTTAAAGGCAGCACCCAGCACCACGTGCTGCTGAACCGGGGCCATCAGAGGGGTTGGAATCAGTGCAGAAAAAGCCTTCCTAGAGAAAAACTTTTTTTTTTTTCATTGTCCACCTCTGAAAGAAGGAGAACCTGTGTGAAGTACTGGCTTTCCTCCTCAGATAGCCAGCATCGCCTGGGTTTGCCCTTGCTGCAGCAGCACCTCCTAGCACCAATCCAACTTTGCAGTAATAAATTAATTAAGCTTCCCCGAGAAGCCATGGCGTTCCATAGCTTCATCTGCAAAATGCAGGTGTCTCTGGGGCTGCGCATGGCAGCTCCTGGAAAGTGCAAAGCAACACAATAGGAAGTGAAAACTAACACAGCCTATGGAAACTGCGAGGGGCCGTGGGGTCAGCAGCATGTAATTACAAGAGCTGGCAGGTGGCCAGGACGAGGATGCCCATCGTGTCAGGGAAACGCCGTGTGCCCACACGGATTGAGAACTTTCTGGTTTCAGAATGCGTGGAATCGTAGAGTGGTTTGGGTTGGAAGGGACCTTAAAGATCATCCAGTTCCATCCCCCTGTGGCAAGCAGAGAGGTCACCCATTCCATCAGGTCTGCTGGTCCTGCTGGTAGGGAGAGCAGGTGGGAAGAGCATTCCTAGGGGGACTGGAGGATGTGCTCCTGGGTGGACAGTGCCGGGGCTTGGCTCCCATTCCCCACCGAGTGGTGGTGGATGTGCTTGCAAGGAACGGGAAACAACCTTCGTCTGTCCTGAGACTGCATCACCCCAGAGCACAAAATAATGGCCATAAACCTCTTCTACCCTCACGTCTTCCTGCCCTCTACATCTCATAGAGATTTCCCCCCCAAATGGATCAAAATCCACTGGAGCTTAGGCCGATTACTGTCCTCTTAGTGCTCCTGTTGGATTTATCTGTCTAATCAACTCTGTGTGTTCCTAAGACAGATACTGCTGTGGTAGATTATCACCAAGATCTAAACCAGCAACTTTGCTGGGATTGAATCTTAAAATCTGTCTGAAGAGGGCAAATACACGTTTCTCGTGCCATATCTCAGATATGATCTGCCAAAGAGAAATAAAGGGCCTGTGTCTCCTTGCTACTTTATTAAAAAAGCCTGCCATAAGGATTTGAGGAGTTTTGAAGAATATGATTGCTAGATTTTAACATGAGGGGTGGAAGTAACCACCAAAGGTGCTGGTTTGGGTTGAATCCCAGTTGTGCCGTGCACCACTCCTTCCCTTTGTCCCTGCTCTGAATTGCTTCCAGGCAAGAATAAACCAGGGTAAACAAGCTGGTTTGGTGTGTTTGTGGCCTTGGGTAAAACAAACCATATTAATGATATGTTATATTATTTAATTTGGTTTTTTAATGCCTTATCAAGTGTAGACTAGAAAATGCAAAATAAATAGTAAATAAAAAATAATGATATGGGAGTTAGAGTCATCCTGGTGTGCAATAACATTAAGTGTGGCTGTAATTATGGTTTGGACTTTCCATGGTAAAAGCAGATTTTTTTCCCTCATAACTGGTTTTATATCCTTCTGGAACAAAGTAAAAAAATCTTCTGGCAGTTTTTTAATTGAGGTTTTGTAGCTTTAATGGTCTGATGCTATAAAGAAGTCAACCCTTCTGCCAGTATTTTAAGACCAGATAAGGCTTTGCCATCATGTTGAATGCATGTTTCTCTGTATACATGTATCCACACGCTCCTTTCTCTTTCTCTTTCCCTCTTTGTCTCTGGGAGAGGGAATAGGAGACCTTCAGAGCAAATATTATTAGAGGATTCAGAGATGTAAAAGAAGTTGTTCTCCCCTCGGTGTGTTTGGATTGTTTCTCTCTGTGGAGCTGGCTGGATGTACCTGTGGTATTATAGAAGTGAACTGAAGTGCTGAGAGAACATTTCTGGGAGCGGGTTTGTGCAGATGAGAGTTGTGATGGAACCACAAGTACCTGCAGCCCTGCACAGGCCCTGCTGCTGCCCCACTGCTGGCTTTTCAGAGCAAACCCTTTTCCCAGCTGGCAGGGGAATACCTGGGACTGCTCCGGAGCCGGGGCTTCACAGCCAGGAGCGCGTTAGAAGTTAATACAAATTACATGAGCTTTACACCCAGAGCCCTGACCTGCCTTGGGTTACCATTTTGGCACAAAGGGTTCAGGGAACATCCGGCTCTGCAATGGATCCTCTCTGTCCGGTGTCCAGCTTTGCAGCACATCCCTCTGTGTGCTGTGCTGTTCCCCAGGGGAGAAATGGCTTTCGGTGCCTTAAAGACATGAGAAAGCTCTTAAAAACCCAAACAAACGAACACTCAAACCGTGAAAAAGCAGTAAATAAGGGGTAAATCCCCCCAGCTTGTAAGGGAACCCAGGGCTGTGGGTGGTGTGCCCTGTCTCATGGTAGAATCAGGCAATAACGTGGCACAGTTAAAGCTGTTCCTCAGTGAGGATGTCATGGGAGTATCACTGGACCTGTGCATCTCCACCATCTTCAGAGATGAGTTTGCCTGGATGTGATAGGAGAATCTTGTATTACTTCTCTCCTGGCTTTTTGGGTTTTTAAAATGTATCAATATGTTCTTTTCCACTCAAATAAAACATGCTTTCAGAATTAGGGGAGAAAAAAAAAAAAGAGCCCAGGTGCAGTAACAATAGCTGATCCCAAACAAACAGCAATTCACTCTTGCCACTCTGCAAAGATAAAGCCTGTCATGTACATTAGCAAAAGATAACTGACATTAACACAGTAGGCAAGGTGATTACGTACCACACTATTGACTCGGCGCGCTCATTACTGCTATTTGGTGGGTTGCTTAAGTGGGTACCTGAAGGTTAAGTAATAACTGTAGAAAGAATGAGAGGGAAGCAGAGAGAAAGAGAGAAAGGGAAAAGAAGAGAGAAAACATTGACACAAGGTTAAAATGGAGGAAAGTGGATAAGTGGGGGTGTGGATGTCTGAGGAGAGAGGTGAGGTGGCTGTGCCTCAGTAAGTGATATTTAAAGGCTGGTGGCTGAGTAAATAATGCATCCAGTTGTGTTTTCTTTGATATTTTTAAGTTTGTAAAATAAGAGGAAGAAACCACAACTTTGGGGTAAACCCGTGATCATGAAAAAGCCAAAAGAGAACCACAATCTAAATTTCCCAAGACGTGTTCTCCCTCCCCAGCTTCCAACAGAATCCGAGAGGGTGCAAGGTCAGGATATGGAGGTTTTTTTAAAAAACCAGCCGCCTTTTAACTCATCTACATTTTTTTTCCCTGTGAGCCTTTGAAAATGCTTTGTTTATTTTCATACTCTGAGTGTGCACGGCCAGAGAATTCCTGAGCCTTCCTTGCACGGCTCGGCTCCAGCGCTGCGCTGGGAGCCGATGGCACGGCTCTCACAGCCCGTGGTTAAGGGCACTCCCAGGGCTGGGATCAGCCTTTGACAGCAACACTTTGGGGTGTTGGGCATCTTTCCTGTCTGTGTGGCCCACGCAGGGTTCTGTGGGCATTGCTGCCTGGCGGTGAAATAGGAACTGTGCTCTGGGATCGATGATTAACGCCGGCTTTTCCTCTGGAACGCGTTTCTGATATTATAATATCATGCTGCAGAATCAAGTTTAATTTCAAATTGTATTAACCTATTTACGAAACACATCAAGGGGACATTTTTCAAGGGAATGGTTCTCTTCTTTATATAGATTGGGAAATAAAATACTTCTTTTAATATTGCGTTCTCCAGGCTCTAGGACTAACTATTTCCCTGGAATTAATATCTAAAAGGGAGTCATTGCAAATTTTATATTGACACGCAGAACCTAACATTATGGCTTTTTAGGGTGTTATATGCACAAAATATGTATGTGCATTCCAAACTAGCTAATAGTTTTGCAACTGGCGAACATAAATTTTAATATCTATACTTCCCAGCTTGTAGCAGTGTTGTCTGAAGTCTGGGATGACTGATGTTAATCTCCAACTTGTTTGTGGCTTTCCAAAAAATGAACTTGAAGTAGAATAAAATGTGGTGTAATTCCCATTCATATTTAAATTTATAATAAAAAGTGCAGTGTGGGATCTGTCCTATATACTCCTGCTTAGCCAAACTTTAAAATGTAGCTGTGTTCTTGCATTGCAAAAGGAGGAATATGCACATATGTTAGCTGTTAAATACATTGCTGTTCTTAGGGCTTGCACTTAGATGCCTCCCATATCATAAATTCATCCTCCTTTGCCCTGAAGTTTGGGGTTTTCAAACATTAAGCAAAAACAAAGGAAAGGTGGAGCTGATGGTGCCATCTCAGTTTCTTCTCAGGGAGCAGCATTTGGGGAACGGCGTCTTATTAAGACACACAGGAGAATTCTAGAATTTCCTTTTTTTTTACTCTTTCTCTGGAGTTAGACTGAAATTACACAAGCCTTGTAGCCGAGAATTTTATAGGTAATCCCTTTGAAGACAGAGGATGAAAGCCTGGCTTCGCTGAAGGAAAGAGGAATTTCTGCTGTTGATCTCAAGCTGGCTCCGAGTTGCTCCCTTGGTGTGTCCGGGGACTAAGTCGTTATGCAGTGAGTGCAGTGCTGCTTGGTGTATCCCAATCCGTGGCTTTTGTTAGTCTAAAGCACGTTTCATGGCAACATGATGATTTGGAGCCAAATTTCGGAGATGCTGAGCCCCCCTCCTTTCCCCCCGCCACTTGCATTCAGGTCAGCAGAGCCGGGAGTCGAACCCTTCCAAACGAGCGGCGTATCCGACAGGAATGAGGCAACGGCTCGGGACGTGCAGGAGTTTATTGGGTGTCTCTCTTGAGCTGTAGTTTGAGCCATGAGCGCTGGATTTGTTGAGAGCAAATAGAGACGCACTAATTGATGAGAGTGTTATGCAAATAAAAAAGAGAAATGGGATGGGTGAAATAAAGGAACTGTAAAACACTTTATTATGCCTGGAAAGCCAAGCTAATCCCAGAGGAATTCTGCTAGGATAAAATGTTAGCTGCTTGGACATTTTAAGCCTTTAAGAGTTGTCCTGGAATTTTCTTTTTCGTTTTCTTTTGTTACTTTGTTAGATCAGTCTACAGAAACATGGCTCACATTTTCCTCCCTCCCTCCTTTTCTATCCCCCGTGGCCGAAGGTAACTCAGCCCACGCTTGGCTTGCAGGGGAGATGAAATGGTTAAGCAGTTGAACCTCAGGTGCTTTGTTCTTGTGCTGGATGCCTGCTGCTGGGAGGCAGGCAGGAACTCCTCAGGAACGGCAGGGCTCCCGCCGGGAGCAGGGACTTTGCTTCCCCTACAAGACCACAAAACCAGTGGCCACAGTGGAGTGACCAGAGCACACTGCAGAGCCCCAAGCCAGGCAGAAAGTGGGTCCACTAGCTCAACTCCTTTTCTGACCTTTTCTCTCGCTGTTTCCCCCACCTTTCACGGACTTTCTCCCTCTTTCACCTCAGATGGGGAGGCAGGCAGGCTGCTTTAATGAAAGCAATACTGTGTCAAGAGGGATTTCTGGCAGAACCCTTCCCAGCCAGTCTGACCTAGCACCTCAGCAATGTTCTTGGCTTTGGCCAGCAACAGCTTGAAAACCCAGGTCTGTTTCTGAATCCAGATGGTGGTGCGTTGCCATATGTCAACAACACATGTCATCCTGATTAAAATTTTAACCACATCCATTCTGCCATCCCCATAAACCATCCTCGGCCCACTGCGTGGCAAAGGCTCCTTCCACACTGATCCCGTTCCTCCGGCAGGAACGTGCTGTTGGCATCGGTGCAGGCGAAGCCATTGCCTCTGCAGTGGTATCTGCCTTCCCATCCAGCTCCGTGCCTGCAAGCTCCACCTGTGCGGGTGCGTTGTCCTTATCAGCACTGCTGGAACAAGGTCTTTGCTTCAACCGACTCTCGAGTCAGGCTTTGAGTGTTGGAACAGAAAAGGAAAAAAAAAATCCCCCCAACCCTAACTTTATTTAATCACTTGTCGGGGCCTGTTGGGTTGCCTGTTAGGAAGTGGCCTGCCCAGCCTTGGAAAGAGAGATAACGTATTCCTGTTGAAACACAACCTTGTCAGGTTGCCACTGAATGGCATTTTGAAGTTGCCAGTGTGTGGAAGACCAGCCCGGGCTGTTCTGTACCTGGGGTGAATGCAGCTCCCTTTACCTTGGTTTCTAACTCTGAGGTGCAGCCCTTTCCCTAAGCCGTGAACACGAATTCCAGCAGTGCCTGGGGCAGGGAAGCATCCTCCAAGGGGTTTGCATAGAAAAGCTCCTGTGGTTTTCCATTTGTTCAAAGAAATGGTACCAGTGGGCAGCAGGGAAGGGGTGTGCTACTAAATTCAGACCTAGGATCTCACTCCAGTCAGTCTTTTGGAGACTGGGATAATTTGTGAAGTGGAAGTGGTTTCCCAAGCTGTGCCCCTCAGTTCTTTCATATTTCAGCTGGGTTTCTGCAGCAGCTTCCCCTCTGCCCGTAGGTAATGCTCACAGAACTTTTATCCCTTTGGCTAATTTCATTCCAGTATGACAGGCAGATAAAAGCTCTCGAAGACACCAAGTTTCTACTTTTTTTTTCTTTTTTAATGAAAATGGTGGTTGAGCAGGGAAGAGACACCCCCATCCACATCCTCCCAGGAGGAATGTCGGCAGGGTGAGCCTCACCTTTGTCTGTCCGGCGCGTCCGTCAGCAGACGCAGAGCTTGGAAGCAGCCACACGCAAGCTGCCTCTTGCTCTTCCAGATGTGAGGGCCAGAGGTCGGGAAGGGAGGAATCGCAGGGAAGGGGAAGATGAATCATAAAGGAGTTGGGGGAGAAGCTCAGGATGTTGTCCTGGGAGGAATGAAGACATGCGATGCGAATCCTCAGGAAACAAGGCTTTGTTTTCTCTGATGGTTGTATGGAACAACTTGTCTTTCTGAGAAGAAGAGGGGTGACAGAGCAGGGGAAAGAAGCTGAAATGGCTTCTGCTTGTTAAATATTTTATTTATGTATATTTTCCTCCACCTCTTTGGAGTATGGTGGATCTTACAGCCACATCTCTTCTGGTAGGGCATAAACTCTAGCATTAAAACGCCTGGTCCAGAGCTTGTGGAAACTGGGAAAACTGGTGGTAGACATTAGTTGTCTGTATCTGAACTTGCTTAAGGTCTGGAAGAGTTGTTTTGAAAACTGGGTTGCTCCAGTCCCCAAGGGGAATCTGGGATGTTCCCCATCTAAACATAGATATGGCTTGTGTGAGTAATCTCCTAAATCACTGTGACTTAGTAAAGGGAGTATTATGAATCTTGGAAGAGTGAACCTTCTAATTTCCTTTGGAAGAAAAAAGACGTTTTGGAAGCCAAGGATGGTGAAATATTGATCTGCTCTAAGGTCTGTGACCATGTGAAGCATTCACTTCAAATGTTGGGTCTCTCTATCACAGAAACAGTGGTATCCCACCTCCAAAGAGAAGCCTAAAGGCAACACTTGGACTGGAGATAGGATTTTGGACAAGAACTTGTCAGGAATGAACTCAGTCCCCTAACTACTACATCCAGTTTAACTGCATTTCTAGAGCAGATACCCCCAATGGCATCTTCAGGTTCACATTGCAACTCACAGAGATATAAAATACAGAACTGATGAGGTACCCAAAAGAAAAAAAAAACCAAACAGAGAGAACTTCTCTAATACATTGTGCACAACTGCCTGCCCTAGGAAAGAGATTTATTTGGATCCCGTTTTTCTGGGCAGACACATTTTTTCAAGACAATGCCAAGAGCGTGCTTTCGGTTCTCTTTCAGTGACCGAGTGCCGGTGGGTATGTGCCAGTGGAGAGGGATGCTATTTATAAAGCCGGGTTTTATTTAGTATATATTTGCACCAGCTATTGAGTTAGATTCCTGGCTAGCGTAACACAAGACAGCTCCGTTGGTTCCTGCAATTTCCATGGTTCAGAGTCTGGCATGTGTTTTCCTTGCAATGTATATTGACTGCCCGGCCTGTTAAAACTCTCGCCGCTAAACCTACGCTGTTGTGTAATACACTGTTGACTTTTTGCAGGGCTGCTATGAATAGCTGGAGGAAATGAAGTAGCTGTGAGGATGACTTTTCCTACACTATATAAAGTCTGCTCGAGGCTGATACAAAATGTAAATGTCCTTGGTAAAGATAGACGTGGAGCCTACGTCTAGTGGAGAAATCACAGAATGGTTTGGGTTGGAAGGGACCTTAAAGACCACCTCATTCCAGCCCTGGCCATGGGCAGGGACACATTCCACTAGACCAAGTTGCTCCAAGCCCCATCCAACCCAGTCTTGGACATTTCCAGGGATGGGGCAACCTGTGCCAGGGCCTCACCACCCTCTGAGAAATCAGCTTTGATGAAGTCCAGTCCCAGTTTTGCCTCTGACCTGCTCGGGGATTTGGGGACCTGTCTGTGTTTCAGTTTCCTCTTCCATGAAATGGCAATAATGTGTGAGGATTAATTAGTCACTGGATGGCAAACCCTGGATTTTGCAAATGCCGGCGGTACTGTTTCAAAAACTTCCTTTTCTGGGTTAAAAGGAAACAATCCCTAAGGATTATTGCAGTCTTAAGCAACATTGTTGAATGTTTTTTCAGTGACGCAAATACAGATCTCAATTTTAAAAAGATCAGAATGGACATCGATGGTAAATAAAATCACTGCCCAATAACTTGCAGCGATTAAAACAAATTTGATTAAGAATTAACTGTGGAGAAACTTTCTTAGAGACAAGTAGAGACTGCATCCCTGGATTTATGGCTCCATTCCTGCATTTCCAATACTGCATGTGTTCACCACCCACGGAATAGACGCTGCTGGGGGGGATCCCTTTGGTGCACAGAGTTTGGGTGCTGTGCAGTCACAGTGAGCTCGGGTGGGATCTTCTTCTTTGTGTCCCAGACCAGGACACTTGGGTACACGCTGGGGGTGGGTCTCAGCCTGGAGAAGAGGAGGCTCAGGGGGGACCTTCTTGCTCTCCATAACTCCCTGGCAGGAGGGGATTGGGCTCTGCTCCCTTGGAACAAGGGACAGGACAAGAGGAAGCGTCCCCAGGTTGCACAGGGGAGGTTTAGAGTGGAGATGAGGGAAAATTTCTTCACAGCAGGAGTTGTTGGGCGTTGGAACGGGCTGCCAGGGCAGTGGTGAAGTCACCAACCCTGGAGGGATTTAAAAGATGTGTGGATGTGGTGTTTAGGGATGTGGTTTAGGGATGGGATTGGCAGTGCTGGATTAGTGGTTGGACTCAGTGACCTTAGAGAGCTTTTCCAGCCTTGGCTTGAAGGAAAGGCCACCCAATCCTCCAGCCAACCCTTAAGCACTCATTTACTGCATGTGTGCAGCAGGAGATAAAAAACCAAATTATTTATACCCCCTGCTTGCACTGGACTGTTGCATTTTCAGTCCTGACGTCAGGCTGTGGGAGCCCACCTCTGAAACTCCTGCCTTCTTGCAGGCTTTGGGCTCATTTCTTCTTGTTTTCTCGTTGATGATACTTGTGGTTTCATTCTTACCAGATTGTTTTCTTTAATTTAATGAGATTTATCCTCCAGGTCTGAAAGGGAAATCCTTTGGTTTTGTCAGTTAGGTGTTCAGTCACAGCAAGTCACGTGGGAGTGTTTTTCATCAGTGGAGAGGGACAGATGCAGCTGGAGAGGACAACTCCAACACGTTTGGGATGGGAAGGCTGCTGGGCTGCTCCTTCTCCACTGGTGTCCTGGGAAAGCTCGGGCAACTGGGTTTGACATAGGAAAAGCTTGGTCAGGGACGTCAGCACAGGGAGCAGAGGAGGCAGAGCTGTTGTGCCTATCCTACCTGCAGGTCATGAAATGAAGGGGTTAAGTTTCCCAACCTCACACACGAGTAGCACCCTGTTATTTGCTTAACAAAGATTTTTGTGTCTGTGTCTCTCCAACCCAGTGTGTTTTAAATTCGCTGCAAATAATTCTTTCAGCTGTTTCCTAGACATCCTGTCACGCAAATGGATAAAACAATATAGCCAGCTCAGTGGAAAAAACAATAAATTATACAATAAAAACGTATACAGTGTGCTCTTTGTGTTAGGGCCTGACTCACTGGTGTGTTACTCCAGGTTTACACCACCAAAACTTGACTTCCATGGTCAAATAGTGGAAGGAGACAGTGGCACACCAGGCTGGTAGCAGTGGGAATATGGTGAAGTTTTAAACATTATCAAGAACGAAATAGCCATGAAATCCTGCATATGAAGTTCATTACTTTCTGGTAATGGTGACTTTGGTAGTGTTAACATTTAGGAAAATATTTCTTCTTAGAACATTTTCATATGCATATTTAAAAGCTGGAAATCCACTATTTGCACAGGAATGCCATTAGTGTCATAAATCAAACTGCACCGTTAAAGAATATACCAAAAAATTGAGGAATTAAGAGAAACTCTCTGTTTTTTAATCAATAAGCCAGGGTGAAATATATATATTTAATATAAATTACTATTTCTGCAAGCTGTGAGCAGCACGTACCTCCTTACAGGCGATGGATTTGGGTGCTCTCGTTTTCTCTCTGGAGGTACTTGCCTCTCTCCCCTGATTGCATTTGGTATTGAGACTCCTAAAAGCAGGCATGAGGCCAGGCACCCAGTGGAGCTCCAAGGAGAGGATAATTTAAGTAAGATGAAACCCTGACAGTTTTTACGGAGAGCAAAACTCAAATGTACAAATTACCTGGGAATGCTGGAAGTTGATGGTTTCCCCGTGGAATAAGGCTCCTGGAGCAGGGGAGGTGCACGTGGGGACTGTATCAGGTTAGCATCTGGCAGGTCGTGATTTACAGAACCCAAGAGCGGGGCACGCAACACGGTGCTTTCAAAGATCTTTGTGCCGCTTCCAGTTTAATTTCCTCCCAACCCTGCGTACACACACAGAGCCCCTTTCCCATCTGATCTCTATATAAAGGACGGGGAATGATGTGTGTGAGGAAGCCGAGGAGGATGCCGCAGGGCCAGCCCAGCAGCCGTAAGTAGGTGTTGCAGCGTGCCCCCGAGGCATTTCTCCAGGCTGTTACAGGGACCTTCTGGGAGCTGGTGGGAGAAGTGGCTTTCCAGGCTGAGCTGGGACTCAGTCTGTGCAGAAACAACTCACAAGGTACCGGGCTGTGCTAATTATGGAGGTGAATATGGGTTGTGCAACCTCTCCAACAGGCTCAGGTCTCCGAATATCCAAATTTGTTCCACAGGAACCCTGGAGCAGCCACCGAGCATTCGGTGTCAATCTGCTTGTGTTTAAGCGCGAGGAGTGGGGGATTGGTGGCCCGGCGCCAGACCTGGGCTGCCAGAAGAGCTCAGAAGTTTCCTGATCCCGCTCCCCACCTCCCGTCTCCGAAGGGAGCTGCCACCTCTTTCCCATGACAGCTTTGTCACCCGTCCAAAACGCAGGCATTTGTCAGGATGTTCTCTCCTTTCCTGTGATGGAAGAGGCTCTGTTTCTGCCTTGTGGCGGGGAAGAAGTTGGGCTTTTGTGGTCTTCCCGTGCACGGGCCGGTTATTTTAGGGAATGGGCAGCAGCAGGACCGTGCTCGGGACTGGGGCAGCAGCATGTGCAGGTTCCTGGATGGAGCCAGGCTGACCCACACACAAGTGCCAGGCCAGCATCCTGCAGGGGTGCAGAGGAGACAGGCGTGCAGAGGAGAGGGCCTTCATCCCCAGCCACTTGGCTCCCCAGGAGCCAACACGTTTGCAAATATCCACTTCATCATTTCCGTGCACAACACAGGAGGGTTTTCAGTGTGTTCTCAAAGTCAGCATTTAATCCCCCAAACCCCGACTGCACTTTTACTCCACTCCACACTTGCCATTTTAACATCAACCCACACCGATTCTCACAGGATCAGGAGAACCACAGCTTTTACTATGTAAAATAGACACGTAAGGTTGCATTAGGATAAACACGAAATAGCAAGGAAGAAAAGTGTTTAATTTGCAGCCCAAAGATCCTAGAAATTTGTTTAAGGATAATCTCAGCGCGTGAGTGGGTATCCCTTGCTCACACCAGGACCAAATAACAGCCCAAGATCACAGTGCACAGTCGGGCCCTCATTTACCAAATTATATCGTTCTCGCTAATGTTCCCTGGGTCAGTGGGTGAGGCAGCTACAGTGGGTTAGGACACTACAAATCTGACAAGAATTAATGCATTAGTAATTCTTTTTAAGCCCGTAATGTATCCACAGCTTCCAGGGGAGGTATTTTCAGATAAGAAATGTAGAAGTCAGTTGTTATATTAAGCTGCCTCTCATTAATGGGAGCCTTTCCTACCGTCGTTTCCGATTGCATTAGTGGCAAATTCTGCTCTCTCAAAGATTAATGGCCTGAGTGGAATCTATAGCGGAAGCGGGGCTGGGGACACCAGCGAGTTGGCTGCAGATCATGCCTTGGCCACAGACATCCTGGCCAAGTTGCTCAGGGAGGATCTTGGTACTCAGAGTTGTGTTATGGATCACAGATGTGTGTGCAGTGGGCTCTGGGTGCTTGGGAAGCCCCTCTCACAGCCACTGGAGCTGAGAGTCTGATCTCAAACATCCATGCCTCGGTTTCCCTCCCTGCAAACTGGGAGTAAATTGTAAGAGCAGAAGGACCCTGAGGAGTTATGGTAATTTCTGAGGTGAGTTGTCCAGGTTTGATACTGGTTGTGTTGGTAGGAGTGATTGGCTGGCACAGGTTGGCCGAAAAAGCTGTGGCTGCCCCACCCCTGACAGTGTTCAAGGCCAAGCTGGATGGGCTTGGAGCAGCCTGGGCTAGTGGAAGGTGTCCCTGCCCATGGCAGGGCTTGGAACTGGTTGGTCTTTAAGGCCCCTTCCAACCCAAACCATTCTGGAATTCTGACTGTTTAGCTCAGAGCTAACTGGTGTCCCAGGACTTACAGATCCATATGTTCTAGGGAGGAATGAGCACGTGGCCATAGCAGGGAGACTCCTTCAAGATTGTAAATTATTCACTGGCTGCAGAGAAATTCATGATTCAAAACAATGTGCTTCAGCTGACTGATGAATATTGTCTTCCAAAAAGCCATTGAATACCAAGTATACTTTTCAAACAGGATGTGGAAAACTATCTGTATGCAGGCAGTCCTGCAAATTTGTTGTAAACAAATTTATTCTCCTATAGCACACCTACGCTGTAAGTCAAGGCACTGTCATGTGGAAGGTGTCTAGGCAAAGATGCATTTGCCAGCTCTTGTTCCAGCCTGCAGAAGGGCTCTTCAGGTGTTCCCAGATGGTAGACTCATGAATCCCTCTTCAATTAAGTGAAATTTTTGCAGCACTGACTTGCTAATACATCTTGCTTAGCTGTCCCTTTTATTCAGAGTCACTATCTGCTTTTGGAAGTTCCCTCTTTTCTACCCCATCCATCACAACATTTTTTTCTTATATATGTTAAGTAATAAAAACCCTTTTCAACACTCCCACCCCCAAATCATTAAGCTAAGAACTGTCATTAGAAATGTATGTGGAGCAGAGCAGAGGAAGTGGCAGTGCCACACATTTCTTGTTGTGTTTTAGGTACGGTCCTGCCTCGTCATCCTCTTGCAGATCCAATGTTTTTGTAACACTGAATTTTCTGAGGGTGCAGCCTTTGTTGGTGCCCTGGCAGCAGGGGCAGATGCAGGGATGGGGCTGCAGCCACTGCTCAGGCTCCTCTGCAAAGGCTCTGAAGAAACCTTCATGTTGGACAAAACTAATTTTGCCTGGTTGTCCTCCCTTTACCCCTTTGCCCTTTACACCTTTTGGTGGTGTAAGAGGGCAGTAACCTGACTGAAAAGGGGCTTTGTAACTCCAGTTGCATAACACACGGAGGACAAGCAGGGTTTGGTGGCAGGAGTGAGTTTCAGCCATTGCTCTGTGGCTACAGTCGTGTTCTCTCCCCGTGCTGGAGCCCACACCAGGCTCCGCCACGCTCCTCCCGGTCTCTTCCTTTGCCTTCCCTTTCCTCCTAATAAACTTAATTAATGTTCAGCTACTGTGTTCTCTGCCGGGCTCCACGGAGCGGAACCTCCTCCCGATGGGACGTGGCCTGGCAAGCACCGCTGTCCCGGGGAACTTTGGACTTGTGACACAGCCAGACGTGGGGCCAGCAACGGCCTGGCCGTAGAGAACTTTGTGCAAGAGGAGGATGAGTTTGTAACAAGGCTGCTCCGCGGGCTGCCAACGCTTCCCAAGGGCTGGTTTGGCAGCCCGGCCGTGCCAGGACCCTGGGACCTTCCTGCCGTGCCCACTGTCCCCCAGCCAGCGGAGGAGGTGGTGGCCGAATGCCACGCAGGGATTCCCTTTCCTCGGGGCTGCCAGGTTAGAGCAGCTTAGTTCCACTGAAGCAGAAAGTAGCGGCGCTACAGCGAAGAGCTGGGGCCTTTCAGTGTGTAAAATAACCAAGGCCGCATGTGGGTTTGATTTTCGGCACGGAGGTTTGGCGTGGGGTGTTCTTTCACTCACTCCTCCACACCCAAGGCTGATCTGCAGCCGCTGCAGAGGAGCTCGCCCGCGTCCGAGGCTGCCCCTCCACTGGCAAGACGAAATATTTTCACGCTTTTATCTGTGCAAATTAAATGGGTTACTATGGGATTAAAAAAAAGCGCTTGTTTATATTGTTGTCCTCCTCTAGGGTAACCATCTACAAATTGATCTAAAAAGATTGTATTTGCTTCAGGGAAAAAAAAGAGAAAATTGTATTAAGCTGCAATCGCACTAATTATTGATGGGGGGGAGCTGAGCTCTGGGTATCACGGAGATTATAATAATTATATGGAGCTGGGCTTTAAAAGCAGCGTCCTACGTGGCTCTGAGCATTGAATTAAACTGGAAGTTTTTTAGCAGACATCTCAGCTGCCAGTAGTAAGGTCTGGGTGAAGAAGAAACAATAAACCACAGTAATCAAAGATAAAAAAGATAAATCCAAAGGAGGAGAGTAAGCCTGATCTTTGAAATCAGTGTGTAAACTGAACCACGACTGCAGCAGGAACTTTAGTTCAAGTAAGAACATTCTGTATGACTTCTAAATTTGTCATTTTGTGTACAGCATTTGTGTACTGGCAAAAGGCTTAGTGTTAAAGGCATTTCTGTCAAAACAACCCGTTGCTTTGGGGGACCTAGTATGAACTTTATTGGCAAAAGCATTTTTTATTTGTGTAAGGTACAGTTACAGTAGAGGAGTTTGCCAGCAGAGGAATTTCTTTGCCAGGCTGACCTAGCCCAGAGACTTGTTCAAAGTAATCAGTTGCACGTCAGCTCCGCTTTGCTCTTGCTAACAGCAGAGCTCCTTGTGCTCGCGGGGAGCGCGGGGCTTGCGCCGATTATTGTACTTCAACTGTGCAGAGGTGGCCATGCCAAGGGGTTGGGTTGAGATCCTGAGCTCTGGCTGGTGGAGGCAGCTGGAGGCTCCTGCCCTCTGTGCCAGGGCGCCTGAGCAATGATGGGCCAGGGCTCTGCCACTGGGACCAGTCCCACGACCAGGCAGCAGCCTGCCCTGCGGGGTGTGGAACCCAGGGCCGGCACTGGGACGAGAACGGCAGGGACACAACGTGGCAAAGCTGGAAAGAAGGAAGATTTTTAATAAAAGAAGAAAAAAATTAGTAGTTTAAGGTAGTGGTGATTGTTTAAGAATGTAGCCAGGACAAAGATCATATGTAGAGGAGTCAGTGAACTGACTGCATAATGGGAAAAATGAGATAATCTTCCCGGGACACAAACTCAATTAAAACAGATCTTTATATAACTCACTTCAGCCATTAAAACTTAGCCAACTATCTCACTTTTTAATGCGGAACAGTGTCGCACATCCATCTCATTCAAGTGTGCAAGCAATGTTTTCACCGATATGGTTAAGTAACCCAATACTTTGTATAGCTGAAAGATCAGTGGAACAAAGTATCCATCTAATTAAATCTAATCAGTCAGTGCACAAGCTTACATTGTGGTCATCGCCTTGGTATGTATGGGAGGGTTTGAAGCAGTGAAGCGAGGGGCATGGGATTGAATAAGTGTTAGATGATGAAAGGCAAGGGTTAAAAACTTTCAAACTACAGTGTTAACATTTCTTCCCTGTCATCAGCTATCTGATATTTTGGTATTTCAGGGACGGGGGGGAGAGAAAAGAAAAGAAGAAAAGAAAGAACAAATGAAGTATGCGTGGCATCTCGATCCTGGGTAGAGTTCCCTGGAAGCTGCAGAGCTCGGGGTTACTCTGTACACAAAATTAGTTGCATCCTCTCATTTGCAGTTGAGGCTTCCCCACAGTGTAATGATAGTGTTGTTTTAGTGATGGAAAGTAACACTTTTCTAACTTTTCAGACTTCCAGTGGCAGACTCTGGATGCCTGCAGCAGGAAGGTGGTTGGTTCTTTGCAAGACAGTTTTATGGAAGAGAAGGGTGCAGTTGGGTGTAGGAGCTGCAGCACACATAGCTGCGTCTGATGTGAATAATAACTGCTGCTCACTTCATCCCTTAGATCCAGATAAGCCCTGCTCGCCGCAGAATAACAACAGCCCTTTACTCATAATCTTCCTAAATGTCTTTTGGTTTTTGAGGCTGCTTCTAAAAACTCACTCAGAGCTCCAGCAACTCGGGGACAGGCCGAGCCAAGGGTGACTTTCAGCTCTTATGCAAGTGGGCAAAACAGCGCTTTGGGGCAGACTTTGGCCGTGAACTTGTTGCTCGTATGAACTCTGACCATGTGGCCAAAACAAACCTGAATAACGTTCCAGAGGTTGGGGCAGGTTCTCGGGGCCAGTCGATGCGGGTCCGCAGAGATTAACAGCGCCGTGCTGGTGATTGATGCTATGGGGGGCTTGGCCCCTCGTCACTTCTCTGCAGGAATCCCAGGGAGCCTCACCCCCATCGCCCCCCTGCAAATCTCTTTCATTAACTTCTTCCTTCTTGGCTCTGCGTTAAATGAGCCGGGCAGCCTAATCCGGTGGCGTGGCCAAGGGCTGTGCTGGGGATGTTGCAAGGCTTCTTTTTGCTCCATGTCATCAGTGCTGTTTGCTGTTGTCCCTTCCTGGGTCATCCTGCTCCAGACAGGTAAATAGAAACATGGGACTGTTCCAATTCTCTGGGTCCAAAAGGAATGGTGTGTGTTTAGTCCTGTCTTTATCATCCTACCTGTGCTGGAGATGTTTTCCTTACTGCTGGGTAAGCCCAGATGTACACCATCTGCTTGTCTTATGATCTTTGACATGATTGAGAGGCCACCAAAAATACCCAGTGATTGCATACTTTTCGACTGACTGGTATAAAAGGAGAAGATGTTAATAATCAAGCGAATAATATTTGCTATTTTGGGGCCTCCTGAAATTCTTGGGAGATATATTTTGAAAGTAGAAGCTAAACACTGTGTGTGCATAAGCCTTTGCATATATCTCTTCCCTTAGCCATATGTTTGAATACACACAGTTTTACATGAAATATAGCAGAGTCTATTTTAGGTGTGTTTGAAAAAGTCAATAGCCTTAGATTGGCTGCCACAGCCTGCTCTTGTCAGCCGTTTCGGTTCTGACTTTCTGTGGAGTCGCAGGGTCTTGAGACCAAATATCTGAAATGCGTCTTATACCTCTTGGGTAAAAAGTAAAAATATCCTTCTCGGTGCACTTTTGAGCAAAATACTTCATCCATTACCCTTTGGAGAGAGCTTGCCTCTGCAAGGCTGGAGCGCCTGTTGCCAGCACGGAGATCAATGGGAGCCCAGTCCCTCAGCATCTTGCCAGAGCCCCGCTCCAGATGTCCGATAAAACTCCACGGGGCTCGTGCTTTGAAAAGAGCGTGGGCTCTGTGAATCGCTGTTGCAGTAATAAAATTGCACCTATTCCAGATCTTGTCTTCTCTGTCCAATTAGAAGAGCATGTTTTCTGCTCAGGGTTTGTAAAAGTTGGCTGACCAGCTGGGTTTCATTCCTTTCTCCTTTTTTATTTTTTTTTTCTTCTCCTTTTTATTCGGTGTTTTTTTCCCTTTTTTTAATATGTAACATTCGAATCGATGTTCAGTGCCGTTCCCTTTGATAGTTCATATGCTGGTTTATGAGCATGGCAAAACCAAAAAAGGTCAGATAAAGGTTAAGAAAGACAGTTATCAGGCCTGTATAACTGAGGTATTTTTAAGGCTCTGCTAATTGGCAGCGCAGTTAAAGCATCATTCATAGAATAGTGTGCATTAAAATGACCATAGCCATTTTTAAGAGTATGGAGATTATTCCTTTGCCAAAAGGATTAACTCCACCTTCTCATCACTGCCTTTATCCTGGGGTGTTTTTCCATGGGAGAGAATAATTTTGGGCATTTTGCCTACAGTATCCAGGCTTAGACCCCTCGCTATTTAACTGTTACAGCTGGCAAAATCTGGGACTGAAAATGTAGCCGTATAACATGGCAACAGCCAGAACAATAAGACAGGCAAATCTTTTAAATCTGTATTTTATAAAACATCTGTTAAAGAATATTAAGTCAGAAGTTCTGTTCACATATTTGCTGTGTTTCGCTTATTAAACTCAAAACATTACAGCTTGCCTTATTTTTCTTAATAGAATTACTAGCCAGGCTTAGGAGAAAGATTGGGAAAAAAATTATGCTGTTTTTTTAGCCTCCTCTGAAGCCTCTGGAGTAATGACCCAGGCATTCTGGCCCGAAACCCCGGCAGATTTTACAAGGGCTGCTGGTTGCATTCACCTGGTTTGGAGGGAACCGTAACAGATTTTTCTCCTGATGTGTTTGCCCGCGTGCTGAAACGCTGCCATAACCCGTCCTCGTTCTGCGGCCAGCCTGCGCGGCAGCCGGCACTCATTTGTCTTTTGTTTTTCAACCATCCCTCATTCTGGGTCAGCAAATTCTGGTTTTCCCGAGAACTGGGGTGTCCAAATCAACATCTCAAACCCAAACTAAAACATCTGCCGGGTTTCGTGTGCTGGCTCAACTGGCAGGAACTATAAAACCGGGCGAGGACGGTCCCAGCTTAACCCAAATTTTCCAAAATGTTTACAGTGTGGTGGGTCAAACCACAAGAAACACAGACTCCAAAGTGGTTCTTCCAGGTACATTCCTTACCAACCACAGCCATTATGGGAAGTGCTGGTGATACTCACCCTGAGGGAGCCTCTCAGGATCTCAGCTGTGAGTCCCAACAGACAGCGGGGTCGGAAAAGCCCCCACGCCATCGTTTGGTGTGTGGGGACGTGCCCTCAGGCCACACTCTGGGAAACAGGGCAGCATTCATGGGACTCCAGGCTCAGGCTCACTCCCGAGCCCAAGCTGTTGGATGCTGGGCTGATGGATACCATACAAATTCATACAGCTGATAGGTATAAAAAAGGATCACCCAAAAAAGCCTGTTGTTAACTTTTCCAGCACTGGTTATTACTAATGACTGGAGTGGCAGGGCAAGCAAATGCTTAGAATGTTTAAGGTACGCATAGATCTTGTGTCTTGCCACCATTCCCTGTAAGCTGACAGCTTACAAATGTCTTATTGAACTGGATTCCTTAAAATGGAGCAGATACTCCTGGGGAAAAATCCTCTATATTTTATCAGCCTTGCAAAAAAAAGGCTGTAGGCACTGGTGACTGCTGGTAGAGTCATATTTTAAATATATATTTTATGTAAGAATTTTACAGTTATCTTATTCCATCTGAGGAGTATATGTATTTTTTTTACCTGGGCATACTAAAGAGTGACTAGCTGTCTTATTCTGAAGCATTTAAACTCAGTAACTACATATACAGACTTTACTAGATGCTTTACTAATTTATTGTGGCAATGTGGTATTTAGACCACTGTTTAAGTGAAGTTTGCCAGTACAGTTAAAAGAAATTAGAGACACCATCACTGCTAAATCACTTTACCATTCAAAGAAGAACTGTAAACATATGCATTCATTTAATTATAATAGTACCAATTATAAGAGAAATTGTAATGTCGAGAGTAGTAGCTTTTATGTGATCATAATAATGGCATATATTTATCTTGGTTTGGCAAGTTAGGTCTTTCTTTAATAGTTGGCTTTGCTTAAATAGAATGTGGTTTGTTAAAACCCACACTAACCCCCACACCCTTCCATTTGTTATTGCCCAAATAATGAACAATAATCATGTGGTATAAATGATTAATGTATACATGGCTTAGCAAGTATCTTTGAGGTTTAGAAAGTGTTTTTATTTTCATTCTTGCACTGGACCAAGCTATAGCCCAACTACATGTTATTCTTTGGTATTGGATAGGAAATCTTTTTGCTTTGGAAGAAGTGATAGGAACTTGAAGCCCTCCCGAGTCCGCTCCCTTTGAAGTCGATCGCAATTCCAGCGCCAGCCTCCAGAGAAGAGAGCCCATTGTTTCTGGGGCAGTTTGCTTTGTGCGTGTTATCTGCTAAATCACAATTTAATGTCGCATGCAGCAGAGCCAGAGCCCCGCCTTCCGTTCCTGAGCAATTAACAGGGTCCGTGCAAGGAACATCCCACGGAGGTAGATGCAAGGAGTCTTCCAATTATCGTCTCCAGATAAAATAACCTCGCTCGGCGGCGCGCACGGCAGCGCCTTTTAAACGTGCGCCTGCAACTCCCAGCCCGAAGTTTAGCAAGTTCTGTATCTCGCTTTTATTTACATCTGATTTCTTTGGGAGCCTAATCAGTCCCAGTGATAAAAAAAAACAAACAAACTCTTCCCTTTCAAGATTAATTTTTAAAGTGTCAGCCGTACACGACTATTTTCAACAAGATTACCCCACGCAAATGAAGGGGGCTTTATCTTGGGCGCCGCAGCGAGCGGCACAATGTTGTCACCGCGCCGCAGACAATGCCACCCATTTATAAGAGGATTCAAAGAGTTAAAAAAAACCACATTACTTGAAACTTGATATAAAACCTGTGGCCAAAGCAGGCTATGGGCTGGAGCACTTGATTATTCTTTTATCAATAAATAAGAGTGGCATACAGTTAATTTCAGCACTGTAATTGAGCGGTGCATTCTGGGAGGCTGCAAAGCACTGTAAGATGAGGAAATGTTTTAGAGACTAATCATGAGAAGAAAGGAGCCTTTCATAGCCCTTATGATGCTGTTGTCAGAGCTAAAGGCAGATAATGATTCAGTAATAATGGCACATTGTGAATATTTAAGCTGAAAAGATTGGGACAAAATGAGCAGACATTGTTGGTTTGCTAAACTGAACAGTTGGTCTTTGGGCTCCAAAACTATCTACAACTCAAATTTGGGGCTCAGAAGTTGCAAAATGAAAAAAGAAAGATGTTTCCAGGACGCTGGCCTGGCACAGGGGTTGTGTGTTGAGCCTGCACGGGGCCTCTCCGCTTACTTTGGAAATCTGAAATTGATAGTCGAAGGGGTTTTTTCATGACTCTCTGAACTGACAAAGTACAGTACACTGCAGACTGTGTAAATCTCCCTCCATTTAGGTGCCAGAAGAAATCACTTCAGAAGAAAATCAGTTTTAGTAATGACCTAAAATATTAAATATAGAATGGAGAGTGTCATATTGCAAATAAGTCGACTCATTTGCATTTTGTCTCCGGGGCATTGGTAGCGCTATAAAGAGACATGCAGCTGAATTTATGTACATTGTCTTTTTTCCTCATTACTACATTCTGGATCTGTTAGTTGTCTTTCTTTAAACATCTGTTAAATGCAGTTTCATGAAGCCGTACGTTCCCATATGTTTGGGAACGGTATCAAAGCAGCGAGCTTTTGGCCTCCTTTACAACCTTTTGTCTCACAGAAAAAGGTGGATGAGCTCCGGGGCCGGATTCTGCCGAAGCCCAGGGCCAGAAGTACTGTTGCTTTCTGTAGGAGCCAGATAAGTTTTCTTAAAATGTAAAAACCAGCACTGATAGGGACAAAGAACATTTTCAGCCCTGGACCCTGGAATCGATACTTGAAAAGATTTTTATTTTATTTTTTTTTAAATAAAAAGTGAAAATTTAAACAGAAAACCTGCCAAACCCAAAACTTCTGAGGCTCTTAGGACAACTTGCAGTCTTCATAATTTTCTACATATTAAATCTCAGCAAATTCTGAAGGTTTGCCTGTGTGAGGACTGGCAGGAGAAACCATCTCCTGCACTTTTACAGGCACAGTAAGCCCTAATTTATTATTATCTTTACAATGACATAAACTATTCCAGCCCTAGTATTTCTTTTCCAGAAATGCTTTTCATGTGTACTTTCACACAAAGAAGAAGAAACAAACTCCTGCATCTATACATCTGTTTTTCCTTGAGGAAGAGCAATTACTTACAATAAACAGCCTCAAAACTTTAATCAAAATACAGTTAGAAAAAGTTTATCTTCTTGCAAAATTCTTTTTAAAAACAAGCTCCGTGTTTATAGTAACACTCATTTTTATCCATATGCTTTGAATTTGTGTATTTACTTAGCTAGGCAATATTTTTAACATTCCCCCCCCCAAGTCTTTATTTTTATTGAAAAGTTTCTTACAAAAGTCATTTATCTATTAAGAAAAATTTAAAATGCCAGGACCAGGTCCTCCTCTGGGGAAAAGAAGCATTGCTGCAAGAGTCCACAGGCGCTGCAGTTGTCTGCAATAAAAAGAGAAACCCATGGTTTCCAGGGCCCCATACTGCATACTTATGCACTTACTTCACTTAACTACTGGAAATGAGATCACCCGCGGCTCTGGTGTGAGCCTCTGCCTCGCAGGGAAGGGCTGCACAGGGGGATCGCTCCCGCTACCAAAACAAGCTCCGGCAGACCCTGCCCGAGCCTCTGGTGCCCTTTGCCAGGCAGACAAACCCTGCCAGGTAGACAAGCCCTCTGTGGCCTGGTTTCGCAGCGCTGCGCCGGCAGCTCGCGGGCTTGGCGCGAGGCGTACGAGCATATCAGGACCGAGGTGTGGGTCAGCTCAGAGCGGCCCAAGCAAATCTTTCGTTTGGCCTTGCATGATGTTACCCCTTCCCCATTTTGCTCTGACTTGTCAGTTTGTTCCCAATTCCCCAGGTAGAAAGCCAGTTTCAGTCTGAAGCGCTGATTTGATTCAGCGTGCTTGGGTTACGTCTAAGGACTGGTAACTCTACTCTTCCCTTAAAGACTTTCTTTCATTTGCCTTGCAAAGCTCAGCAGTCTCCCTCTGTCTCCCACTCTGTCCTGCAAGTGCATTCGGGGCTCAGTGTCCAAGTGCATCATGGTCAGATTTCAGCCAGCTCAGACAGTGGTAGGGGGTTCAGAGCTCCGATTTGCCCCAATAACGAGGTCTCAATCATTAAATGAAGTAACACTGCTAAATTCAGTGAAGATCTGGCCCACAGATCCTTTGCCAAATGTAGTCAGATCTGGATGCAGAATTTCAATATCCCTAGTGCCTGGGTTGCTTTTGATCTTCCTTACCCAAGTGATAAAGGTACAAGAAGAACAGATTAGCGTTGGTCCATCTTAACGTTTAGGAGCCGTGTTGCAGCTCCAGTACAAATCGCAGCAGCACGTATAATCCATACTAATAGCTCCCTGCAGCAGGGAATTCAAGGCACAAATTTCCCCTTTGCTGCCGTCATCAGAGCCTCCAGTTCATGCCGTCAAGAGAAATTCATAATTGTCAAGTGCTCAGGCGACCAAGTCGGCGCAGGACAAACAACAATCCCCGATTTGTTTGTTCCGCCCTCTCTCTTCCTCCATCCAGGCCATCCGAGTTGTCTGAGAGCACTTCACATGTTGCCCTTGGCCGAGGACAGCTCTGCCTGGAGCATGTCCAACTTGGCGTGGAGACGTTCTAATAAAGCTCCCAATGAAGCTCGTTGCCAGTGAGGAGGGGGATGAGGAAGGTGAAGGAAAAGATGGCGCCAAGGTCATCGTGTTTTGGCCTATAGCAACGTGCTTTTGCAGAAAGCCACGTTTCTCTCCCGATTTTACTCTTGAACGCCACTCTTAACAATGGTGATGATAATTTCATCAGTGTCGCTGATACTTGATATTTCTCATTTACATTGCATGTTTCATCTTCAAGGCTCTTGAAGTAATGAGCTAATCCTCACAACATCCCTGTAAATATTATTCCCCCCTTAAAGAAACTGAAGCAAGGAAGTTAAGTAAATAATGTACGCTATTTATATTATGATGGCTTATAGGGGTTCTGGTGAAGGTCAGGTCCTCCTTGTACGTAGACATTATATAAATAAGAATCTATATAAGTAAACTACTCCTTGACCTGATGAGTTCATACTTCAAATATACAAAACAAGCAAAGACTAGAGGGAAGGGGAGCCCTATCAAAACCCCAAAATGACAAGGAGATTAAGTGATTGAAGAGAGGTAGTGCCTGGAGACTTGGGCTGAAGGCAGCTCTGAATCCCTCTCTGCTGTGTGTATTTGTCGTTTCTGAGATGAGGATTGTAAAGCCTGGATTAATAGAACTTACTTTTACTAGCAGGTGACACACTTGCCTTTAAAATGTTTAAAAGACCTCCATTTTAATGAAAACATATTAGTATCAAGGTTTATATCCATTATACATTAGAATGACTTGTAGGTGACACAGGAATAGTATCTCAGTCTCAGCTCTTAAAACAGCTCTTGGAAAAGTTTGTAGTTTTCTCTTTTTGGCCTTTTTTAACTGCTGAAGAACTGTAGGTAACAGTCCATTAAAACAAAACTGAGGCTATTGTCTTAATTTCACTCCCAGTACTCAGAACTTCAGTGTCCGGCTTGTGAAACAGAAAGGGGTTTCAGTGGGATGAGGGTCAGCAAGCACACTTTTTTCTGGAACTGAGGAGAATTATTTCGTGTTTCTCATTAACTGAGGCTTCAGTTCAGCAAAACACTTCAGCATTTACTGAGCTTTCAACGGGAGTCCCATTGCTTTTAATTTAGAAGAATTTACCTTTGTCACAACCTCTGCTTAGAGGCAGTGGCATGTAAGCACCGGCTTAGAGTTCGGCATGTGTTAATTGTTTAAATATGTTTAGCCCTTTCCCCAAAGCTGTTGTGAATGTTTAATGCAGTATTTACACTAGCCTTAGCACAAGGACTTGCGCTGTAGGATTGATGCTTAAACATATACTTGCTCTGGAGTATGTGTCAAGTGCGTCGCTTGAATTTTTAAATTTCTACTGGGACTTGACTTGAAAGTTTTTAAGAGAAAGCACTCTTCAAGAGCAAAATGTGATTTAACATTTAATAAAGGCAGCTATCTGCTTAAGCTGCAGAGTAGCTGGGAAACTGGGAGAAGCCCTGAACATCTGTGTGGTGGCAGCAGCGCAGGACACAGCTAAAGCGCTCCTCAAGCATCTGATGCCTCACCACAAATGCAAGTTCTGGTGTGCTAAGAGCTTAAATACTGTCATGAGTAGTTACCCCTCAAAAGGAGTACGTGTGGAAAAAAATGGCACATTTGGTTCTTCAGGAGTTAACAAAAGTAAGGGCAGATCCACTTAGAGAAAGGCCGGGGGGGAGTGTGTCACTTTTATGCAAGGATTCATTAAAAAAAATCATTAGTTTATTTTAATATAGCTATCTCGTTCTTATTTAAAGGAAGAGGTTACATGCAGTATATTTGGGGGATGATTTTATTTAACACTTGGATGCGTTTTGCTCTAAAATGAATGCTTGCTCAAGAGTCTAAGAAGGCTTCATGGGAAGAGCAAAGCAATCTAAGCCATATGTATTGGGCAGTTTGCCAGTTGTTTGCCAATATGCCCAGGCCACCTGGCTATATATGCAGCCAAGTATGCCATTCTGACTAGCCAGCTTTAACCTTCAGGCTGCTTCTTTTTCAGCTCTTAGGAAACTCTAAAGCCCTCCAAAGCGCGCTGCGTTTCCCCCATGCCAGTAGTTTGTGTGCATCCAGACGCAGGCTGCGCGGCCGCCCTGACCAGACAGCTCGCAGCACCCATTTTCAATGAGTTCGCCTTTTGTCTAGAGAGCGGTTCAGTAGCGTTGAACCCGGGCCATAAGATGAGTCTGGAGATAGCAGACTGAAACCTTTACCCATATGCCATAGTTAGACACTTTGACTGACAAGCCACAGTTTTTGTTCCCAATACTGTAGAGACACTGTTTTACGGGTGGGGTTTAGGCAGGATTTTTGTTTAATGTAGTTCACCCACTATAATTTCTTTTCCCGAGTATTTGCATGAATTGTAAGAGAAGTGAAGCATTTAGCATAACTCAGGCGTTAATGGCATATTGTTTCATTATTGGGGTAATTTATTTAAATGTTTATTCATTAAATTTCACTCGCAGCCAAAAATATCTCAGCATTCTATTAATCTTTAGTTACATTTTGGGTTGTGGGCAAAGCCTAAAACAAGTACAGTATCCATGGCAGCAATTTAACATTTAGTAGATATCAGATATAATTAAGCTATTCTAAATATTGAAATTAAGGTAGGGAGGGAAAAAAAAAGATTATATTCAATTCAGTAAACACAGCATGGGAAGTTTTGGTGCAGCAGCCAGCAAAATCTTTAACTGCATCCAAAGTAAAGGGTGTGCAGTCTGCAGGAATTGTCTTCTGTTTTAATGGAAAGGAGTTGGGGAATGGGATAACGTGGGGACTTTCCCTCTCTTTATAGCTGTTGATAAATACGGTGGGAGAGCTGCGTTTGTGGGCTGGGGAAGGCAGCCGTGCTTCTCTGGGACATGTGCTCGCTGCCTGCTTCACTTTACGGAGGGATGCGTATTTTTTGGCGAGCACACGAGCTACAAAAACTTTCTGTGCTCCGATCTGGAAGCGGAGCCTGCGGTTCAGATCGGAAAGCTCCAGGCAGAACTCGCTCAAAATGGCCACGGTTTCCTCCCTTTGCACACCGAAGCCATAAATCTGACACAGCTTCGTTTCAAAAGATCCATGAACCTGAGGGCCTGATATTTGAAACCCAACTTCTCCGTTTGCAGGTGGGATTATTCGTGGAAGTAAGCGAGAGCACGCAGGCATCTCGCCTCCCGTCCGATCCCCCGCTCAGGTGGCAGCAGGACTTTTTTCACAGCCTGCAAAGCTGGGCATGGAAAAACTGACACCCTCCCTTATTTTTTTTTATGCACAAAATTGAAGGTTAAACAAAGGAAGGGAGGTTAAGGCTTTTGAAAGAAAAANGCCCCGAGGGAAACTTTGCCAAGTTTCCCATGAAGCCCGAAACAAGCAACTTTACGAGGGAAGTTTTGCCGCGCTCGGCTCGTCGCACATTGTTCCCATCGCTTTGAAAGCCGGGCTGCTCCCGCACCGCCACCTGCGCCCGCGCCTCTCCCAACAAAGGCAGGCTGAGATCAAACGTGGAGCCCACCGGCGCTGCGATTTAATCCAGCAGGGTTTGCTGTTGAGTTGCATTGAGGTATTCTTTGTCCCTACAGGCGTGCTGCCTTTGGGGAGCCAGGCATATTGAATTGCTTTAAATCAGAGCCCAGGCTGACATGCTCAAGGTGCACTTTTTTGGGGAGGCCCGTCTTGGGTTTCCTCCACGAAGGAACGCGTTGCGGATCTGCGACTTCCTAGCGGAGCGTGGGAGCCGGGGTCGCGCGGCATCGGTGACATGTTCGATAAAGGCCCAGGGAAAGGCGCTGTTGCAAATGCACAAAGACAGACATAAAGGGAGTGGGAAAGTGTCCCGGTGGGCTTTGCAGTCTGGCAGGTGAGATGCAGCTGCAGCCGCCCCATCTGTGCTACCTTGGCCTGCTATGGCTGTCAGCATAGGTAACTTGGGCTGTGATGGGAGAAGCAGAGCAGAAATTGAGACAGAGAATAAAAATTAAGGTTAAAAGGGAGAATAATGTTCTATGGGCATTTTGGGGATACTAACAGGTCACAAATTCTCACTTTAAGCGTTCACTGGGTCCCATTTTGTGTATTGCACTAATACATGGCTGGACAAATATACCCACTACAGTTTGTATCGTTTGTTTACTCAGCCTTGTATCAATCTGTGGCGATTTCCATATAATATTTAATCTAAGTGATGGGCTTTGGGCCCCATATTAATGATATCTCTCCTATCACACGCTTTGCCATTGTAAATCTGTTTATTGTTTTTTGGCGTGGGTGTGCGTCGCGCACACCCGCATTCTTTCTACATTGTTACTCTCTTATTGTCTTTTTATTTATTTGGACCCGGTTTTGCTTTCAGATAAAAAGATTAGTCGTAAATAGCAGCTTTGTCATCCAAGAATTTCCAAGCACTTAAATTTTGAAAGGTTGTTCGTGAAAAGTTGTTAAATGGGAGCATTATGCTACGGTATTATATTTATAACGTTAAGTATCCGCAGTTTAGTTTGATTGTTTCTCGACAAAGCTTTTCTGCGAAAAGGACTGAGAAAAATGAGGACTGTGTGCACTCCAGAGTTAGACCAGCCTCTGAGGGACAGATATTTTTTTTCTTCCACCATTTCTCACCATCCTTCTCTTCCAGCAAACCTTCCTCCCATCCCAACCACATAATGTATTGCAAATATGCAAAAACACTAAGGGCTTAGTTCCCCTCTGCTTGTAAACACAGCACTCCCATTAGCGGTGAGGCTGCCCATGCCTTTCAGGGGGAAAATGGACTCTGAAATGCTTGGGAGAAAGAGCAAAGCTCTAATCCATGTGTCTTGGGTTGAAAAATTGAACCCACTCTGCTTATTTGCACCTCCATGCCAAAAAAAAAGTGCTGGTGCACTGGTCACAAGTGCAGATGAAGCAAACTAATACGGATTTCCGTGGTCTAATAACAAACAGGGATGTTCAGACGCTGTTGCCAATTCTGCATGATTGACTGTTAAGTCCAGAGAGACAGCCCTGTCCCATTGAAATCAATAGGATTTTTGCCGTTGGCTTTCCTGGGACAAAGATTTCATTTCCAATAATCCACCACCTGATTTTAGGCATGTCATTTAGTAACTGATTCGCTGCCAATTTACAGGAGAAACTTCCCCTACTGAAGAACGTGCTCTCTTTTTTGTCTCTTCTTTCCTCCCCCCCGCCTGCTTTTTTTCCCACTGACTTTCCATTTAGTAATAGTTCTTTCACAAAAGGTATCCATTTTCCTTTGGGTTTTTTGTCTTGTTTTGTTCTGTTGGGGGTTTTTTGTTGTTGTTGTTTTTGTATTTTACTGCATACCATAACATGGGAAATGGTCCCTCCAGGCATGGCTGTTGGAGACGAGGATGTGGTAAGTTGAGGATCTGCGTTGCTGTGCTGGATTTCATCACGCCTCCACACATCCTTAAAGCACTGTGACATGCACTGACTTGGAACAACTAATCCACACCTGGTGACAGGCTACATCACCGTGGCTTAAAAAATTTCAGCCTCTTCCCTCATGTACAGGAAGGGGTCATGTTCCCCATGCCTGCCGCAGGATGCTAACAGATACAACAGTCAGGACAGGGAAACAGAAGGATCTGTTAAAGGGAGTTGTCGTGATAAACAGGTGTGATATTCAGGTTGCTCCTTCAGGGAATCTCGGGAAAGGAAGCTGGGTAGCCGAACCCCAAGCAGATGGTAGGGTTTGTCTTTGCAGAAGGCACAGCCTGAAACAAATTTTGACACGGTTACACTAAGGCAAACCAGGGCTGACTCCACAGAGTGGTTTAGGGCTGTAATGGAAAACAGCACAAGCTCCGCAACTTCTTAGGATTTTGTCTTTAAATTTTAGGTTGTTATAAAGCTGATAACCTTTAAATGAATATGGATGGCTACAGGGAGTTGCACAACCGTGTCACGGTCCAGACTCTTTTGGGTGCATAGGTTCTCCACCAGAGCCAGGGCTTGGATTAATACTTGGGCTACAGTTAGCAGTATGTGACTGCTCACACAGCTTTGTGTGTTTGAGAGTTAATAGTTAAAGTCTGGGATTCACAGGCAAGTATAAGTCCACAGAGGACCTACCTGCGAAAAACTTTTAAAGTCAGTAACTTGAACAACACTGGAAAAAAGAGGAAGGAAAAACAATTCTCAAGCAGAATATAAATTAAGGCAAAACATGAAATTAATAAGAATGGAAGGCAAAAATATGTAGTGTGTTAAAATAATAAGTGCACACGCACACGCACAATTTATTAATTTACAGTTGTGTTTCTGGAGGCAGTATTTCTTTTCCTAACTCTCAGTTACTTCAGTATAGAAAAATGTCGATTTCCACTAAAATTCTGTCAGCATTGATATCAGTTTTATCACAGTTATTTATAACCCATATACCAACCTGAATATAATTAACTGTATATAATTTGTAGGGCTTGCCAAATAGTGAACAGTTATTTGCTACCCAAAGTATTTGTGTAATTAAAAAAATGTCAGCTAGTGTATTAGAAACATTTCATACAGCTGGCTAAATAGTTCAGAACATATTGGTGAATAATATATTAATTCACTGATGTACTACATATTGAATAAACTGTTTTAATAAATTAAATTGCATTTGGCCCATTAGAGTTGACTCCAACTCTGCAAAGTATTGAGTCAAAGGGAGCTGAGGGCACGACAGAGGAGGCTTTATCAGGTTGTTAAATATTAGGTCTTGTGAGTACAGCAGTTAGGGGTACACTTAGGAGCACTACTGAATGAAGAAAATACAGTTCTCCAAGACACTGTTCTCCCGGGGTCATTCAGATGTGGTAACTGGAACCTGTCTTAGGCATAAAAGTACTTTTGTACTTTTGCAAAATCAATACTGTGCCGTTAATGCGAGCTTCGCTTTCCCAGCCTGTAATTACTAAGGTCAATATTATACAGTCGTTATTAAATAAGAATTTAAAAAGTTCCCACCCTGTATCTAATCAAATTTCGGGTCCTGTGTTCTGTAAGTTCATGTTATAACTTTGCCCTGTTAATGAGGAGTTTGTGCAGCAGCGCTGTGCAGCTACATTGTGTAAGTGCTTTTCCATATGGTGAGCCATGCCTGCAGCAGCATATAGCACTTCTGTCTGGTGTCATGCTTCCCTTTCCCCAGGTTTTACATGCCTAATTCAATACCAAGGTGAGTCAAGTTAAATGGGAAATTGAGCCCCTGCCTTGTGGCCCCTGTGCTGGCTGTCTCACTGTCCTTCACCTGTGAAGATCCTAAGGCAAGAGGCCTTGGGAATGACTTTTTGTCAATGTTTTAGGTTGGTGTCAATTCCACGAGATGCACAATGTGGCTTCCTATCGTGCTTCTATACTCCATTCAGAGCAGGGAAACAGTAAATGTAGAAAAATAATAAAATGGGTTTCTGTATTCTCAGCATTTTTAAATAAAATTCAGTAATTGGCATATCATGAAGTCATAAACCGGTATAATTTTTACTGCAATGTCCATTCAGAGAGGGCTCCTGGATCGTGGCAGTGATAAGCAGGCAGGGCTGTCTGTTGGGTTGCTTATCCGTGGCACCAGGATTGTCTGTTGTTCAGATGTGTGAGCTCCGGCCTCGGTTTCCGTTCACGGTTGCCGTGTATCATTGCAAGAGTGATGATAACGCCTCTTCAAGGTGGCATTATAGTGACAGTTTAACATGGCAAACTTCTGCTTGGCAAACAGACAGCGACTGTTAGCCAATATTGGCTGAGACTCGCTGATGATACCATGTAGTGTATCCTTAAAGAGGATAGTTCTTTGGACTTGATCCCGCTCCGTTTTCTCTCCTGTGCCTCTCAGTCCAAGGAGGAAAAAAGAGAGCAGATAAATGTATCGACCCTCCTTTTTATGGCTGCATTCACCCTCCTTTTTACAGGGGTATGTGGAGGAATGGTTTCCAAATATAGGCTTTTTACTGTCTTTCATTCTAGGAAATGGTCTGGAGTTTGCAGAGTCAGAAATCATACTTCTGAAGTGCTAAAAAGGAGGTTTAGCATAATGCTTATCACTGGGAGCTGTTTCTTCTTCGTGAGAGACTCAAGAGAGTGCGTCCCAGTGAGCCCTGCCAGGCAGGATGGCAATCTCCCTCCGCGGGTTTTGGGGTTAACCAAGTTAGGGTAATCTCTGGCCTGTGCTCAGTAACTCAGCCCTGCAACTCTGCAGCTGGAGACCTCAAACATTCCTATTCCTCTGCCCAAACATGCTGTCATATCCTTCTTTACCACTAGAGCACAAAATCCCACAATCCACGTGAGCTGCTTCTCAATCTCTGCTGTTAACTTCTAGTAAATAATGCATTTAGGATTATTTAAAATAGTTGCTTTTTTTACCATGTAACTTCATTACGATGCTCTCTGAATGCCTGTCAGTGAAATAACTGTGAATTTTAACAAGCATGCCTTAAATAGGCTGCTTTATGTATAAATGTAAGTTAACATCTTAACAGGAATTCCATTTTAGTATCTATCGTAATGTTTTGATGATCCCTTCTGATACCTTCTGTGTACCGAGAGTCTCATTCCTCAAGTAACGTTGTGTTGTTAAAAGGTTATTCTTATTTTACAACCTTATTTTGTGAGCTTGGTGACATCGGTGGAAGCATCCAAGCCCCATTTCAGACAGTGGACACTACAGGGGCACCTGTAACTCAGGTCCTCAAAAAAAGGGGGTGTGCAGATGTAGTTTGTAATTCCTGCACAATTTTTCTCTCTTGATCTAAGCTTCTGGACTCCCTTTTGGCAACTGGAGGGCTCAGCGCATTCCTTTTTGTGTGCTTTGGTCGCAGGCTGCCGGGCATGGGGATGGGTTACTACGTGGGTGGAAGCGGCGTCGCGTCGTGCTCGGTTCAGGGAAAACATTGCTCCAGAGCAAGTTTGTCTTGGTTTGTTTTGGAAGGAGCCGTCACGGATCTTGGCTGGAGGCAAAGCTGTCAGGGTGAGGGTCATGACGAGCTGTACGATAGCGGTGAGGCTGCAGGAAAGCCGGTGTCACGAGCCAGAAAAAGTGCCGGCCTGAAGCCGAGCAGATTTACTTTATCCCCGCCGCAGCTCAAGTCAGATTGCCGTCTTTACTGCTCCGACGGGAATTTGCCAGCCCTTCTTAGGTGCCACCCCAGACATCTCAGGAAGATGCGTCTTACCATGTGCCCTGTCCCAGCAGGAATGAGCAGGGACTATTCCCTTTTCCAGAAATACATTGCAAATTGTTGGGCCAAAATAGAATGTGTAAGTAAAGCTTAGAGGTAATCTCTACTTAAGCACTGACCCCGGGCCTTAGATTTATAAGCTTATTCCTGCTGTCCCACCATAAAACAAAAATACCCACTCCAACATGCAGCATTTACATAATAGTTCGCTGCAGCTTTATGAATCTATGTGCTCATATTTTTCTGCTTGCTGTGAAGAAGAGAGTCCTGAGGACTTGATTCAGCCTGGCTGTTCCAGTGTGGTGCAACTTGATCCCGGTACTGCAGAAGGTGGACTCATCGCCTGGGGAGAGTCACATCACTTTCTTGGGAATGCCGTGAAGAAAGCAGCTGTGAAGTGTCTGTAGGGCTGCCCAGCGAGCAGCTGCCTCCCGGGTGTCCTGGCCAGGGCCCTCTGCCTCCTCTTCCTCCAGGGAGGAAGGATGGGGGTGCCTCGCACTTGGGCAGCACCCGCTCAGGGCAGGACAGCTGCTGCTGGGAGCTGGCACCTCAGTTTTTGTCCTTCAGGGACCTGGCGGTGAGCGGAACCCTCTGAAGTGAATAGACAGCTGCAAAGTGAGTTTTGCAATAAAACATGTAAAATATGTAGTATATAAAAAAGAAAGTCATTAAAAACTTCAGATAAGATCAAAACATTCCAGACGTTTTGGTCTGTTCCTGCAGAGCTGTGTAAAAAATGCTGGAGCTTTACAAAGGGGAGCAGCAGAAGAGTTCAGATATGTCAGATACTTTGGACCTTGCAGCCCATTAATGTAACAAATTAAAAATAACAGATGATAGTCTAACTCTGAGATTGTAGCACAGTCCCGACTTTAAAGGCAGAAAATGTTTCTGATTTTTCACAACAAACTAATCAGGTTTTTACGGAAGATTTTCAGAGGTTTCTTGAGTGCTTTGCTAACATTGTGACTTTCAGTGTAAAATATGCACTAGGATTTACACCCTAACCATACACTTTATAATTGGAAAAGGGTGTTCCTGTGGCTGAGATTCAGCTGCACAATCCATGGGATTCAGAACCAAGCTTTCATTTTGAACTGTGGCCATGCAATCTCCAAATTAAACACGAAAATACTAGCTAAGAGATGAATATAATGAGTGGAACAGATGATCTGCAGCAAACATGAGATATTTCCTTTTAAATTATGAATCATCAAAATCACACCTATAGTTATTATTTTCCCAGTCTCCATGGAAGGTCAAAAGTGCCATCAGCTACGTGGATGCAAATCTAGAATACTTTCAGCAGAGTTACTGAAACACACAGCAGACTGATTGCATTGATGAAGAAAAGGAGATGAAAGATAAATGGCCTTTTTAACACCTTCTTTCCATAGTGTGAATTGTTTTAAGGTTTATTTAATCCCAATTATATATATATTGGTTTTTGAAAATAATTTCTTTTAAACCTGTTGTTGCAGTATACGAACAAATATTTTAAGGGACGAGTTTGGGACCTGCCAGCTGCAAAAAGCCCCTCTCTAAATTGCCCAACTATAAAAGTCAGATGTCCTCAAATACCATTTGAGAAGATAACCATATTTTTTTTTTGTTTTAGCTGTGCCGTGGCCTCCATATCTTACTGTCAAGAAGCTTCTTTTGGGACTGAGACAGGTCACGTTGGGAGTCAGTGGCTAATCAGCTCCCACTGCACACTGTCTGCTTTCAGCTTGAATTATCTTAGGCAGACATCCTGGCTAGCTGCAACACAAACCTCTGATGGCTTAAGCCTGAGAAGACCTGAGTTTGGCAGCCACTAAGTTAGCGATGAGGAGAGGAAAAGAAATCCTATCTCTTCTGGTGCTTTTCCCGTCTTGGTTTCCCCACTGGAAATCAATAGGAAGGTCGATAGCTGGTTTTGAGTTGTTCGCTACACGCTGGAGTTTTCTGATGTAAACCTTGGGTGTCTGGGTTTCAGACGCTCTAATGTGTCAGGAGGTTTGATAGCTGCCACTGCCATCCCAAGTTACACTTTATTTCCAGTGACAGCCTTTGTAACGTGAGAAAGGGATGAATTCAACAGTTACAAGTACAGATCAATCTTAGACGCTCACTGCTTGGGGGGAGGGGACAGGTTAAAATTTTTAGATGAATTGATTATGGTATTTTTTGAACTATACGTTGAAAAAATGCTGTGTGAGGTAGGGCTACATGGAGGTGACATCATTTTTTCCCCGGAGATATTTTTGGCGTCATTCAAAACTCCATGAGCGTTGGGCTTCTTTGCCCACTGCTAAGTAGAAATTATTCAGCATGGAGGTACAATGGCTGGGGAAAGTTTTTATTGATTAAAAAGCTCCCATTCAGGGTTCTTTTGTTAGCATTTCCATAACCGGAACAGCAAAGATAGTTAGAATATTGCATAAATGGTGTTTTACAACATACATGTTCTCTGTTGACATGAAGGACCTGAATCCATGAAGGAAGCTTGACTTCTGGCAGAGAAGCTTGAGTTCTGAGCAATCTGCAGGTCTTTTCTGCATTTATTGAGTCTTACAAGCATTGGTACAAGAGTCGTCGCCTGTGCACCTCTGTAACCTGGATTTGTCTTTGGTGACAGTGGTTTGGTGCCTTTCTGCCTCACCCGCTCTCATCTTTCGTCACATCTCCTCTGCAAGAACCCATTTGCCCCCTTGCTCCTTGAGTGACTTGGTTCTTTATTCCTGAAGAACATGTCGTTGCTGGGGAAGGTTGCTGCCGTCATTCTTCTACTGCCGATTTGGAGAAGGGGTAGATGGAGGCTCACCACATAGCACTTCCTCTGCAACAATAAGACATCGCTCTTTAATTCATCTTCTCCTCACTCTTAGAGGAATTTCTGCCCTTGGGTCTACACACGGGCTTCAGCAGTTGCCTTCAGTGGACAGCAGCTGAGAGCTAAGCCTGGACCATACATATTTGAAAACCACAATCCAGTCCTCCCGGCCTTTCTCCCAACACATCTGTTGGTAGCCTTGGCAAGCATTTCAGGGAGGGTGTCCACAGATTCCAAGGAAGATGCTTAAGCTGTCCTGCCTTACAGAGATATTAATTGCAAATGTGATTTTTAGATCTAAGAAAATCAAAACGCTTAAAGTGGACCTAGAAAAGTCTTTGAAAATTGTGACGATACATCTTTCATATTACCAAAATGACACTGTTATTTAAAGCACTGAAACTGCTCTTTGAATTCTATCTCAATATTTAACCAATAATATTTAAAGATGTGCACATGAAGCGAGTATCTTACCCCAGTACACTTTTAGATATCAATCATGCTGTATTAATTGAAAGGATTTGGTCTAATCTCATAAAGAAACAGGCAAACTCTTGGCTTTTCTCTAAAGTAAAAATATATCACTCATGTCATCCATTACTGTGCTATAATTATGGTAAGTGAAGCAGAACAGAATCGATGGAGCAATTTATCAATGCATTCCCAACTATTCCTGCACAGCTGACGTCATGTGGCTGCAGATACTGTCCTTCAATATAAAAGATACCCAGCAGTGTCAAGACTTTATTCTGATCTACTCCGGCATAATATTTTCATATTTAATATTGTCATTTCAATTATGGTTTAATTAATTTATTTCATTCACTATGAAATTACACTTAATTAGTTGGCTTTTAATTTTTTTCCCCCCAAATTAAAATTTCAAAAGGGCAGAAAAAAGAGGGAGAATAAAAATCCCAGACATCATTTAATTCAGACTTCAAGGTCAAAAACCCCTTATAGTTTAAACTTTATGCTAATAGAGCATAAACTTGATCTTTTCTGTTCCACTCCAAATTATTTCAAGATAAGAAGGAGAATATAATGTGTGTAGTAAGCATTTCCAAAAGACATTTATCTTCAGATATTAAATACTTCCCCAAAATGTCATTTTAATACTCGGATACTGTTTAGTACCTTCAAATATTTGCCTTTTTGCACACTCTGTTTTCCAAGTGCTGAGTTTTACCCATATATTATCTTTTTAAGTTTTATTCAAATAGGCTGACAGGGTTAGAGCCTCATGTAGACTAAACTTTAGTGCAGCAGTCCTGGAGATAGCACTGTTTGTTCTGTAAAAACACTCACCCCGCATTCCTCCTCAAGTTATTAAATGTGTTTACACTACATTAAATATGAAAAATGAACTTCTTCAGCAAAGGGATTGTTTAAAATACTGGGAGAAATATGGCCGGAATACCTTGCTGTACCCCCTGGCCCCGAGGAGCAGTACCGAGGCACTTCTCTCTGCTCCTCACGGCACTTTTCCTACTCCTGGGCCAGAGCAGTTTCTGACAACCGTGCCTCTCTTCATCTGGCACCAAGTCCTCCTTGGGATTTCGGCACTGTCGGAGTGAAGGGCATTTGGTCCAAAAACGCGCCGATCTCGCAGGGTGGGGAGAAGAAGGGAAGTGTTTGTTTACAGCTCGCCCCGCCATCGAGTTCTCTCAATAAACCAGCCTTCCCTGAGATGTCTGGCTGCCGGGATGACTTTTTTCTCCTCAAACTTTTCCTTTTGTCTGTGGGAGAGGAGCGCATGGAAAAGTTGGTCAGGAAATTAAAGCTGCGAAAGTAGTTTTTTTCTCACACGACAGCTGCGGGGTTACGTGTTGTTGTGTGCAGTCCTCCTGTCATCCCATTTCCTCCTTTGGAGGGGCCTTTGCTCCCAGTGGGGTTCCTGGGGCCTCGTTAAACGGTGATGAAAGGCAACGTGTCTTCTGTGTCCCAACATCCATAGGGTCCCCGTTCCGCACTCTTCCCGTCGTCGGGACCCGCTCACTGGTGCCTCCGTGGGGCTTCGCCAGCACCATGCCCTGGAAAGGGTTAAAGTGCCCAGGCGGCCCCATGGAAAGCACAGTGTCCGTCTCTCTTTAAAGATGTACTTAGAAACACCTGCGGGGTGGATTTCTGAAGGGTGAGTTTACCTGATATTAGGCGGTATTGTTTAATTTGGACTATATTTAACCAGCGCTGTGTTGAAACAGTGTCGGCGAGCTCTGAGAGCTTGCCAGGCACATTCTCAAAATGGTTGCCAAGCTGTAAGATGGCTGCCAAGGTCTGACTGCACTGAACAGGTCCAAAATGGTGACCAACTCCTCACAATTTTCCTGCCGATTCCTTTTTTTTTTTTTTTTTTTTTTTTTTTTTTTTNCGTGTTTTGTTTTCCTTCCCAAAGTAAGGAAGATGCCGGACTTGGCACCGGCCTCTTGGCACTACGATTTATAGTGTCATCCAGAGATTCAAGTAGTTACTGTGTTCTTGTTTCACAGCACTTGGCAGAAAGCTGCCGAGGGGAGGACGTGAGGTGAAATAGCCGGTGTAAAATAACATCAGCGCTTTCCTTCCTTGGCTAAAAAGTACCAAACACGTTGCGGGGGGAAAAGAAAGTTTAAAAAACCCAGCGTGGAAGGTAGGATATTTGGAAAGAAATCAGCAGAGAGCAGCTTCGACCAAAGTTCCAGACTTTCCTTTTGAGCTGCGTGTCTAAAGTGGTGCAAACTTTATCTCCAACAGGTTTAAGATTTTATATTTTTATATATATATATATGTATAGGTTTTTTTCCCCCCTGCATTTGTTTACTGAAGTTTATAGCAGTTTCTTTCTGGCAGTTGTGCTACTTAGCAGATTGAAATAAAATCATAAGGGTGAATTAAAACACACTGCTGTTAGTGCTGATTAGAATTTTAGCTTAGTGTAAATACCGGATGCAGTGTCCAACTTTTCAGGGACTTGGCATAGACTCAACAGGGATCTCCGGGCTGCACAGGAGACAGTGTGTGCTTGCAAGCTTTTTAAATACTTGGATAGGTGAAACTCACTGCTTCTCCTGGCGTGCGAGCTCATTTGGTGTCTGTGTAATGCATTATGTAGTCCAAGGTGGCCCTGAAAAAGAAGGCAAGAAAAAGCAAAGGATAAGAATAAAAAGTAAATAGCTTAATCTAAGAACTTTAAATGTATGGATTTGTATTTATATGCTGACCATCCCATGCTAAATGCTTGCCTGTGCATACCGGCAGTAAATACAGTCCCAGCTACTTTTTGGATTGCACTTGAAATTAAACAGATTGCCTAAGGATAAGTAATTTTGAAAATACTAAATGGTCCTCTATGCAGCTGGAAAGTATTTGTAGTTACAGTAACAGAATGGTAGATAGAGGCTTTTTTTTCAATGCAAATACCTACATTCAGGTGGATTATATTAGTAAAAACTCCCTTTCTCATAGTCTCACTCTCAGCTCACGTGTCAACTTTCATCTGTTAGGAGTTTTCAGGATCTCCAATTACCTGGGTATATCTTCCCCATTTAAGTCAACAGTGGAAAATCAAGTATTATCATCCCGGGTGATGCAGGAGCTTCCCTCCACCCGGCATTTGGGAGGTATTAAACCAGCAACAGGATCCCCACCTAAATCCAAATGCTTCATCTCTGCTATTGCACATCCTCTACTAGTGCTGGGTCAATGGGCCACATCATTTTTCCTGCAAGAATGGCAGGACCCTGAAATCTACTTTGCCTTTATCCATTTGCTTGAGGAAATTCATATGGATGCAGATGTCTTTTGCAGCGATGTTTGCTGTTTATATCCACATTTCTCCCATAACCTATTCCTTTATGTCTTCGTAGAGGTTATAAACATCCCTTTAGCTCAGATTCACCCTCTTTCACTGGCAGCCTATATTTCCATAGTACTTCCTTAGGCCAGGGTATTATTTTTAATGATGTAATTTGAACTCTTGATTCTGCGGTGAACAGATGAGATTAAGACACACAGCCTCCGAAAAAAGTATTGGATACTGGTCAGGGCACATGGAGTTTAATTGAGCCAGAGGCATTTATTGAGTTATATACCAGATTCTCTAAAATATTTTTCGGGATATTTTTAACATTATACATGACCAAAATTTAGAGCACTTCAAATTCAAGGGAAAAAATCAAGAAAAGTCTTGCTTATCAGTGTAATAAAAAAAAAATGTAGAGAAACTCAAAGTGAACTCTGTTCAGTGTTTAAAAATCTTAGTGAAGACTTTTACAAAAAGATTGGAACAGGACACTGGTGTCATGTTGTCAACTTCATCTCTCTTTCTGCCACTTTAATAAAGCACTGTTAATTCAAAGGGTAGTGTTTCATCTGCTTTAAATAAAAAAGTGCAGTGTTTAGGAGATTCTAAACCTAGGTACAGCATGCACACCAGCATAATGTGCATCGCAACTTTTTAAATTGAATTTAGGAGTTCATTCTTGCCTTGTGTTTGAGGTCTAGGTAGACAAACCCTCATCATCTGCTGCAAACCTAATTTTCATTTACTAAACTTGGCTATTTGTTTAGTTACATAAATGTTCAAACATACCTAGTTTAAAAACTGAACATAACCTCTGAATGTGAGAAATTTGTGAGCCATTAGGACACTTGTAGCTTATCCTAAATTATCTCTGGGCCATTTTAGCCTTCATATTAGCGTGGGTCCTGCATGTAAAGATTGTCTTTTGATTTACACATCAGTAAATTTTCTTTTGATTTAGGAGGAGAATTAGGCCTGTGGTCCTTTTCTTTAAGTAGCCATTATTAGTTCTAGATTCTGATGTCGTTATACTCCTGTATAATGGAAGCAGCTCTACTGAAACTAATGAAACACTGCAGTGAATATTATGACAGCAGCAGGACTGAGAAGAGGATCAGGTCTTCAGTTTACAACTTTTCAGACCTGCAGATTTATCTCCCACGAGCAGCAGTGAAATCCTTCAGCAGCTTCTGGCACTTTTGCTTGTTTGTGTATTCCTCATGTACACATCGTGTGCATCTGTGTGCGTCTGTGTGTACGTATAGATGATATGTGTAAAAGTACTTTTTATATAGTAACTTTCTGCATAGGGCAACCCAAACAGCTGTTATTCCTTTTTATAGCTTCTTTAATCTATGTGCCAACAAGTCAGTTTACAAAATCTGTTTTGTTGATGACTGCTGCGATAATAATTGTGGTGTTTTGTGGCTTGGCAAAAGCCTGGGGTCTCCTCCGAGGACTCTTGCCAAAGCCTTTGAAGGGGTTGAGGTGGATTCACTGCCAAAATGAGTCACCACTCTCTATTTTATTTAGTGTCCTTCTGCCAAGGCCTTAGACACTTTCTGTTTTCATTCTTTTGTAGGCTTTCCTTCCCACATTGTGGTTTCCTTCACAGCCAGAGTAATGTGTTTGCCAGCATAGGTGAGAGAGTGTGGCTGACTCTCCAAATGCCACTGCTAGACTCTGCTTAAGGGTTAGTGGTTTAGCTATTGTGCTTTCTCAAAATGAATGTGCAAGATTTAATTATATGCTTATGAATTATAAATAAAAAAAAATAGGCTGCTGCATCTGATGCAGCACAGTGCAATAATCTAGAGTAAGGTCAAGGGATTTCAGAGGTCTGTCAGTGTTTACTCCTCCAAATCTCTGTGCTCTGCATCCTTTGAATTATTTTACTTGTCATTGTGCTGGTCAAATCAGAGATGAGCCAATCCTCTAGAATAAATCTTCCTTTTTTTTTTTTTTTTGCCTAAGGCTGGCCTTTCTACTTTCTTCTCCATCCGGAAGCAGATAATGGTTCTGTTCACAGCAGAAAAACAGATGCATGGTGGTTATCATAACACTTTGCATGTCCCACCCAGATGTCTCAAAAAATTTGAGAAACCAAGATGAATGGATGTGACATTCTGACATCCTTCATGCAGATGTGAAAAGCGAGGCACAGGGCTGTGAAGAGGTTCAGCTGAAGTCACATAGGAAGTCTGCGTGAGGCCTGGAAACAGAACCCACATCATCTGACTCACTGGCCTTTGCTTCAACCACAAAAACTTCCTTTTCCCCGCTATACTGAAAGTGATATGTTTTGGCCTTATTCAACATAAAACGTTAGATGTAGAGATGGCCTAGATACCCTTACAGTAAAATGTGTAATTCCTACTCGGGTAATGTTGGATGAGTCACGGCTTATTACAGTATCTGTGGTTTTCTTAGTGTTGTGAGGTTTTGGTTTGAATGAGGAAAGCAATATGGGGATTTCAGTTTGCTGCTAAGCAAAATCAGAGTGGAAAAAACACAGAGTAACAGCAGCACTGAGCTTTCCAAACAGGTTCTCTGCTCCTCATCAATAAAGTGCTGCACTGTGAGGTCGGCAGCTGGGTAGTGAGGCGCTGACGTGCAACCCTCGGTTTTTAAGGACCTAAAGGAATTATTGTGTTCCCCAAAATCACGCCCTTAACTGACTCTGTGTTCACGGAGGTGGGTAGAGGGGTGATCCTGCAGGATTTGGAGTGTCACACCTGTTTCTCCAGTGAGGCACCACGTGGGAGCTTACAGGTGCTCCTCGGTATTTGCTATCAGGCGAAATTATTCCGAGTGCGTATTTTTGAACATTAAAAAAATACAAATGCTGCCAGACAGCGTAGTCCTTTGTATAGCTGTGGAGTGGAGCCAAATCAGGAGATGTGTTTTCACCCATCCTTTTCAGTGTCATTTGCTGTGTGTTTCCCTCTTTCTTGATTGCCTTCTCCTCTTCTTTGGAGATCAGCACAAAGGCTGAGCAGTTCTCAGTCCTGCTCCAGCTTTTGAGTGATGTCAGTCTTTGCCTGAAAGTCTGGTTTGGGGTTGAACTTCATCCAGAAAACGTTTTAATCCCAGGATTTTTTTGTGTCCTTAACAATGCGTAGATCTTGTATCCCCTCCATACAAGGAAACATTTTAGCCTTCATCCTCACACCTCTACAGCTCCTGGGATAACCTGGCTACACCTGACCAGCGTTGCTTAGGACTGAGTTTGGGTTTGCAGCTTTCAAACTGAAGTTGTAATTGCCAAGGAGAGACCATTTTCTGTTTTACAGTCCAAATAAAACTGGTGGTAAATGGATTAGGCCGTTCTCTTTCCCGTGTTACTCAACATGGCTCCAGGTCTTGTGCCCTGAGTAACCCAGTTGGACCGAGGGATCTCCAGAAGGGAAGAGTAGGGAAAGGGGGAAAGGAGAAGAGGAAAGCAAGGGGAATGGGAAAAAGAAAAATATCTGTGATTATTAAATGAAAATATCTGTGATTATTAAATACGTGTGACCTGAGATTTCCAGGGACAGATTGTATCCCTGTCCTCAGGCACAGTATCAGAAAAAAATTTTCTGCCATTCCATGTATCAGACACTTCCATGCTTTTAATGATTCTAGTAATCTTAATTTTAAGAGTTGTGTCCTTTTTTATTCAGAAAATATTTGATGTCTGTACTCAGGTAGTGATTCGACTCTATATGGGGTCTGGATGACTGTGACTAAATTCAGTTTTAAGTACAAGTTAAAGGATGATTTGTACAGTTCAGCCGCAGCTTGCCCAGGTTATCTGTGGGTTATGGAATTTGCTTCAGCAGTGACAGCATTAACAATGCAGGCTTTATTTACAAGAGGTTTATAGTGATACCACAACTGATAGAAATCTCTGTAGTTCCACTGGTTTTAATGGAATTATTTCAGATCTAGCTGCAGATCTGATCTGTAACACAGCACTTCACATTTTAAATAACCGTTACAGTTTAGAGGAGTTTAAGTAAATTCTGGGACTCTGCATAGTTATCACTGGGAGAAACTATTATAATTAAGATGCAAACCCCCACTTTTCCAGAGTTAAATTAGGATCTGTATTTGTTAGCAGCAGCTAGACTGAGTCAGCCACACTGGGGAAGATGCAGAGACACCATAAATATTTATTTCCCTTCCCCCCCTGTACTGTTTTTAAAGCATTTGCTGAGTTCTGTAGCTCTAATTCAAAATTAGAGAAGTAAAGAGACAGAAACATTTTAAGATCACGTGGTATGTTCTCCATCCTGTAAATCCACAAGTTGAAGAAATGGTTGCTTTACGAGTAGAACAGAAAGAAATCTTTCAGTTCAGTAAAAACTTCTAAAACACAATAACAGAGCCTGGACTGTATCATATTAGAGAATATATTGCTTACCTCGCTGAAGTAGATTGAGGGTATTCATGACCACTGGTGAATTCCCTGGTGTGTAGTAATCTCTGATTATTTGCACCTGAAATTCTTCACCAGCATAATGTTCTGTAGCTGAGGCTTATATAAAGTTCAGTTTTTATTAATTCAACCTTATAAGCACAGTACTTGGTTCACATTCGTGATTACAATTATTTATTTAAGTAGAAAGAGATATCTAAAAAACACCGTGTGGATTATCCTGAATCTCAGAGGGCTCTTTTATATACAATATTTAATGAGCAATCTACTTTGGAAAATAACTAGATTTATTGTGGGTAGCAGTCCTTTATCCAAGTGATGTGATATAAATACAGTGGAAGCCACTTTTTAAATTATTACAATAATAGGAGCACTGAAAGAAATAAAAAAGATTTTTCTTTTTTTTTTGTATGGCAAGCCATAAAATGTACAATGGTGCAGCAGAGTGAATGAGTGCCTGTTCAGAAGGGAAACTTTCTGTGCACCAGAAGGCCAACTGCCGAAATAATGGATCCATTCACAAATATATTTTTTTTGTGTGGCAAATAATAAAATAGTTGGACAATGAAGTCTCCTCGAGTGCATAATAAATAAAGAAATTAACTGGGAAAAAAAAAAAAAAAAGGAAATAAAATTCCATCTTCAGGATCATGGTTGAATCAATTAGAAAATATTTGTAAAGGCTGATCCTTTGCAAGCCTGTGTGTGCCCCAGAGGCCGCTGATGCTCACAGGATGGAGCCTTTTCTGGACTCCTTGAAGAAGCTGAGCCCCAAGGACTGTGAGTGTCAGTTTGGGGCACTCTGTGAAAAAGGAAATACTTAATGGAGCTGGGAGTTTCGATCCAGTCTGTCCTGAGCACATAAATACTCAGCCAGCAAGTATTCTCTTTGCTGTTCTTCACATTCAGCATTAGTTTTGGGCACTTTTTAGATGTGTTCCATTATCTATGCCTAAAACAGGGGGCTAGTACACTACTTTTCATATCAGGTTGCATTATTGACACTGTAGTTAGAGCCGAGGTGGTATTTTAAGTCTAAATCATATCCTTCTGTGGTTTATGTATTTATTAAAGGACTTAGATGCATTTAATATATCCTTTCCTTCAAAGGTTTGGAACGAAACAGAGTGGAGAGAGTTACCTTATACTTTTTTTTCCATTTTTATTTATGGCCTTTTGGAGCCAGAACCCTGAAGATTTACACTTGGCAGGAGACTAAGGTGCTGTGCTTGTCCTGCTCTCCTGGTAGGCCTAGTAAATCGTGAGCTCTTTGAGGCGAGGGCTCTCTCTCTTTGTTCTTTGCTTCAACAGAGCTCAGCAAAATGGAGATCTGCAGGGTGGCAGCCCTGGGTGCAGTCCTGATCAAAATTAGTCCTGGTCACAATTAGTCCTGATCACAATTAGTGATCCAGGACTTGGCAGTGAGGTCCCTGTGCAGGGGTAAAGGATGAGCCCTCTCCAGACTGCGGGAGCAGTCCATAGGTGTTTTGGCAGCTGCAGGTGTGGGAAGAGTTTCTGCTTGGATTATGGTACCTGTGTGAGGTTGAGAAAGCTGCAAAGTCAGATATTTGGTGCATTCACCCCTCCAGTGTCCTTGCTCCTCAGTCTCAGCAGCACAGAGCAAATTGTCCTGGAACACGTCCTGGGTATTGCTCTTGAATAAGGAGTGTCGAAAAAGCAGGAAAGGATTTTGCCTAGTGGGGGAGCACAAGACAGTCATAATTTATTGCAGGCTTGCCTGTCATGACTAATGGACTCAGCCCCTATTAACTGAGCTGTGACACCTAAACTGACTATTTTTCTTCAGCTTCTTCCCTCAATTTGGACCAAACCACACACCTAGCAAGAAAGACATTCTTCTTTTCTCCAGGTTAGATTTCTGGGGTGTGAGATGAAGGGGGACTTCAGGGACAAAGTCACACCCACACACGTGGGCCGTAGTTGGGTTCACAGGGCACCATCACTTCTGCCCAGAAGTTTGAGTTTCAGGGCACAGATATAAAAATACAGCAGTGTGAACTCTGTAATAGCTCTGGCTGCCTTCTCTCTGCCTCCCTCTCCACTCTCCCTTGCTATTCCTGTTTTATTTACCCTGCCATAATAAAATTAGTACCTAGCAGAGACGGGGCAAACTGGAGCTCTGCAGCCTCGTGCTGAGGGGTGGACCATCCTTGGTCAGTCAGTAGGATAAGCATTCCCACCCTGCTCACTGGGATGGGCTTGGTACATCCCTGCACCCCTCAAATCACAGCGATGCCGGAACAAAGCAAAGCACGGAGCTGGGAGACGTTCCCAGGAAGGCTCTGTACTCACATGGGCTGATTTTATCACAGAGGTTATTTTGGAACTTCTTCAGGATGAGAGAACTGCTGTAAGAGGATGGGCCAGACTCTGCTCATCACTGAGTGCTGTCGGGAGCTGCAGTGCCACGAGGAACTGGGGTTTAGAACTAATTTTTTTTTTCAGTTTTAGACACTTATTTTTAGGCTTGGGTTTGCTAAATGGAGAAGTTCCTCTTTTGGAAGCAGCATGAAATATCCGATTTCTGAGCATGTTCACAAAATGATTTACTCCTGGTAGGAAGTTCAGGAGGAAAAAAAAAACCATCCTGTTTTAAAGTCTAACACATACATTTCTAACTAGATCATGGGCTACATAGTAATTTTAGGAAGGGCACACAGTTCACATTTGAGGACTAAGTTAAAAAAGCCCGAGTTTGAAATTCATAGGAAGAGAGAGACATTCCTGCTTTATTCTTATGGTTTGGCATCAAACCAGTCATATGCAAATTTTAAATTGTGCTGCTAAATAGTTAAATAAGCAGATCTAAAGGGTGTAAGGTTCCCAGATCCTTTGTAACATCCACACACAACTAATTTTATATCTTCTACCAATACATTTCGAATCACTTTTCTGATTTTATTGAAGAAAATGTCTGGAATTTTGATAGGAAGGACTTGAAAAAGATAGTTGAATCTGGATAAAATATTCATAGATATAAGGACTTCTAGTTCCAGGAAAAGGCTGCTGGGTGCCTTCTTGACTGTTCTTCTAATTTCCTAATTTCTGTTTTCCCTGTTTTCTGTGCTGTGTGTTTAAATAAACTCTTCTGGTTCTGTCTTTCACACATCATTGCTTTTTGCTTCAAAGGCTCCTTTTAATAACTTATTCTTTGGTTTAATTTTCTTTTGAACATGAATTGGGCTTCACCAAACACTCTGTATACAGCTCACACCCACAAATCTTGAGAGCAGGGTTGATTCTGTCTACATGTAATTTTGTGTATGGAGTTACTCTTTGCTGCATTGGATGACAGAGTTTCTGTTTTCAAAATAGTTTCCATCGTTGCTCCTTCTTTTACCAATCCCATGGTTGAGGCTGCAACTTTTCCTCCCTCGGCTTTGTGGAAAACAGACCACACTCCAGGTTTGCACGGAACCTCTTCCACCATATGTTTTTAGTAATTGTATAGTAGGGGGAAAAAAAAAAATCACTTTTCCCTTGTCAGACATTTCTAGCAACACTTTTTTTGTAAAGGCCTTCATCAGAAGTGGCTGAAATTCGAGACTATTCATAGAAATAGTCCTGAGAGAAGGTTAAGTTCAAGAAAGAAAACAGAAAATACGGCTAAGCTGTGATTGAAAAATCCCTCCTGAGCGCGTTGGTCGGAGCCGAGCCTCGCGCGGCGAGCGCTCTTTGTTTTGGTGGCACTGGAAGCAGTCCGAGGGCTCAGCCGGAGGGAGCGGATGCCGAGTGCTGGCGGCTGCCAGGACAGCTTTCCAGAGGGGGTCATTTATTAGCAGCTCTGCTGCAAACTTTGCTTTGCGCTGGGTTATTTTTCTGCTGTTGCACCTGTGCCCTTTGGTGGGCAGTGGCCGCGTCTGCTGCCGGCTGCGTGTCCATGAATCATGTGGCACTTTGTGTGCTTCCCTAACTGCATTTCCCTACTTCTGGTCTGCTTCTCAGCTCTGATTTTTTATACTTTGTGTGGAGGAAAATGTATCTCTCTTGCTGTTATTCCTTGTTTCTTCCACTGAGCGAGCCACTGTTGGTGGCAACTTAATACTAGGGGATAAAGAAGAAAAACATCCTGTTTTAAAAATACAAGGCACTCGGTTGACAGAGGCAAACATGGCAAATGCAGGAGGCAGAGGGAAATCAAATGCTTATTTACCTTTTGGGATGAGTTGTTCAGACTGTAGATAATCCCATTAGAGTAGGAACAATCCTCTTGGGTGGTGAGGTCTGTGCAGCACGTGTGACCTTGGGGCCAGTTTGCTGAGGCACCTGAGTCCTTACCTGAGTGGTCATGGGAATTAGTAATAGTCTTAATATCATTAATAATTCGTGTGCTCCAAAGGGTTTTTAGGTACGAGAGGAAGTGATTAAGGAAAAGGTAGAGCTGGTTCTTTGCAGTCATCTCGTGGCCTATAATGGGACCAGCACAAGGTCCTATAAATAGCTTTGAACGTTTTAATCTGTAACATTTGGTGTAAATTGTAACTTTCAGAAACTTATCTTTTATGTGGTGCAGTTTGCTTTTATGTCCCCACTGTCTAATCTTATCTTCCCATGTGCTGAAATATAAAAATTCATTGCAATTATCTTTCCTGTAGTAAGATATCAAGGAGTTGGTACATTGTGAGGGGACTGGGTTGAAGTACAATCAACACGCATTTTTTTGGATCTAAAAATATCAGCGTTCCAAAGGTCAGCTAAATGATAAATCCCATTCTAAGTGTATATATAATACACATGAATGCACACTATAAATTTGTTTTATAGATTTTCATTGAAGTGCTTCACAGTCTGATGATAATTTCAAAACGTTCTGAGTTTATCTGAGGTCGCCGGTGCAGCGAGCGAGGAGGGAGAGCGGCGACGGCGGCAGGAGGAGGTTCCGTCCCTCTCGGCCGAGGGGGAAGGAGCTCGCCAGGATTTGGCTGCTGAGCAGGGGTGAAAACCCATTTTGTTTGTCCCTAAGAGGTCAGCTGGACAACAGCAGCCTTGTGGTGTGGCCGGAGTCACTCCTGTTGATTTAAATAGGAGCAGGCCCTCGTGTTGGGCTATTGACTTCTCCTTTGTTTCCCTGAGAGCACGTAGGGGGAATGAGTGCGGAGCGCAGCTGCTGGAGCTTGTGCTGCCTTTCCCGTGTGGACAGTGTGATCCATAACCCACAATTTAACAGTGTTTCTAGCAGGGCGAACATGGAAATTCTTCTAGAAGCACTCCCAGAGTACTGAGTCCCCTCTCATGGTCTTTTTCTTTCCATGGGAAAAGGTGGATTCAACCAAGGCCTTGTAAATAATATCATTTACTGGTGGCATTTTTAGATGCACAAATGCTAAAATGGATTTTCTCTAGCGTATAAGGAGAGGAGACTTCTATTCCTTTCCGACTGGTACAATTTATTTAGGTTTGATGGTTTTGGTATGTCTTTATTAGGAGTAAGAGTAACAGTTTAAAAAGAGGTAGCGGTCAAGGAAACCAAAGGACTCTCATCTGTTTCTCAAAATAATAAGTATTTTTAAGTAGACCCAATGTTTCTTGTACCGAACTAAATAAAGCATTCCAGAGTAAAATAAACACGTCTTCCCGTTCAGGCTTTCATTGCACAAGTCCTGTTGAAATTCATACTAAGAGGGCTTGAGAATTTCCCTGCCTCCCATGGACGATCCCAGTGTCCAGCGCTGTGTCCAGCCTGCCCTGTGCTCAGGGGCAAACACAGCTGGGTGCTCAGGTTTGTGCTCTCAGGAGCTTTGGAAAGAGCTCATTGACCATAAACGTCTCACAGGCGTCGCCTGCGTGACTGTGAGGAGCACACAGAGTTTTAACCACGCTTTCTGAAGTGTTACAGGCAATACAGTTGCTCTTTTCACTGGATGGTGCTTACTTTTCTTTGGGATTGCAAATATTTGAATACAATTATTCAGTCAGCTGGACATCTTTTTCCTCCCATTTCTGCTCGAACAGTGGTAGAATTTAGTGTTCATTTAAAAGACTGTCTGCCTTAAAGCAGATTGCAGAGTTTGCACACTGTGAATTGTAATTAAAGTGTAAGGGGTGCTTATTATGTCAACAACTGGCATGAGAACCCCCGAGCAGCAGGTGACCCCAAACATGTGACGTTTGTGACAGCTAGGATCCTTCTTTCACTGGTTTAGCAATCTGAAAGACCAAATTGAAAGAAGCCCAGAGGCTGTATATTTCATTAAGTCCCAAGGGAAGTGTGGGATACAGCTTCCTTCTGCTTTGCTGGGACGTAGCCAAAAACTTTCTAGAGGCTCTGTTTTTGACAGAGGCTTGCTGAAGGGGGGGGCAGAAACCTTCCACCAATCACCCACAGGACCATAAATTTGACATTTCCCACAGTTTCTTTGAGGCACTGATGTTGCTGTGTCAGCAGTATGTCCCGAATCTTGTGTTGTATTGTTTGAAAAGGAACAGTCAAACTTTCAGGGGAGCTGCAATGTTTTTCTTCATTGTCCAGCAGTTCCTCTGCTGCGAAAAGCCACGAGGATTGTAAAGCACACCTCTCCGAGCAGGGGCTGCTTTTATCAGCAGCGGGTTCTGCGCACGTTGGCAGAGCCTGTGCTGCTCTCTGACGTGGCAGAAGAGTCGATAACATTTCACCCGTGTTACAGAGCAGGCAGGAGATTATCAGTTATAGCCACATACGGCCTGATTGCAGGAATGATAAGGAAAGGAGCCTTAAGAAAGCACGCTGCGCTAAGTTTATCCCCAGTGTAATTCCAGTTGGGTTATGTCAAGAATTATCTTGGCCCAGAGGCTGAGTTGTATGGTTTGTAGCACAGGCTGTAATTTATTTTTAAATAATTCTGAGTTTCGTGTTAAACAAATTCTTCAGCCTCAGACCCCGCCACACAGCCCACCAGTCTTTTTGTGGGTGACCTGTGGTGCAGCTGGAAAACCCTTGCTCTTCCTGAGCCTCCACAGGAGAGCAGGGAGCATTTCTGTGCATGTTTCAAGGAGGGAGGCTTCTCACCTTTGATAAGAAAGTTGACTTATTTTTTTTCTGAGGGGCTTGAAAAGTAGCAAATGCCTTCTCGTTCTCTTCACGTGTGGTTTGCTGCCGTCACACACTTACTGATCTGTCCATCCTCACTGCCAGCTGCTTTGCGTGCTGCTGATTCCAGATCCTTCACTTACCTTGGTGGCACCTCCATCACGTGATGGTTGAGGGGTTTACATGCTCCCTAGGTTAGTTTTACATTTATATATGTTTTTAATTAGTGGATGAAAGGTTTAGAATCCTTGACTCCCAAATGTGAGCATTACCATTTCTTCCACTGAGCTAGTAAGTGTTTCTGGTCAAGTCACTTAACCTATAGTCCTCATCTGCCTAGAGAGATGCTACAGTAACCAGCATTTTATAAAGAAAATAGATCAAGCTACGTAAAGATAAAATACATTTAATAGTACTCCTTCTAGTACTTCTATTTCAAAGGAGTATTTTGAGAATTATTGTTGATGTAGTTCTTTGATCTTGGATGAAAGATGCTTTAGAAATGTAAAGTATCTTTGTTTTTTGTCGTCTCTGTGGCTGTGAAATTTTTCTCAGAAATGAAATTTTGGAAAACACGTGCAGAAGGTTTTGGTGTAGACCCGATTGTTTAATTTTTTTAGTAGACTTTCAGAAAAAAAGAAGTGACTGGGTTGTTTGTGATTACACAGAGCACAGTATGTCAGTGGAGATGCAGATAATCTGGAGTTCTTAATGCAGCTTCCCTCATTTTGACATCATATTCCAATGCTACTAAAAAAGTAATAAAATTACTGAAATTTTGTGATTTTGAAGGTGGTTTGGAGCCCTTCCTGCCCACTCCATGTGCTGCCCTCATTCTCGCAGGATTGCATTTTCATTTCTAACCCTACTCGTGGAGCCAGTGGGACTCTGGAACTGAGACAGAATCAGGTCCTAAGAAGTGCTGGAACTGAAATTTTGCCACCTCTCCGCTCTTTCCCAGGGCAGTGGTCGACTCAGTGTCTCTGCTTTTAATTTCAGTACGTTCTGACAAAGACCTGCAAGCAGCCTCTGCCCTGCCAGCAGGGAAATGGGTGAAAAGACTGTCAAAAACGGCAGAGGAAGGAGTTGTAAGGCAGTGAGGTGGTTACATTTGGTCTATTTGTAATTTTTGGATGACTCACTTCTTTTGAAAATCAGCTTCTGAGTGAACCCTTTCCCAAATGTAACGCTGCACCTTTAACTTTTTGGAAGGTCTGTTTCTGGAAAAAAAAATAAATAAACAACATTAGTAATGTTTTTATTTGGGAAATTTTAAGGGGATTTTTTTGTCCATCTGAAGTTTTCAGTCTCTGTAATGTACTGCTTGCTAAAAGGCACACTCTACAATGCATTAAGTACAACAGAATATTCCTTTGCAGGATTCCCTTTGTTGCAGACATTATTTATGACATTTTAGTCAATATTTGCATGGCAGACTGTCCAAAATTATTTTGTTTTAGGCACATCACTGATAACTGGACCCATACTCTTTATCATTCTTTTACATTCATTAGTCACTCTGTAGTGTTTTTAACATTTTAAAACACTCATGCAATTCAAAGGAAAATAGATTTCAGCCAAAACGCCTTCAAAATTATCTTTTTCCCTTTGAGTTATTCAGCGATTTTTAACACTTCGTATGTTTGATGTTTTTTTCTTTAGTCTCAGCAAGGCAAAGTTTTTGCAGGCTTTGACTATGCTAAAGATAGGATTTTGATAGAAAGAAAAAAAAGTGAGGTAAACTGAACTTAATGTGAAAATGTTATCAGACGTGGTGTAAGGTGTAGCCAGCCAAAAAAACTGGCTATTTGCCTTCTGTGTAAAAGGTAATTTAAAAAAAAAATTTACAACAAAACTAATTAGCAGATATTCTAATGCAAGAAAATGTTGCTGTTAGTAAAGTTTCTTCAATATGCCAGAAAGCAGATGGTGGCAATGGAATAGCGTTTCCTTTTGCCAGCTTTTCTATATGCTTTCTAAACCTGCAAGAGCTTTTGCTATTCAGTATTCAAATTTCTGACACTCTATGATCTTTTTCATCTTAAAACAGAAATAGAAACTGAAACTTAAAAATGTAATCAAGTCAAGCTGTCTGTTCATCAGATCATAACCATGGCTTTAAAAGTTTGATTAAAATTTCGTCTACGCAGCGTAGTTACGGGTTTGGAGAGCTCTGGACTTTTCTGGTTTTAAAATCCTTCCTCAAAATTTAGATTTGCAGCACTGGGACAAAGTGAAAATGGATTTTAGGTTGCATTTTCAGAGTCAACACATTATGCTGAATATTTTTTTCAGGGGCCCAACTGTACGTACACCCAACTCTTTCCTATATTTATAATGATCCACTGTCCTTTGAGGTGTAGACAATTCCGTTTCTCCATGATTTATGGTGGTTCTACCTCAGATTTTGCTGTGACTCGTCGTGAGCCTGCAGGATGTTACTTCTCTCCAAGTTTTAACTTTCTCTTCCACTTGCATGGCTTACAAACACAGCAGAAACACAGACCAAGTGGGCTGCCTACCAAAAGGCTGCTTTTTTTTCTGCCCGAGTCTGTGGTGTTGATGCCAACATGATACTGATGCAACAAAACACGTCCCGATTTTTATGGTAATTCTCAGTTCTTCTTCGCAGTCTACAGTGTTGTGAGAGTAGAAACAGATCCATGGAGCAACACTCAGTGGCACTTCTTTGTGGCAAAACCCTCTGACTTTTCACTTGGAGAAAGGCTTCGGGCTGATGGCAATATTTCTGCAATTATTTGTGGGGGAAAAAAGGCCAAAGGAAGGGAGGAAGGGAAGAAAGGGAGCTATCGAGCAGCTTTTTCTGCTGTATAATTTTATATATCTATGTATTTTTGCCAGCAGTTTAATTTTGTATGTAGCTTAAGAAAACCTGAAATGGAAATTTTTCACATGCCACGTTGAACTCCTCGCAGTGCACAGTACAAGGAAAAGACATCTGCCAGAAAAAAAAAAATTAAAAAAAAATTTGGCCACTACAACCAAATATGTACTTAAGAGGGACTGAAATGGGAGCCAAGAGGAAAAGTGTCAGGTACATCAAAATAAAAGAGTTGTGAAAACGGGACTGCAAGTGTAGATCCACAATAAAAAAATAGTACCTAAACTTTGCTTAGACTGCCTCATCTGTAACTTGATATTAATCTGCTGTTGACAGAATCTCCATGGAATATTAGTTCATCTTTTGTTTATTTCTTAACTAGTCGCACATATTTTTATTATCAACATCGTTTTTCCCTGTGTGAAATAGAATAATCCTGAATAGGGAAAATGGGCCTGTTCTTTGAGATACCAGTTCTTTTTAAGTATTCCTCACTCTGTTGGGTGTATAGATTCCTCGTTGAATTTTTGGTTGATCACAGGAAAATTTTACACTTGTCCTTTAGAGGAAAGAGAAGCGGGCGAGGTTGAAAAAGGAGGAGGAGTTTGGGAGCTGCTGCCCAGTTTGTTGGTGTGGTGAAGGATTTTCTTTGTTTTTGCTGGCTGGTGAAGCCTTGAATGGCTGAGGCTGCGGAGAGACCTTCGGAAGGAGCACAGCCTGAAATACAGGAGCACTCTGATGGTCCCCACAAACAGCCTGGTTGTCCGTGTGGCCTCAGACAGGCCAGCGCTGGAGAGCAGTTTGTGAAGCTGGTGCTCACTGTCAGGGGTTTGTTTGGTTTTTTGATAGAGGGCAGCTTTGAGAAATTCCTGATTCCTGTCTGCTCCGGGAAATCTGGAGATCCTCCTTGGGCGTGACCTTGCAGCGCCGCGCGCCTTGGCCGGGGGAGAGGCACCAGCTCGCCAGCTCCTGCTTGGGATAAAGGATGAGGATGGGCACTGAGGCCAATAGCCTGGGAACACGCAGCTCCCCGCCTAGGGTCCCACAAGGATGGGTTTGTCACAATAAATAAATAACAAGGGGATGGTGGGGGAGAGAGATTAATTGGGTGGCTGTACGACCGCCAATGGAGTCTCACCATATGGTGGACATAATCCTGCTTTGCTGATGTTGGTTTACTCACCAGGGTGAAGCTGCACAAAAGCAGAGCCTGGAGTCTTTGACCAAAGCTACCAGGTCTGCTCATCTCCACTTGCCTTTGTACGTGAAGTCAGGCATTGCAAAACCAGCTATGGAGTCGTCCTAAATACTGGTGTTGTTACTGTTAAACTGAGATGGAAAATACTCTGGAGAGAAATGATTTCTTGTTTTTTAAAGTACCTAATGAGAAAAAGAAAGGCAAGTGAAACAGAACCTGAGAGTGACTGGAAATATCCCCTTCTAGGTGACTTTGGATCCACTCTACCAAGTAATTTTCTACATAATGTAGTTGACGGCTTCCTAAGTGGGCACTGCCACTGCCATTGTAATGGCTGCATTGGTGGGAGGGAGAGTTTATTATCCACAGCTCGAGAGCCCGGCCCCGTGCTTTTTACTCCTTTTAGTAACTGTGCCTCTCAAGGTAAATCACTTAACCTCTACGTGCCTCCTTCATCCCTGCATAAAGTGGGCATAGTTATGCTCACCTTTCCCACAGAGGTGTTGTAAAGCTTAGTTTAATGTTAATAAGCTGTTTTAATTTTCAGGATAAAAGGATGTTCTATAAATATACATTAGAAGTAATAATAGTTTTAATGTATGCCATTATTTTATAACAGTGCTTTTCTAGTTTTAGAAATTTTTTTAGTGGTTCGAAATTATTACAGGATCAGTTTTTGTTAATTAAAGATTGACATTCGGGCAGAATTTGTTGAACTGTTCTATAAATTCAGGTCCGTGTGCACTGAGCATGCCCAGAGCTATGCTCACCTGCACTTTGGGATCATCAGGACGGCCCTTTGGCTTTTAAAACAACTCTTTGATGCATGTGCTCAGAAGTTTGATGGCTTCTAAATAGAATGGTTCAAATATTTCAAAGCACTTGAGATTCGTATAGTGTGAAGCAATTTAAAATTATTGTACTGCAATTAATTTTAAATAACTGAGCACTGCATATGTCTAGAAACCCGTACAGATCCAAATGGAAGCTCTCTAAAAATTGAAATGATTCAATAAATTTAAATCACTCTGAAGAAATGGATGTAAGTACTGTAAATCATTTTGTGAGGGGGATAAGCAAATTTTCTACAAGTGAATCTGAGGGTAGAGACTCTAATTAGATTTTTTATTTTGGGGTTTATGATGATGAAATGTAGGTTAATATATATTTCCTAGGGATATGAGGGCAGCTCTTGTTGATCCATATGGTTTCTTGTAGCTCTTACATAGGCTGCTTTTTTTCATTTCCCAAGATTACAGAAACTTAGCAATCCAACTTTGCACATATTTTTTTTCCATTACAAATATCTTTCCCTCCAAATCTGTATAAAAAGACATGAGAAAAATATTGGTCCACAGCTAGAAATGCCAAGTGTATTTTTAAATGCAGCTAAAAAAAAAAAAATCCTGCAGAATTAAAACCCTGTGCAGCATGGAAGCTCACATTTTGTGGAGCTGGGCTGCTCAATCAATATGAATTTTTATATGCCTCAATCACTGATTCAGGTACAACCTGTATCTGCAGGTACCAAAGTGGATTATTGCCTGATAGCTGTTTGTTAGCTGGGAGCGTGTTCTCTGTCCTTCCCTTACAGATGTATTAGAAAGATGCTATCTCGTCGTAGGGAGGCTGCTAAAAATATTGATGCGAGACCTATTGGAAAGTAATGTCATTTCCATTGGCTCCAGCTCAGCTCCAGGAAAATCCGCGTGCCGCTTCCTCCTCCTGCCGTCCTCCCTGCACCGTGTTCCCAGCTCTAGGGTGGCAGTTCTCCCCCAGTGCCAGAGCCAGAACTGAGGAATTAGGGCTGCTCTCCTGACCCTTCTGTTTCACCGTGTCCCCAGCAGCCACAGGAAAATGGGACAGGGTGGTCCCTCCTTGTGCAAGCGCCCGGCTCTGCTCTTGGCACGAGAGCTCTTCTCCAGAGATGTGGCCACCTCTTGGCAAAGGGCTCCTGAGGGTCCGGCCACTGGGGTCGAGGTGTCCCAGGTCCTCAGGGTGGGACAGAGCCCGTGGTGGCCGAGGGAGCTGCTCCGCCAGGCTACTCCTGGTCACTGCAGTCCGGGAGGGAAATTATTTCTGGATTTGCTCCGTGGCTGGTGGACTCTTCGTGGCTGGAGGAGCCACAGAAAGGGAGAGGGGCCCCTCAGCAGGGTCTTCCTTAAGGCCTTACCTTACTTTTAGACAGTTGTCATTATCTTTGTCTAAAGGTCATGGCTAAATTGAATAAAAGGAAAGCTGTGTGTTCCTGTCGATGCACAATGGCAGTATTGACTTTCGTAATCCAGTTTGCTGAGGGGTGAGAGAATTAAATTAGATATCTAAGCACAGAAATTGAGAGCCTTTGAAAACAAAGATAAGGAGACAGCCTGTATTTTCCTTTTCCTGGGAGCTCTGGGCTCAAGATTTTGCAGGTGTGTCATCTGATCCATGGCTTGCATCGATCAAAACTGTGCCAATGCATATTTAATTAGCAAGGGGACCCTGGATGCATTATGGCCATCATCCCTATATTGAATGGACTGTCAGACTTTCTGAATGCCTCCCCACCCCCCCGCTTCGTTGTTTGGGGAGCTTCTGCATTTTGTCTGAGCAGCTAAAAGTTTCTTTGTTTTTAGCTGGTGATGCATACAGCACCACTGAGGAGAATACAAACAAGTAAAGTCCTAAAGTGTTTATTTTGTCTAGGAAAAAGGGCTGAACCAATTTGAATCCTCTGGGTAACGGATTTTTGTATCTCTTGGAATTAAAAAAACACAGTCGCACCATGTTTACTTTAAGAATATTTTATTATAACAAATAAAATCTGTGCTGTGGGATTTCTTAAGGAAGCCTTTGATGACAATTTGAATTAAGTCAAAATTAACGTTTGCTACTGCAAAGAAATAAATAGAAAATTTTCCAGAAATGAATCAGTAAGCAGGAATCAAAGGCTGTAAACTGTTTTAAAAACAAACATTTAGAAGTGAATCAAATACTTGTTTGTAATATCAAGGAACAAATATGGGAATACACAGATTCCCCACATTCTAGGCTATCACACGATAGCAGTAAATCATTTATGGGCTTGTGAGAACAAAGAAAGTTGATTTAAAATGAAACCATTTTGATACAGCTTTGGGGTCTCGCAGCCTCTCAGTGAAGTTTCGCCTCCTTATTTCCAGCGGGGCGGGAAGTAACGGGGAATTTCTGCAGCCAAAAAAAAGTTAGGGAGGGAGTTGTGGAGATCTTTGTTTGCGTCCACCTTGGTACAAAGCCGCCCCAGCAGACAGAGTGTTGCCTGATAAACAGATGTAATACACAAAGTCTGCTTACAATACCGAGCAACAGACTGTGGGCACATGTTTTGGGCTCATTCAAACTCATCAGCATAGTCTAGCTGGCTGTTTTGTTGCTAGTCTGCTTACGGGGTAGCTTAGGAGCGTCTTACTGGTGAAGTAACAAGGAGGGTTTTTTTGCCACAAAAGTTTAGTGGCAGGGGCTGATGGGAAAATCATTTGCATACATCTTGTTACAAAGGCTGACTACTTCCTGGCTTAGACAAAGTGTTGCCTGATAAACAGACTTAACACACAAATGTCTGTCTGGAATAAACAACAGCAAGCTTTGATTTACATTTCTATTATCAAAGATAATCTCTTTCCCAGTGTACAGGAATTAAGAGTCCTCGCCTTATAAAACAAAACAAAAAAAAAAAACAACCAGGCTGGCACCACAGGGATTTTACCACTGCAGAACCTCGTTGGGGAGCTGTGGGGATAGGGCGTACGGTACAGGGGGCATGGAATAAAACTGGGAATCTGGTGCGGGCGTGTACGTGTGTGATGGTGAGGTGGATGATAATGAAGCACTTTGAACTCCCTGTAAAAGTTGACTTGAAAGCAATGGCTGGAGTGAAATGGAGAGCCAGGCCTTCCTTTAAAGAAATCCTAGTAGCCACCAAAATCGCCGTAAATAATAATTGTAGCATATAAGGAGCGACCCCTATGTGTTTATATTATAATGTATAATGAAGGGGAAGTGAGTGTAAAAAAGCCCCAGTCCTGGTGCTGGTTTCTGGTTGTAAAATCCTGTAAGCTCGCCACATAAGACTGTATATAAAAGAGCATGATTTAGATTTTTTTCTTTTTTTTTTTAAACATATATAAATCTTTGGTAGAATCCATGCCCAAAATTATAGATGAAAAATTTATTGCATGAACACAACCCAGCCGTATAAATTTTTTATTACAAATAGGGCTCTGAAACTTGAATAAAATATGTCAGTTTATTATACAATATTCCCCCCACCCCCAAAACATGATATGAATGGAAAATTTAACTTGTGCACTTCTGTGGTGCTTCTGCGAGGTGCTGGGCTGGTGGTGGAGGAGAGGAACCTGCTGTATTTCACTGCAGAGCAGGCTCAGCATGGGCAGTGGCAGTGCTGCCTTGCTCATCTGGCACCAGCGGTCATTTTTTTCCTGCACTACTCGGGGATCACCTTTACTGTTTCCAGGATAGATGTGTCTGCACCTGAGGTAGCTCGCGGGCTGCTCAGAGGCTCAGGTTCTGCAGGGGAGCAGCCCTACAGAGGTAAAAAATCATCTTGGCACCCATTCACTGGGTTTGCGCAGACCAGCAGACAATAAATGGGGTCACTGCCACCCCAGTGAATCCCTGGCTGGATTCAGCCCGCCCTGGAAAACGTGGTGTGTTTTTGGGAGTGCTCCACGAAGCGTCCCATCTCCCCAGTCAGGTCTCCATGGAGTGGTTTAGCACTGGGAAGCGCCATGGCACTCAAAAGAGGCTTTTTTTGGTGGAGAAGTGCAACAACACTTCACCGTCTGTGTCACGGTCTACAAAAAAGAACAACATTGTCAGTCTGTTGACATTGGTCCTGTCCACGGGCCAGACTTTCCTGGGAAGGTTTTATTCTTTCCAAACAATGGAGCGCTCCCTTCCAGTGCCGCCAGCCCTGCTTCCATGCGGCCGCCGTGCAGCCCAGCTGGAGCTGTGCTCCTGCTGCAGCTCAAAAGGAAAACTGCCCGCAGAAAAGTCCAGAGCTTCCGTCCTGGAGCTGGAGGTCCCTGCCTGCGTAGGGTTTGGGATCAGGCAGATCCGGGGCTCGCTCGTGCTGGGGTAGCATATGCTGAAGGAACAGATCCAAAGAGGAACAGGGAATGGAGACGTGATAGGAAATGCTACTTTGAAAAACTAGCCTGTTTTGTTGTTTGGGGTTGGTTTTTTTTTTCCTTTATCCCTTAATCATAATTGATTCTTGGAAGTGGAGAGTAAAATAGCTTCAACGTGTTTTTGTGATCCTGTTTGCCATGGTTATGGTTAATACCAGATCCCCTCAAGCTTCTCTTGCCCGGTAACCTTGCGCCCAGCGCAGGCTTACTCAATCCCCGGCTAACTCAGGGTTAAAAATTCCAACCACTAACTTTTCTCTAACTAAAAAAAGCCCTCAAATAAAACCCATTGTGCTATTCAAGGTTAAGCTTCCTTAAACATAAAACTAGATTCCTTGGTGATTTTTTTTTTTTTTAATCAGCAATCTTAATAGTGGTTCCTCACTATAATATTTCCAACTCCATCTGAAATCATTTAAATCCTCCCCTTAATAACATGCACTTTATTGTAATATACAGATTCTTTGGCTTCCTACCAGCCTTAGCTTAAGGCACCAATGAAACTCGTTGCCGCAGGGGGCCGTGGATTCAAGAGGGGCTCGCATCTACTGTATATTTTGTTTTGTATGTTTTCCAATGGCTCTAATTATTGCAGGTGGTAGAATTTAACTGGCAGTGTTGTTGCTAAAGAAAATAGGCATAAAGTGTATACTGTTTTGCAGAGTGGCTATCAAATATATAGAAAAGAGAAAATCAAATGAATTGTTAAACTGCTCTATAGTAAGTGATTTTATTGATTTAATGCAAATGCTTATGAAAACGATCTTCCATTTATATCAATTATGTATGGGCAAAAATTAATTTATTCCTCCGGTCACCTGTTTGGCTAACTGACTCAGCAGGACAGACATTCCCCCTCCTGCTGTAGCCGAGCCCGCAAAACACTAAACGTTCAGAAAACTGGAATTTGAAAGTTTCCATGTGCAAAACAACAAAAAAGCCCCGACAGGAGTTAGTGCCAACTGCTGAAAAAGCAGAGAGCGAGCGGTGGAGGCTGAGCAAGACTCCCTCGTCCTAGGCAAGACTGTAAAACACAACGGCTCTGATTTTGCCAATCCCTTAACCATGTGGCGGCACATTTATATGTGCCGGATCATCTGCGGCATCTGAATAAAATCAGGGAAGCAAAATTCTGCATATAAACATTTTGGCTAAGTGCCTTAACCCAGTCTTCTTATCTGGGGTTTCCACAAGATGCCACCTTGCATAACAATGCTGAGCACACGCTTGCCCAGTCCATGTTTTCGGTAGCCTCCCGTGATCCCCACTGCAGGATTGAGTGGCTTTAATTCTACCTCGTCCTGCATTTTACTGCCCTGCGCCTCCCCGTGAAGAATAACGCTTAAAGCCGTGTTGTCTTTTCCTAGGAAATTAATATTTAATTTCAGCAGAAGGGGAGGGTTGCAGGGAAGCAGAATTAGGAAAATCGCTGTCGCCGGAGCCGAGGTGATAAAAGGAGAAAGTTAAAGATTCAGCGTGCAAACAAACGTCCTGCGGCCGGTGGAGCCCCTCTTGTGCCACCGGCCTTGGTGTCGGAAAAGCAGCACTCGAGGCAGACAAAAGTATTTTGTTTGTTTCTCCCAAGCCAGGAGCAGCTCGGGCTGCGAGCGCTGCCCACCGACGCGGGGCTGTGCCCGAGCCAAGGTGCCAGCGCCGAGCCCGGCTCCCGTGGCTGCCACCCTCTCGCCGCCTCCCTGGGTCCTTCCAAATTTTGGAGAGGGAAGCGTGCTCCCAGTCCCGCATTTCAGCAGGAACTTCTCCAAACCTGTAAATTTCTGTGGAATTCCGAGCCTACTTGAAACATAAAGCCCAAACTCTGATTGAGCCATGGCTGGCTGGAGGGAAAGGAAAACCTAAAAAATAAGCAAAAGCCTGATGGCCCGCCCTGTAAAATGAAACCCGTTGAATGTTGACTTTGAACGTTAACTAAATATTTTACATTCCTAATTTTTTACCTTTGTTTCTACCTTTGCGGTATCGGAAACGTGAAACTTCTTGCCAAAATCGGGTCTCTGGAATACAACAGCACTGTGCATGTTACCCCACAGTGTATGTGCTGGCACTGATTCCAGCTTCAGGGAGAGAGAATTCAGAAGATCAATATTTAAAACAAAATTGCAGAAGTGAGGATTTTTTTTTTCCCCCCGAGTTTCATTGGTGAAATTATTAAAAATAATAAATACAAAAGAGAGGAAATGGATTCTGGGACACACTGGATATATATAACTTTTTTAGGGGGAATTTTGTTGATTTTAAATAGAAGTATCATGACTGACGCTTTCTTTGCTAAATATTCAGGGTGTTTATATTGTGAAATTTATCAAATTTTGGTTTGTGAGCGCTTTATTTTACTTGTAGTTTTTAATTTATACAAGATTGTCCTCTAAGCTTCTGAATGATACCTAAAGCAGATAGTCAGCAGGTAAAAAAAAAAAAAAATTTGAATATTTAAAATAGGCACTTTCTTTATAGTGCTCTGCGGTAATTAAAATCTTCATTTGCTTAAAAGCAAGGAACCTTTTTAAAGCAATAAATTAGCATTGCTTGACCCAAGGTCACTAGTAGTACTGCTTCTTCCAGCACTATTAATACCTCAAAGAAAAAGAAGGGGTGGTGTTATGACTCTGTTGCAATAGAAGTAAGATTTTCAATTTAATCACAGTTAAGTGTCGTGACCTTTTGATCTTGCATTGACTTCTCATTGAGATGTGGTCAAATTTCAGACAGCTAATTCCAAACTCTGCAAAGTCAAGGTGAAGTCAGAAAATAGGTTTGCCACGATGAGGGGTGGTTTTGAGGCCAGTAGCAAGTGGTTTCATCGCCTAAGTTTTGTTTCACAGCAAAAACTTTTTCTGCGGGATCAATAAATTACAGAACAACTTCTGGGGAAAGGGAAAAACTGTATTAATTGCAAAAACCAGTAATTGGAGGGATTTTTTAAAAAAATATTTTTTCCCACAGGTAAAGGGACCTTTTTTTCTCGGTTCATAGTGACAGAAATAATTAAGAAGGAAAACACTATTTGACTAAAGCTTCTATTAAGAATTATTTTTGGACCAAAGAGCAATCATCTTCACATAAAGTAGAGTTAATAACATGTAAAAAATGCAAAAACACTCGTATTTACACATACCCTTTTATAGCTCCTTTTATTATTTTAGGCAGATAAATGGTGCTCGTTGGAGAGTGTTAGCTGGGGAGTTTGTAGGATTATTTACACGAGTTCCAAAGCAGGTCATCCACTGTCTGCTCTCCCTTATCCCACTGCAGATCACCACCAGCACCGAACGTTTTGGGGCTCTCGTAGTGCTGTAACCACTGCGAAAGCACGCCAGAAACCTCTATCTTCCCTCAGCTGTGCAGGTTCTGTTCCAGAAATGTGTAGCCAACAATCTCCACGACAGTGTAGGGTTGCTTAGTTACCTTTCTGTGCCTGCTCGGAGATGTGTTTTGAGACTTTACTATGTGTTGGAGTAAGGCTCTGGTTTGTATACAACATAGAGGCTGCATTATAAAAAACATGTAGGAGAGTCGTTTAAATATGCCTTCTTTAAAAAGAAGGATTCTCAAAGCTTAATTTATGCCAACACACACCCCAAGCACTCTGTGTAGTGCCGTAAACAAGATTCCCTTTTTTTTTTTTTTAAATTTTTCTTTTTCTTTTTTTTTTTTTTTGGCTAGCAAACACATTACCTAGGCACGGGACTTTTGCATTATCATGTCCTAGTGCAACACTCCTGTCCTCAGTTTGTACTCTCAGCCTTTTGAGGAAGTCTGGCGCCTCTGATCTATTTTCCACAGCAGACCCTGTAATTTTTGGCTGTATTTTATGTTTTTCAGATTCAAGTCAATCTGAAAGTCCCAGCCAGCCAAGTGAAGCTGATATTAAGGACCAGCCAGAAAATGGTAAGTTCTTACCTGCTGCTCCTGCTTTGGGATATTAAAACAGCCCATATTTATAAAGATTTTTTTTTTCCCCCCCATGTCTTATATAAAAAGATGATGCAGAATAATTGACATGGGATGGCTACAAATAGGTTGTGCACTCTCCTAGTTAAAATGCTACTATTTCACTAATCTAAGGTAGCATTTGTTTCTCCAGTCCTGGAGAGAGCCTTTTTTTCTCCCGCCCTTTAAAAATAATTTTAATTAGGGAGATGCCATTAAAGAGCCTGCTGTATGCAACCTTTATCCTTATTCCTCCATAGCAAAGGCTTTCAGTCCCTGGGCCTTGAGTCATGACCTTCAGGGGAGTAGAGACTACAGGAAAACAGATCAGGGAGGCTCAGCTACAGCTCCTTGGTGCTTCTCTCCATCTTTTCTAGAGGCAGTGGCTGGACTGGAAGCAGCAGCAGGGCTGGGACTTTTTGGGAGAGCTCACATTCCTTGGAGCAGGACAGATTCAAAGTAGGAGCAATAGCTTCTGCTGAACCAATGGCTTGCTTTGTAAAGCAGCCTGGAAAAAATAAATAATAATTCAGTAATAGTGGATTTCTGTAGGGACTTCTGTATGTGAAAGGATGAATATGTGTGTAATGGAACAGCTTCATTTCCTTTTTGTGTTTAGCTAAGGTAGACCTCAACAATTTTTGTTGGCCCATTGGCAACTGAGTTTTGCTTTACTACTTATATTTAGGATGTAGAAAGTCTCCCAAAGTGAAAGGGATGATTATTATTAATAGTTTTTCTTGACTTTTTTTGTCCATAACCAGAATTCTTTTTTTTTTTCATGAGAGCTAAATGTAGAATGGGTTATCCACTGTACTTGGGGTCTACTCTGCAGAGAAGAATTTGTGTGAAGGGTTTATGCCTCTGAAACCCTGTCACCATTCCTGGGATGTGCAAATCCATGTAGAAATTCAGTATCTATAATAATACACGTGTGATTTCCTCTTCACAGAGCAGCTGAGTGCTTTGCCACAAACCTCTACAGCTGGGTTTGTGTTCAGTGGGTGTTTGGGGGGCTTCATTTGCAGCCAAGCAAAGCTGCAAGGGACAGTGGGGCCGAGGGGCTGCATTCACATCTGGACTGCTTTGGGTTAGGGTTTAAACAGGGGGTAATATTAAGGGAAGAACAGGAGGTTTAGGTGAATAAAAACCTTTAAACAACCAGCATGAAGCATAGGACATAGAACATTGGGCTGGTGAGATTTTGGCTTTTGGGGCTCCTGTATTTTCCTCCCATTAAATATGAAAGGTTTCATATTTTGATAGATTTTGTGCTGTTCATCTCTAAACATACCATCTTAAAACATTGCTGTTGTTTCTGAAAGACAGCGCCTAATTTCCCTTATCAATCCTGTTCACAGAAATTCTAATTTGTAGCCAAAGGATTGCAAGGTTAAGAGAAGAACTGACTAAACTGTGATTTTTGTTCTGCCAATTCTGCTATTTTTTTTTAATGGGGAATATGTTGCCTGTGTTTATTAAATCATATTTTAATTTAGAATGTATTAGGCACCAAGCATGTTATTATTTCATGTTTAGATAATATTCTTTCACAGCTATTAAAGCACAGTTCTTCTTACCCTGCAGTTTCTTGGTCCTTAACAAAGCTTGCTACTCAACAACTGCCCCAAAAAGCAGCAATGTCAGTGTTTAATAATGTAGAATCTGTAAGAGCCTAGTGAAATGAAATATCTCTGATTTGGAGCCTGACTCTTCTTTGTAAAACAATCTTCTAGTGAATTCTTGGAACTTTGCTGGTGACCTGCAAAAAGTACTTTCTTTTTTTTTTGTAATTTTTTTAAATAAGCAGGAAAAGGATTTTTCTTTTTTTTTTTTTTCCTCTCAGTTTTACTAAAGGGTATTTTTCCCCACCACACCAGCAGCCTCCTCACTGCTTCTGCACCTCTTGCAGTGCGTGTGTGGGAGATTTTCTAACCCAGAGTGTTGGCCCTGGAGGGCTCGTGCCCCCCAGCACACAGAGCCCCCAGCCCCGGGGTACCCGGCGTGGATCAGCCCAGATCTGCAGCTCTTCTCTCCCGAACGGGAGGACGAAAGCAGAACTGCAGGCTTTAGAAAAGTGAAAAACTGCACGCACAGGAACGGACACAACAAATCATATTAACCGCGTTGCTCTGCACTTGCTGTGGACCCACTTCCACCCGGCCTGATCCAAATCCCTCCGGAGTCAACGGGAGGCTCGTAATTGATTTACTGAGAGTGGGAATGAGCCCACACAGGGAGGAATTTTTTTGCTTGTTTTATTTTTTTTTAATCGAAGAGAAAATAGAATCGTGAATAATCTTATTCCCACTGATGCCAAGAGTGGAGTGACCAGATTGAGGGCAGATTTGGAAGCATTTTTGCATGTGTTTTCTGGAAGGCACAGGGAAGTGTATCGATTCAGTGCTGCCTTTTCCATGCATGCATTCCTTCATTTTAAAAAAATAAATCTTTAAAGGCCTTGTGAGGGTTATACAGCCTCTCTACTTGCCTGTTAATATCCTTTCTGTTCCACTCCATAAATTCTAGAGCTATTTATTATACACATATATTTTGCATACCTTGAGTAATGTAGGTTCAGGAGGGTCAACTATACGGCCCTGAAAAAGAAGGCCTCCTACTACAGATTTTAATTTATCATTCTAAATTGTATGTGTTGTTTTGCAAAACCTATATGTCTAACCTTCATTGAAGTGAAGTTCATGGGGAAAAAAAGCTTTTCTCTTATAGAGCCACTCCTGGGTTTTTCCTAGCTGGCCTTGCTGGTGCGTTTTCTGGAGCAGGATCATCACAGAGAGGGAAGATGGTGACATCTTCTGCTCTCAGTGGTGGCTTCAGCACCAACTCCGGCCTTTCCCTCAGCCTTCATTAAGCCAGAACAGTTTTCAGGCAGTCACTGCAAATATTTAACAGAAATAATAAGCATTTAATTATTTCCAAAGGGAGAGATGCAGCATGATGGCCATGAAAAGCAAACATGCAGGCGAGACAGGGCTCGTTGGTGCGTGGATGGTCCAAGGTCCAGATGTTTTGTGCTGGAGCTGGGGGTAAAACTAACACAGGCTGTGCACAGTGCTGCTCTGTCACCACGGGAAACAGCTTTTTGGGGAGAGGCAGAAAATCCAGAATTCCCTTGTTTGTTATATGGGTGAGGAAATTTGCAGGAGGGATAATGAAAGAGGCCAGCAGCTTCATCTGAAAGGCAGGAACATGTTTCGATGCCCTGATATTTTGATCAAACGAGGGATTTTTTCTGACCAGCTGGGTGGAACACCCGTGTGGAAAATTCCCCACTTTTGTAGTTGCCTAATGGTATGTAAAAGCTTCATTCCAGTTGGCACCGCAGAGTGATTTTGCAATTCACCCAATCAGAAAAAAAAAAGTTATTGATTTTAAAAGCTTGTTAAATGCACTGGTTTGGTGTTGTGTTTTATAAACAAACTAGTTTTCAGTGAAGTCAGGATGACAAAATGGGTAGTCTGATGTAGTGAAGTGACTGCATGCCTGGGGATCAGGAACAACTGAATTCCCAGCTCAGCACTGCTGTGGACTCTCTCTCAGGCTTTTATTCTCAGTTTCAGTCGTGGAAACAGCTATCAGACAGATTTTCTTTTTGCAAGTAGGATTATTTTAAACTTTTGTAGGAAAACCTTTTTGGTCTTTTTGTCTGCAAAGTGGGGCTATTTGTGGTTCTGGCTTTCAGAAAATATTCAAAGTCGGATCCTGCTCTGCTCCATCAGGAGTTTAACCCTGGAGAAAGGCAGGGAGGATGTAGCTCAGAGTGGTTAATAACTGTGGCCCAGAGCTGTGTCGCTGGCGTCAGTGAGTGGATGTCAGGCAATGTTTGTGTTTGATGTGGTGGCACTGGTGAATTAATAAGTGCAGAGTAAAGGTGCACACGAGGTGTGCTGTGCAAAGCAGGAGAATGCTGTGTCATTTCTGACAGGCTGCTGGTGGCTCTCGGGCGGGGGGGACTGTGATTTGGTGGCTCAGAGCTGGTAGCACAGCACTTCCATTGTAGAGGAGGGAATTCTTTTTAAAGAAGTTGGTAAATTCTCCCATTTCAAGCGAGCAGGGCAGCATTCATTATTACAGCTGATTACAAACGTGTGCCAAATCCATTGCTCAAACAATTTCTGTGGAGGGGAGAGGCATTTTTCTGAAAAATAAAAATGTGCAATGCCCAAACCAAATGCTTTTTAGCTTTAATGCAGTCTCATTGCTTTGAGCTGCAAGTACCTTAACAGCACTGCAGGAAATGAAAGGCACATTGTTCATTGAAACATTAAAAAAAAAAAAAAGAAAGAAAAAAGAAAAACAATGATGCGCCGTAACTCGCAGAACTCGTTTTTCAGCCCCGCAGTAATTACACTGGACTTGTAAATATCATCTGTGAATTCTTTGCTTAAGTGGGGTTGGACTTGAGTATTAAACCTGAAAAAAATGTTGAGGTATATGCTTACTTTTCCATTCTTAAAACAGAAAGGAAGAAATTCTGGCCCTTGAGCTGTGGGGGAGAGAGAAGGCCACGGTGGGAAAAAATGCAGAGAGAAGTTTCTGCTTCTTTTCTAGGCAAAGCTGGTCAGAGAAGGCATGAAACAGCTTCGGCTGCAAGGGAGGAGGGGATTACGTGTGGGAAGACCCCTCTGCCTTAGCTAACAGGCTGCAGAGTCCAGTCCCTCTGTGAATGCTTTCCTTCTGGTCCCAGGTTTGGCATTCCATGCAGTGGGATAGCTCCGGCCAGTGGAAGTGCTGCCTGCCTGGCCCAAGGCTTGGGCACTCTTCTCGAACTCAAGAGTTCACCCTTCAAACCCTCATCCCCAGCAGAGAACAAGTGGCTGCTCTTTGTGGTTGTCCCCATCACTCAGCCACGTTGCAGGTTAAGCTGAGAGACATCCAGTTCCTTCCACGGTCAAATTTTTAACAAGTGGAAACGTTCTGCCTTCCAGGGCCACCCCTGCTGCTCAGGCCATGCCTGGCCTCTCGTCTCCACTGCTCCAGGTGGAGTCCAGCTGCCTCACAGGCTCTCAGAGCTGTGACAGAGCCTGATGCCAACTCACCAAGGAGGTGCTGGAGGTGTCTGGAGGCTCCTCTGTCCTGGGATAAGCCCCTCAGCTCCCACCTGAGGAGTGCAAGGATGCGAGCAGTTCTCTGAACACACGGTGCTGAAACTGGTGCTGTTGGAAAATACGTGGTCTCGGATGACTAAGGTTCCTGAGACACCTCATTTTCAGGAGATAACTGAGCCTCGCAGAGAAAGTTTTCTATCAGTTACAGCTGCAAAGGCAGTAATACAGTAACGGCAGCTTTTATTAATGTTCTTGTTCATGGGATTATTTGCATCAGAATCTTATAAATGCAAGAAGACTCTCCTCTCTTGTTTACAGAGCCACGCTGAGGAGTTATCACAGCCTGAGGGACTAATCTAAAATTAACTTTCTTCAGAAAAAGCTTTAAAAAAAGCCCTTAGCATTTCCAATAAGGAATCTCATCGCTGGCGCTGAAGTCAGAGCTCCTGGTGATGTCAGCTTGTTTGCACCTTTGTAACTTGCCAGGACCAAATTCTGAACAGCTTTGCACCCTTATGGATCACGTTGTCTGCTGACTGGGAACAGCAGTGGGGAAATTTGTCCAGGCTTGGAAGCTGTGGCCAAGTCAGGGAGTACTGGTGGGGTTGGTCTCTTCTGACTCCCCTGGGACTGGGCAGGATGGGCTGTTGGCTCTTAACAGGACCCATCAGCCAAGAAAGGTCTGATGAGGTCCAACCTGTGTTTCATCACCCCCTGAGAGTGCCTGTAGGCAGCTCTGAGAGCCAGCGTTTCCCAAGGAACAAAAGCAGATATGTCTGGTTATAAATTTAGCTTATGTGTGATGTAGTCTTGCATTTCTCTCATCTTATTTCATAACGTTCTGAAAAAGAACTAGAAATACAGTATTTCAATCTAATAATCTAGAATTGAAACTTCGTAGCATCCAGGTGTATTTCCCATCCAGACTCATGGCTGTCTTGAAGAATCATCTGAATAATTAGGAAAGAAAACACCGTTTTCCCCTAAATTACCATGTTCTCTTTTGAGTCCAGACTGTGAGGCGCAGCTACACCATTTCCAGGATTTAGTGGGTTCTCTGGTGGGCTCAGGGTTTAGCCTGCTTCTCAGTGGCTGGCACTCTCTTGGGGGAGTCCAGCGATGGCAAATGGCACTGACTGTCAGTTGGGTGAGAAACGGGAACGCCAGTGGGGTCAGTGGTGCAGCCTCTGCTGGGGACCCTTCTCCTCAGTGACCTGAGGCTTGGGGATTGACAGAGGCCTTCAGTTTTCACTGCTGCTAGCCATTAACCTTCACAAGCAAAGCATTCCCACAAAAAATTCATCCAAGGCGAGTATGACAGGAAATATTCAAAGCATGAAATGAATGCTTATAGCATGACAAAGCAGTGCTTGAGAGACATGAAACGTTCATTACGCTTGGAGTGGCTGAACGCTGAAAAGGAGAGGAGAAATAAAAATGTGGCTCGAGTACATATTTTTATTTCTCCGTGTGTGTGTACAGAAAAAAGGCAGTGAACCTTTCCAATGGATAAGGTGCACAGATACAGCCACGATTATTCTAAGTCGTTTCAAAAATACATTTTTATTCTGTTGCTCCGTTCCACTCCTTCCCATGAATCTTTATCCACGAGATAACAGCAAGGGCCATCTAGAGGGCAGCTTGGAAATGGGATGGCCAGGAGCAGCCTCCTAGGGAACTCCCGAGCTTCCCTCTGCAGGTCAAGGATTTTCTTTGTCCTGAGGGCACCTCAGTGCCAGGTCACTGCCCCCTCCTCTGTGGCAGCCCTGGGATGGGCAGGCAGCCACGGCACCCCCTTCCACCCATGTCCCACATTCCAGGATCCTGGACACGGCAGCTGGAGCTGGGAGCAACCTCCAGCTTTCACTACAACTGTTTTTAATGCCTGTTTTCTTGAGAGAGTCGCTGTTTAATTAACAGCTGAGAGCTGGGTTGTGCTGGAGTAATTGCGGCCGCCGGAGCGGACCACAGGCTGCAGGATGCTTTGGAACTCCACCCTGCCCACCACGAGGCCGGGCACTTAGGGGAAGGAGTTTGTTTGTGGTATGGGCATCGTTTAATTTCTGTTGAGTGGAGAGGGGAGTTTATTAGTGGGAAGAGGATGTGATGCCAAGGCCTGACTTTCAAAACAAAACCCCAAACCTTTCTGTTTGTCTTTCGATGTAAAAATTCCCTAATGCTCGGTAATGTAAGACAAAGGGAAAATTTTACTTGCAGGAGAATTGCCTTCCACAATAACCAAGAAAAAAAACACAGAACGCCCACACCAGAGCAGCATGATCCAAAATGTGAACTTTTTACGCCTCCCCAACCTTCTAGGTTAGGCTTCCAACCAAGTGATCTTTTATTATCAACATGATATACCCTTGACATAATTTGGCGCTGTAAAGCTTCTTCTGCTGAACTCGTGATTTCATTTACTAGATCTGATGAAAGTTCTGTGAACCACGGCAAAATGTGATAATTAGTAGTTTAATTCTTTTAGGGTGTGCGTATTAATTGAAAAGGCTTGAACTATAAATACAGGGCCTGTGGATAAAAGCCCCCTCTGAAATCAGTCGCTTACCCGAAGTATTCATTACTCCACATCTATTTAGGTGGTGTCTCTCCGTGGCAGCGTGGCAGTGAGTGGGAACCCTCCACTCAGAGATCACAGCAGCGAAACCCAGGCTGCCTCACCGCTGCCCTCCTGCCATCAGGAGCGCTCCCTGGCCAGAATTTTGCCCTCTGTGGTCGAACCACTGGAAGTTAGAAATGTGTGCTGGGAGCTGCGCTGTGCAGACGAGCCAGGGAGGTGCTGGCTCCCTTCCTGCAGAAGTCAGAAGGGGATGGAGGCTGGAGGTGGAGGCAGTGGCAGCAGCGGGGGCGTGGGTGGGTGTCTTTCTGTTTCCCAACAAGCCCACCCAAGGGCAGCAGAGATTCCCTGTGACTCCAGTCCCAGCCAGTCTGGCACTTCTTAGCAAACCATTCTTTTCCTCCTACTTACACGCTTACCCTTCACTGTAGCTGAACTACCAGCACCTAAATTTCCGTGGCTTCAGCCAGAGCTTGGTTCCTGCATGCAGGAATGCCCAAGTGTGGATAAGGGATTGCACTTTCCTGCTCACACTCGGGTGTTCTTTTGCTCTGACTTCTTACCAGAGCAGGAGGTGTCCTGTTGGCTCCAGACCTTTCCAAATATATCTACACACTATGAAAATGTGTGTCGTTTTTTTCACACCTTCCTCTGGTTTCTGCCTGTATGAATCTTGTGGTTTTACAGGTAACAAGGTGGTTTTCTTTCAAATGGATCCAAACCTTCATACTGATACTTGGTTTGCACGCTCAGAAAAAACCTGTGTGTCTGCATGTACTGCAGATTCATGGGTTAATCAGGTGCTTTCCAAGGAGCCTTAATTTTGTAAACCTGGAGTTGTGTGCACCAGCAGGGAGGTGCCTGTGAAGGGCAATGCACAGCTCCTGAAAGCAGCACTCTGGACTGTTGCTGTTGTCAGGGAGGGCCCTTCAGTGAGAGCAGGCTCCCAGAAAAGGCCTCATCACTTCTATAGATAATTAGATATTATTTTTTAATTGCAGGTACTACATTTTAATTGCAGAAGTTGCTAGCTGGGAACTGAAAAAAAGTTTAGGGCAACTCTCGTAGAGTTGTGAGAATAAAATCCCCTCTGAAGCCTGGCTCTGGTGTGACTGAAATGGAAAAGTACCAGATCCGTTTCTTGGAAAGTGAGAAGGAGACTTTTATTTGCAATGGTCCACAAATATTTTCCCAGGAGCCGAGGTGGTGAGCATGGCAAGAGGGGCAGGAGGAAGGTGAGGCGAGTGAGCCACACGTGTAAACACACTCCTTTAGCTCTGCTGTTGTTATCTGGCACAAGAAAGGGCGCCGCAAGCTGTTTACAGCAGCTCGTGGTGTTCGTTTCTGCTCCTTTTTCAGTGCCCTATCTTCACTTGTACAACTTTTTTTTCTGGGTTGAGATAGCGTCCGGATAGATTTTGGCGGTGGGGTGGTAGGAAGGTGCCAGTTGATTAAATGTGCTGCTCACTATGTGCATTTCACGTCTGCTGCCTGAACATTTTTTTGTTAACCACTGCTGCAACCGAAGAAAATGCTGAAGTTTGGCAGTTGGGAGTTACTGCTGAGTAGGTGCTGTAAACTATATCATCCCTCTGCCTTCTCCCTTTCTCCCCCTCCTGCTGGAACCAAATGATTTATAAAATGCCTTCACATTCTTGAGTGAGTCCACACTATCACCTCCAGGCACTGCGCTGAGGAGTCTTAGGAGTGGATGGGAAACACAGATCTGATAGCTGGTATTTTTCTTTGAAAAGGTGGAAAAAAAAAAAAAAAGGCAAAAAAGGGCTGATTAAATTTAAAGGAGAAAAGTTTCCTGCTGTGCCCCAGAGTAAATCTGCAGTCAGTGAAGCACTTTCTAGTAAACAAGAGATGAGCGTGGTTACAGTGGGGTTTTATTATTACCCACTGCCATTGTTTTCCATTTTCATACGATTCAATTAATGCAATCATTTTAGAGTGTCTCTAATCATTACCTCCCGCCCTCCCTCACTGGCACTTGAAGCAAGGGGATCTGCTGCAAGCCCTGCTCTGAGATGAGGAGCCAGCACCTCGCTCCCATCTCTGGCAAGGAGAGGCACGAGGAAGGGACAGGGCTGCCCCAGGGGATCCGAATATTTCTCTTCTCTCTATCTGGCCTTTGCAGGACGTACGGCCAGCACCCCAACCCTGGCTGTGGTGTCCCCTCCCATGGGGCCACCGTGGCACCCCAGCAGTCCCCCTGTCCTAGCCAGGCACGGGGGTGACAGCACCAGCTCTTGGACCATGGTGGGTCAAATCCCTTCCTGGTATTTCTTCTCCCAGGATCGTAAGGGAGGGATGCTGCTTATGTGGCTGTACCACTCTCACTCTCAGAGAGCCCAGACCTCTGTCCCTGTTATTTTTCTGCTTTAATTCCTTACTCTTAAGGTTTTATCTGTAAGAGAAGGCCCTTTGACAGCTGCATCTCCATCTGAAAACCTGCTGGTGTTTGGGGGGTGTCCCCACCTGACCAGCTTTGCACTGCAGACCTCCTGCCATTTTCCCACATGTTAGACCTCAAAGTCCTGATTTTCCAAATCAGGGAATTCGCTTTCAGGAAGTTTCCAGCAGCAGAGTGCAGAGAGCTGGCCGTGTCCCCCACGCCGTACAGAGGGGAGCCAATTTTATCGTACAGCCGAGCATGCCAGAGCTGGAGCTGCAGGAGGAAGGGAAGAGGTGAGGAGCAGGAGAGGGCGGACAGCAGCTCGACAGACTGAGGTGGTTGTGGTTTTGAGGCAGGAGGGGATCCCCACAGGTTTTTGTGAGGGAAGGCTTAGGTTGGGTAGTGGCCCACAGCTCCGTCTAAATCAATAACAAAGTGGGCTGCAAAGGATGTGACAGCCCAAGCAAACAGCTGAGGAATGAGGCAGCCCCAGCATCAGTGAATCCAGATTTCTGTCTGCCACGGCCACGAAGGACGGGTTTGCAGTAGGACTGGGAGCCAGGCACTGTTAGAAGGAGAGGGAAGTGAAGATCATCCCATGTACAATATAAATGTAAGTTGTTATTACTACTATTGCTATGTCAGCTGTAAACTGTTCCCACGAGAACAGAGATGCAGCATCACTGAAAAAGAATGTCTTACTGTGAAATGGGCAGCAGAAACACTGTGGCATTATCTGCCAGGCAGTGAATTTACCTTGGTGACAGATCATTATTCCCTCCTGCAAACGAACTGGATGAAGGGCAGGAACACAAGGATAACTCAGCAGCGCTTGGATTTTGCAGGCTTCTAAACTGAAAAAAACCACAAACAAACAAAAAGTAGCCAGATAAAACTGTGAGGATGGAGAATGTCAAGAGAGATTGCTTGGGGCAAGAAATGGGGAGGAAAGCAAATTTTCTTCCAGATCTATGCTGGCGTGATATGTGGACTAAGACTTGGATTTCATCCCATCTAACATGAGGCATTAAAATGAGACACCAGTGATGAACTTAAAATCCTCACTGTCCCTCTGCAATCAGTGGAGATACCAGGTCTTTTCAGAGTTAATGTCTCTCTGTTGAACCTCAGGGAGCTTTAAAACCAAGATATTTCAGTCTAACACTGTAGTTGCTCTGGAGGAAGTCACCCACCCCTCTCCCACTCATCCTGACAAGCCAGAATAGACAGAGTTGAGACAGAGTTGCTCAAGAGCAAAGGTGGAACTAGCAGGACACGTGGACTTGGCAGAATGATTTCTTCATCATTAGATTTAGGGAGTAGAAGAGTGGACAGTGTATCTACTGCCTGCGTGTACTTCTTCCCTTTCTGGTTTTCTTTTGAATTCTACAGAATGGGAGTTTCTTAGATAAATTATCATTTTCGATAAGCATTTGTGTGCTCTGTGGAGGAATGTGTCTAGGGATGGCACACTGGCAGCCAGAATTTCCTCCTCAGCTCTTCCAGTGAAGTTTTGTTCTAAACTGCCCAAATGAAGCCATTATTCAAGAGTTAAAATGTTCTGTTCCAGTTCTTGTTTTCATTCTTTCATGTGTCTGGGGACTAAACTTCTGTGAAAAAGAGCCCATTCTCACAGGATGCCTTGCCTAATTTTGCAGACAAGAGAGGTTCAGCTATTCCAATTACGATGAGATAAGAATCTGAAATGTTTGGGATTGCATCCATCCTGAGTTGAACTCTAGCTTTTCCAAAATCCATCCATCATTATTTTTCCCTTTATTTCTGCATTCCGGTAATGCAAGCAAAGAAGGAACAGAGAAGAAATGAATGTTGATGCATCATAAACCATATTAGAAGGGTTTTCTTTTTACCTGAGTTGCTTTAGTTTAATGTAGAGCTCTCTGCCAGCGGAATTCCTTTTCCTTTTTCATTTTTTCCTGCCAGCTTGAAAGTCAGTCAGAGTACAAGCTGTCACAGGCCAGACTGCTAACCATGACCCAAAATACGGAGTCCTGGCCCCTGTGGTATCCTCAGACTGTCTTAAATCCACGAGGGTAGGGCAGCCCACCCCAGTGCTGTGTTTCTGCATCCCTGGGTATGCACTGTGCCACCACCCTGACTGCTGGGATGGGTTAGGGGCTCCAGAGAGGCAAGTCTAAATCTTCTACCACAGGAAGGGAGTGCAAAGGCTGAGCTGCCCAGCCCAGCTTCCAGCAACAGATTCATCTCAGGTCCTCACTGGTTCCCCAAAAGCTCATCTGAGTTGCTGCAGGCACCCTCCTGGGATGAGACATCCCCCCAACACCATCCCAGTTCCCCAAGCACCTCGCTGGAACCACCCAATCTGCCACACGTGGGATAAGCCCTTGAAATCAGCTAAGGATGAACCAGGTCCCTCTCTGCCTCTGCTGTTTGCTGTGTTAGTTTTGAATCCCTCACAATGAGTGAACTCCGAGGCCCCCTTTGGGCTACAGCTTGAGCAGATTACACGAGAAAAATAAACTTGGTCCGTGTTCTGGCCTGACCTTGGCCTGAACCTGAGAGAGTGAATGCCCCTATCACACCAACATGTGTCTGTAGAAGTACAGTAAACACAAACGGGGGTCACTGGCCCTCTCTGTCCTGCAGTCCCAGGCCAGGAGTCTGGAGTTTTGGGCTGTCCGCCCAAGTACTTGTTAATAAATGTCCATTCTTAGTCCGTAAAGGAATGCAGACAGGGCATCCTGCCCTACAAAACATAAACTTAGAATGAAACGGAGAGAGAGTCTCAGTCATCGCGCAGACCTCTGCTGCTGGTTTCCACATCCAGCAGCCTCTTCCCACTGGATTTATGTTGCTGGTTTGGGACTTGGCTGGGGAATTGCCCGCTGATGCGCTGGGTGTTCTCCGCCGCTGTCTGAAAGCGCGGCTGCCTGCTTCACCCTGAGCACAGCTTGGGAAGTCACTCAGTCAGTCAGTCAGTCAGTCAGTCAGTCAGTCAGTCAGTCAGTCAGTCTGTGGGGCTTCCTCCTCAGTGCTCGGGGGAGGCAGAGACCTGGCAGAGCCTGGGGTAGGAGCCTGGAGAGCCTGGGTCACCCCGGGACGGGGTTGTGTTGCTTCCAGGGGTGTGCAGGACTTTGTCTGTGCACCTCCACTCTCCCCGTGGGGTCAGTCTGAGGCAGATGAGTGCATGATGTGATGTGACTAGTGGCAAATCTCTTTCCTCCCTACCACACAAATAACTAACGTGTTAAGTTTGCTAAAATAACTCGTGGGTAACCAGTGGAAGTTAGCCTACTTGGGACTAAAAGCTATCAGAGTTAGTTCTGTGCAAACAACAGAGGAGCAAGAGACTCCTGGGGAGAAAACTCCAAGAATTCAGTGGAAAGGACAACAGGTAAATACACGATATCCATGGAGTTTATTGTCAATTACAGTTTGCTCACCATCAGCTGAGAAGGTGTAAGAAGTAGCTCTGAAGGGAGAGGAGAGCCATGGGGAGAGGTGGAGCTGGCAGATCCTCGTGACTCAGCTTCCATGCCCACCTTTCTTACTTTCACATCACATTGGTACAGTCCAGTCTTGAGCAGAGATTTCTGCAGCTTCCACTATCATGGTGTCCTGCCACAGATTTTTAGAAGTGCCGTGGTGTGAAGAGAGGGGAGTGCCAGGAAGGGAGGATGAGAGGAACCAGCTGATGAAGTCGCCAGGGTTTGTGTCCATATCTCCCGGCAAAGTGGGGCAGGGAAGCTGCCTGCCCTCACCTGGCCCTGTCCCCACCAGCTCCTCCTGGACTCTGGGTTTTCCTAGAGAATCCTGCCATATTATCTGGATACATGGATTGTTCCTATAACTACGAACTAACATGCACATTAAAAAAAAAAAATAAAACACCACAAACTCTTTTTATAGCCCCCTAATTCTGTGTCCACAGGACTTCAGACTCCCTCAGTCCAGCTGACGGGTAACCTTGGAGGGTGCATTTATCTACCACCAGCTGAGGGAGGCTTTTATAGATCCTAAAATAATTACAGCATCGCTGAGTGCAGTTGTATAATTTCTTGGCAATACACTAATTAAAACGAGATATTTACACACAATGCTTATTTAAACTTCAGACTTATTTAAAAGAGTCTGGATACTTCTAGTTACTGTATCACAGCATTATTAAAGATCGTGTTTTTCATGCAGATTGAGTTCTCAAGCTCTGTTATCAACGTAAATGAGCCCGTGGCTTTATGTTCAGGCCTGAATACTTCCAGGGCATCTGAATCATCCTGGTATTTCATTTCACCATCTAAAATTACTTTTGAAATACTATATTTTTTTTAACTTGCTGTGTTATGGCAATTAGAAATCGCTCTGTGTTTACTAGGAACAGAGAGTCCAGCAGAGCGGAGTGTTTAATGTGATGAATAGTGTTAGGAGCTCAAAGAAAAGTCAGATGCGTGTCGACACATATCAAAGCTGTTCTGCTGCTCAGAATGACTGTTCGTGATACTTGTTTCATGATAAACTTCCTCAGAACATGATGTTACTGGAAAAGAAATGATCCATTTCTCTGAGAAACACGCAGGTGACACAGTTGAGTCAGCAGCTTGCAGCAGTGACACAGGCTTACGTTTATAAAAATCCCCTCTGAACTTTTGTCTCCTGCCTGCGTACATCGGAGCCTTAAAATCTGTCCTGCTTCTTGTGTTCACTTGGTAGCTGTTTAAACCAGCAAAAATCTTCCCACTGCCCTGATGAAGAGGTAGATTCCCGGCCTTAAAAGTCTCAATAGTCACAAAACTTTCCTCTTTCGTAAGTAATTCGCCGTATAAATGTTAGTATCTCCGGCGACCACTGGTATCTCTGGGGAAATGGTAAACATGGGAAAATAACAGACTGCTGTGGAAACCAGAAAATCCTCCCTCCCATCCGAGAGGGTTTAATTATCGGAGTTGCAAGCATTTCCCCGTGCACAAGCATCTCGGCATTCATAGGTGGAAAGTACCTCATGCTGTGTTTGAAATATCAACTGGATTTAAAAGAAGGCTTTGTGCTTCGGCATGGACCTTTCTTAGCCTCCTGCAGATGGTTCCTGTTGCTGAAAAGAGACATGACTTGTGAGATGGGGAGACCTCCGTGCCGATTTTCCGTGCTGCTCTAATCCCGCTTTACACCCATAAAGGACTTCAGTCCTTAAGCCTTCACCCTCTTTCTCCTAAATATTAAAATTATTTTCCTGAGTGTCATACCGTATTAAAGCAGAATGAAAATGGTTTTAACAATTGCTGGCATGGGGCTTCTGTACAGCATGTGTGTCACAAATCATGTCACTTTTCAGCAATAGGGCTGCTGCCAGCGGGAGGCTCAGAAATGCTCATGTTAATCAAAAATTTTAATTTCAAATCAAATTGACAGTTTACACATGGTGAGAAATGCTTCTCACCATGTGATATTTCAGTATGCTACACTGGGCAAAATGGGTGCACTTTCCTGTTAAGAATTTTGACTACAGTATCTGCAAATTTATGGGTTTCAGTGTATTGGGTATGGTAGTGGCTGATCTAAGGGAGCCCCTTGGAGAATAGGAGACAGAAGGGTTTTCATGCAGCCTGGCACTGGTGAGCCGCTGTTGGCACATGCTGCTGGAGAAATGACAGGTATTCAATAAACATCACTATGGTTAAGAGGAAGATTTAAAGGAGGGAGGGGCTGCAGTGCTATAAACAGGATTTGAAACAAATGTGCTTATTTCAGCCCGTGATTAGTCTGAATACCTAAGTATTCCACACCAGTTTTTAAATGTCCTTACGTTTATTTTCACACTGATGTTCTTCACGCGGCATGAACAATAATATTTATGGCATTAATACTGTAGCTAAATTCTAATTTGGAGCAGTGTGAACCCAAGTAGACTCTGCGTGTCCCGAGGCACGCTCCGGCGGCGTGCGGGCCGGAACGCGGCCACGGCACACAGCCCTGCCATCCGCCCCTTCCTCCTGCCAGCAGCTTCCCAGAAACAAACTCAGGAGGCAAAATACCAGTTGATACTTGGTGAGGAGCAAGAGGAGCAAGGAGAACTGGCGGAGAGAGGAGCAAGGGCAGCTGGTGGAGCACACGCCATGGGCCGCAGACAAACGAGTCGTACAAACCCTCGTTGTCGGGCTCCACCAGAAATAAGGTGCTGACATCAAAAAACGGCCAATGGATGGAGCTTTGATCCTTGCATTGTTCTCTTTAGGAGCTTTTCCAGCTCTTGGGGGGGGTCCTGAGGTTAGTGCAGTGCCACGCTCATGACTGGGATGTTGTTTTAGAGGCCTTGGAGGGCGAGATGGGCAGGGAAGGCAGCATCTCCTTCTGGGTTTTCCCCTCCAGTGCCCGTATTCGCCGTGGGGTGGGTGGGTGCCTGGTGGTGGGTGCCCAGGGAGCACCCTGCAGCAGCACACGCTGCCAGCTTTCCCTGGAAGCTCCATTTGGACACTGAGTCACTGGCAATATCACCACAGACCTTGGAGATCGCAAGCTGTCATTGCTCTTGTAACCAGGGTTGATATGAAAATATGAAGATAAATAACTCCTTCATATTATTATTTTCAGGGAGGCAGGCTTTTCTTTTTATTACTCTTTTTATTGTTGGATGCTATAAATATTCCAGAATTATTATCCCAAGGTAGATTTCATCTCATTTACTTTGAAATGCTTTTGAGGAGGCACATTATTTTATAAGCTGCCAAATGAGTATGACCATTTATAATGATTTTTTTTCTTCTTTTCTTTAATATTTGATTTTTGGATGGAGGACCTGAAACAGAAATATGCTAATTTAAGACATCTGTTGTTTTTCAAGCTATAGGCCCCTATCGGTATTAATGCAGGTTTTTTTATCAAATTGGGTTTATGGTAGACAGGGAGATTCTAAATTTTTATCATTATATCAAAAAACTGTATTTAACTGATTTCTCACACACACGAGTACTGAAAAGTACCCAGTGATGTTAGGAGTCATCAGAAATGAAAAACCACACCAGACATCTTAGATCTTGGAATGGTTTCCATTACACAAGGTCTTTAATGTGAACTGAAGTGCTTTCAATGTTTTAAGAAGACCTTTGTCTTGAAGAGAAAGGAACTCCCCGTGTGCCACCACTTGGACAAAACCTGACATGATTGATTGCAATCTGTAATCGGTTCATTAACGGTAATAAGTTTCCATTAATTCCACTATCTCTGCACTTAAATATAAAATGAGTTGAATCTCCTAAGAGCTGAGGCTGCAGTGGATCCGAGCAGGATCAGGCTGTTGGTGACACACCTGATGCCACCTTTGCTCTGGCCCACATTTATTAATTCGCAACCCAGGCTCTGAAGCTCAATATCACAAATACAGAAAGAATAATTAGGCGTTGTTCTCATCAGAGACTCTGAAGTGCCACGAGTAGGAAAGGTAACACACAGGGAGAGGTTTCACAGGTATTTGTGTTCTGATTCACCTCTGGAGGGCCCCAGGTCAGGTGGGTTCCTCAGGGAAGGGTGAGAGTCCTTCCTCCAAGTCCCCCCCAGCAGACATCGATTCCCAGTGGCCACAAACCACATGGAAAAGGAGCTGAACTTGGGCCCTGGGCACCCACAAAACCGAGCAATTTTAGACAGACAATTTCACTGTCTGCTGATTACAGACTTTTTAGCTAAAACCCAAAAAGGCAAATCATTTACCAGTGATTTTGCATATTGTGAAGGGTTAACAAAACTTTCATTATCACAGTCTATTAAGCCAGGACCAGGAAACAATTTCTAATCAACACTCAGATCTGGGCAGGGATTGTGCAGTCTTTTGTAGGAGGCCTCAGATCTGTGTTCTCTATTCTCACATGCTCACTTCCAGCTGTTGTCATTGAAATCCCACATAATCTCCCCGGGTCAAAGGGCAGTCATCCATGACTGCCGCTGTTAGGAGGTTATGCTGATTTCTGTTGTCAAATATTGGCCCTTTTCTCTTTCAATCACTCCCATTCTACTTTTTTTAACAAGAAAGATCCAGCCTAGAATTGTATTACATGACTTTAAAGTCTTAAAAGTGTTCCTCTATTGTACTAACACGACATGCCCTGGACGATCTAATCCATCCTGCTATGGGCCACAAAGAAAGTTCTGGTGCTTCTTAAAACCTCAGCCAAAGGCAGGTAGCGAGTCGGGGGAAATAACGGTGTCTGTGACATGTTATTTCATGAGAAAATGTGCAGTTTGTCCAAGGTGAGCTGTTGCTGTGGTATTAAAATTAAATTGGAAATAACAAGCCAAAATAGGAGTGGGAGCGTTTGTCAGGGAACGAGAGATGTTTCCGTATCACCTTTAATGTAGAATGTCTTGCTTAACTCTTCCGTAAAATGCCCATGAATTAAAAATATGGTCTAATTTACCATTGAATGTTTATCGTTAACAAATTTGAGGAATGCTTTTTGCACAAAGCAGTTAAAATAAGGCCACTGTGGCAGCTCTGGTGATCAGTATTTGGGGGCTGCTGGTAAATGCAGATTTCATTGTTGCTACGTGCAGTACCCCAGCCTGGTGCTGCCTGCCACTGGACTGGCACAGACATCCCGTGGCATAGGTGTCTCTTCAATCTCCCTTTATTTAAGATATGGAGTCATTTTTATTAGATACCCAGCTTAGCCCCACGGCTCTTGCTTTGTATTTCCAGCGTGGGATAGAGCTGAGCTATTTCTCAGCAGTGGTGGGGCTGCCTCCGCCGGGTCAGCCCAGCCTTGATAAACTCACCCTCCAATTAAGCAGAGTGTAAATGTTACGAAGGTCTTGACCGAAGCACGCCTGCTCAGTCCTTTCTTTTTTTGCTGCGGAGTGCAGATTAGGAGTAACTCCCTCACCCCCATCCTGCTCAGCCAGAGCAGCCGTGGAACAGCTAATCTTTTGGGAGTCCTCGGGGTGAGCCGGGTTCCCTCTGATAACATCCCCTCTCTCCAGGCCTGCGTGTGCTGTGTGATACAGACATTAATTTTCTCATCACCGTTACTGCTCGGCATTGTTTGTGAAACATGGGATTATCTAGATAGAGGATAAAACCAAAAGGAATCAAGTTGCACTTCGAGCAGAGAGGGCTTTTCTTTTAATCAGGCATTTGGTTAAGATAATAGGCTTGAGACCCTAATTGATTATTACTATTTTAAGGTTTTAAGATGGCTATGTATAGTGAGATGCTGAACATGAAAAAAGCTTTGGAAATGGGTTCAGTCCCAGTTTGGGGGACTTGTGTAATTTCAAAACACTGAAAAGGAATCAAAGTCTCCCAAAAAGCTGTTCTCTGAAGCTTAACACATTGTCACTCAGATTGTAGTGGAAGAAAAATAACTGGATTTGGGTTTCTTCATCTTCAAAGGAGTAACCCTCTCCCAGTTTTATTTAAGCTTGGCTTTCAGGAAACCAGCTGTATCTCTGTTTAGAAAATACCTTGTATATTTGTGGTGCAATCTAACCATTTTATAGCAAAAATAATACTGTTGGATTACACAAGGAAGCCTGCTAATTAAATAACAATAATACCTTGAGCACCTTGAAAACATCTTCAGATATTCAATTAAGGAACAATAACCTGATGAACTTTAACCTATAGACTATATTCAGACTTTCTACATAAAAGTAATTGCATCAGTCATGATTTTCTCAAGCTACAACACAAGCTCTTGATTGGTAGCTCAACGTCTGAGACTCCTTTTTACTGCATTAATTGGGAAAGCAGACAATACTCTCCCTGTAAACTCGATTTTAGGACGAAGGTTAGTTGCCTTTGTACACGTTTACTCATTGAAATAGGAATGTTTGCTTAATAATTCAAAACAAATAGCACTAGACAACAAGTCCTAATCCTGATTTCTCCTCTGCCAGTGTAAATTAGGAGAAAATGAGGTGAAACTCTATTTGATCAGTGTAGAAAGATTTGTTTAAAACTTCTTTGAGAGAGATCAGAATTAGGCTCCAGCAATTGAAGCCTTTTCTTCTGGCTTCTTTGCTGGGACACAAAAGAAGAATATGTAAATTGCATTGCGAATTTTCTCCCCGGTTAAAGCACCCTTCAAGTTATGGAAAGATGTTTTCCATGTGGTACCTGGTACGGTAACATTGTGCTGTGCTGCACATAAAACATGTGCACAATGATTTATTAGTTACCATCCTGATCTGCTTTATTCAATTTGGTCTTATTATCCTGGGGTTTTTCCCCTCTTAGGGGAAGGATGATCATTTTTGTGGGCCGAAGGGAGATCTTAGGTGAGGAGCTGAGTCCTGCCTGTCCCTAGACATGACCAAAAGAATGATTCAAGCATTTATTTCAATTCCTCCTTAAGGTTGTCAGCCCATCTTTGTCTGGCAGGGCAGCGAGCACGTGCTTTAGTCAGGCGTGTGATGGAAGTGAAGCACGTACTCCAGCAGCTTTGCTGAGTCAGGGCCTGCCTTGGCCAGCCACGTGTCTCAATTTGTACCCAAAATTTCAGTGAATGATCCCTGCAAGGTTCATTTGGAGCACCTGCTTTACTACCAAACTGTGCCTGCTGCACAGAGCCACAGACATAACCTGTCACACACAGCAGTTTCAGTGCCCTGGCTTTTGGATACTGAGCAAAATTCACACAGTGCAAGTGTTTCAGTAAAGGGCCCTATCAAAAGTAGATCTTGGGAGCTTTCGGAATGTTTAATCATCTTTTCAATAGGGGAGCTCGTTAATGCTAACATCTGCATATGTAATTGCTTGACTTTACCTATTTTTCTTCTCATTTGGAATTAAGTGGATCAGCCAAATTGATACAGTCTGCATTTTGACCCCAGTTAATAACGTTAGCTTCACATCCTTTGTCAGTGCTGCTGTTTCCCAGTAATTCTTCTTTTACACATTTAGGTTCTTTGTACTATTTCTCTCATATTCTTCTTTCACTGCTACCCCAGCTCAGCAAAAACGAGAGTCTTAGGCCTGGATTTTGCAGTCTGAGCCATCCAGGCAAAACTTTAAAATTCCATGGGGTTCTACTGAGCTGCAAATTCACAGACCGACCGTACATCAAAATATATTCCTGATACAGCTCTAAGCCAAGGGCATGGTCTTTGAGGGTATCAAAGTATTATTAATGATTGGCAAGACAAGCCCCCTATTTCCTAATGTTTATGAGTAAATATCAAATTGGAGAGTTGTGAAATTCGCCTTTCATTTGTGAAATGTTTATTTTCAGTACTGAAGGATGAAAATCTAACCGCACTTGCTGCATGCTCTTGTTTAATGATTACTGTTACATGTGCTTCCATAAGGAATATTCCTGTAGGACTATGTGGACATTTCAAGCGTACCCAAGATGGGAATATTGAAGTCAGCATGCCCAAGATAACCCACTCATCTTCTCTCATGCCCTGAGAGTTAGAATGTATTTAAAACGGCACTTTCATTTCTGGTTTCACCTGTGTGTGACAGGTTAAAGTAAAGTGGTTTGCCTTGCCACAATCCCATTTTTACTGGATCATTACAAAGGGCTCTAGACTTTCCCTGTAGAAAATCAGCCAGATATCCTACCGTGGCTGTGATTTGGGATTGTTTTTTTTTTTTCCTTCCATATTTAAATTCCACCTTCACTCCCCATGCGGTGGGAGCCTGCCTGAGAAATGCAGGTGGGAGTGGACACCGGAGCAGAGCCAATGTGGTGTGCTGCAAAAAAAAAAACCAGCACGTGGCAGATGTTCGTGGCATTGCTGGATGCACTTCTGGAAGTTGCTCAGATGCTGCCATGATGAGCACAGTGTGAGAAGTTGCATGGCAGAGGCTGGCTTCCCTCCGAAGGGCTCTGCGGAGTAGTAAGCGCCCTGGCCCTGCTCCAGCAAGGCACTTAAGCATATGCTTAATTTTAGGCACATGAGTGGTTTCAGTGAAGACCTAAGAGAATTATTTTTAATTCACAGATCATTTAATTCAATAGGCAGGTCTGCTGCAGCATATGAAAAGTAGATCTTCATATTAAAAATACTTGGGAAATTGGCGATGAGCAAACGTTGTGTATGGGCAGCAGGCATTTCTAAAAAGCAGAATGAGGTAGTCATCACCTTTATTGTGGGAAAATACGAGGCAGATCAGGCAAAAGCACTTCCAGCTATCTGGGAGGTAGTTCTAAACTGAAAATAAGGAAAAATAAAAGCTCGTAAGAACATTTTTTTCTCATTTGAAGTAGAGAAAAATTTATTCTCTTGATGTAAATAAAAACCTTGTTTGCAGATTGAGGAATTTGTTTGTGTTGAATTTCAGCATCAATTTCAATATTTTATAGTACATTTATCTACAGCTGGAGCATGACAGATTTGTGTATATTTATATGTTTGTGTACATAATACATATGTATACACACATACACAAGGATGCCCAAAGATATACATATACACAGTTTGAAAACTCATCATTATTGCTGGAGTATAAAAACATGCCTGATGCAGAAACTTGTCTCGAGTCTGTTAGCTTAGAGACTGCGTTCATCTGGCACTGTGGGCTCCTAGCAGAAACAGGGAACTTCTTCTGTGTAGGGGCAGAATTCCATGAGAACTTGGCTGGAGGTGAAAGGCTGATCTCCCTCCAGATCTCTCCCAAACCTTTCCCTGACACGTTGCCTGACATTCCACCCTCTGCAGACCTGTACAGAGGATGTATTCCTTTTGCATCCCATCCCACAGGTAGAAATGGCAGTGGGATGTGCTGGGTTTGCTTAAACAACCCCAAAAGAGAGCCAGGGGTACAGATATGCAGCTGGCATTAGTCCTGGTACTCTGGTCATCAGAGAAAGGTGCACAGGTATTCCCGGGATGAGCGTGGGGTGCAGGAGAAGATATGGAACGCAGGGAAATCGCACCGAGCCCGACAAACAATTAACGACGGAGCAGATGGTGCCCCTGCAAAACATTCAATAATAAATGCGTGAGTGCGCCGGAATCAGTGACTCTAAGTAGGACAACCTAAAAAGGTATGCCACTTATCCCGTGGGCAAGCAGGACTTTGCAGTTCTTTTAATAATCCCTTTATCCTGCGATTTCTCCTGTGACCCTGATTTCCAAAGCGAAAGGTCAGCCTGGCCGGCTCTAATTGAAGCCGGGCTCTGTCCCGCCTGAGCCGCCGCATCCCGGCCCTCGCGCCCGCGCTGGGCCGCAGCCCGGCCGCCCCTTTGTCACTGGGCACACCCGTGAAAATTAAATGAACGTTCCGTGGTGGGCATGTTTGCAGAGAAGAAGGAAGATGCTGTTATGTAAAGTGCCGTCGCGGTTTGATAGCGAGCGGCGGGGCACTCCTGGCGCGAGGGAGGCGAGCGTGGGTGCGTCCGCCCTGGTTCCTGCAGACAGTCCACAGCTCAAAGTTACTACTTTTTCATCTGCAGAGATTTATTTTTTCTTTTCAAAACCTAGTTCTAAATTTTAGAATTTGTTGTTGTTGTTGTTGCTGTTGAAAAGGCCTTAATTTAAGTTTTTTTAACCATCTGCTCTTTCGAGATCCCCCTAGTGTAACCTTAGAAAAATGAAGAATACGTCTTTAAATCTTGTTTTGTTGGAATGAATGGGTAGATAATCCTGATCAGATGTTTCTTTAGAGAATAACGTTTAAAACGATTATGGAACTTAGCTGTCCTGTCTGTTTCCTAGGTACAGTATTTTCATTTCAGTTGTGAAGTCATTAGGGGTCATCCAAGGTAACCGTTTATTAAAATAGTCCTCTTTTGTTTCAGATTTCCTGTTGAGATGCTTTAACATGTAAAAATCTCCCTGCTGATGTGTCATGTTAGCTTTCCTAACCTCCAGATAGAAACCACAAAGCAGCCTACATAGCTGTATGACTGGTTACCCACCTACATAAACAATAATTACTGCTAAGTGGGAAATTAGATGTCACATTTTAAGTCTAAATGAAAGTAAAGTATTTGAGAATACTGTCATTAAATGCTTAAAGCTAATCGCAGTTCTCTCACTCTGTTTGTTTTGTAGGACATTTGGGCTTCCAGGACAGTTTTGTCACATCAGGTGTTTTCAGTGTGACTGAGCTAGTAAGAGTCTCACAAAGTAAGTATCATTTTGTGCCTGGTTTATGTGGTTTCTGCAATTCAAGCTGTTTTTTTTCTTTTTTCCCTTGATTCTTATTGTTCCCTTCCTCAATTCAGAAACAGCATCTTGAAAATTAGGACTGTCTTCTCCCCTCTTCTGGCCAGTGGACAGCATTTATGTGCCACTTCTTTTAATGGGTGAAAATAAAAACGCAGAATTTTAAAGTAAGCTGATAAATAATTCGATTCTGCAAACTTGCATGTGCAAGTTGATGAGCTCGTCTGGTACCCAGCTGAAAACGGGCAGAGTGCAGATAAATGCAGGCAGAAATCAGCTTCCCATGGATCCCTTGGAGGATCCAAGGGCTGTATTGGAACCAGAAATTACCTGATCTGTGCACATAAGCCTGGAAATTTTCTGATGCTGTTTTTTCACACTGTGCTAATCCATGCCATGTGTACATGTCTGTGTGTGTGATTCTTGGCGCTGCCCCAGTGCAGGGCCAGGAGCTGGACTTCGATGATTCATGTGGGTCCCTTCCAGCTCAGGACATTCTCTGAATTTGGGGGTTGTACACCTGCAAGTTGCTGAAGTCATTAACAGTGCCAGCAACTCTGCCAGCTTCAGCCCTGACAATCTCACACATCCTGACTTCCCCAGGCCCACGTTTGCCATTAGCTGCATGGAATTCTGTCTCCTTTTGGAAGGATTTGGGTTTTGACCTTTAAAGGATGCTAATGCCCCCAGCATGAGTGACACACTGCAGCACGATCATTCCAGGCTTGTCAATACTCACTAACAACACTGAATTAAGAGTACCTGTCACCACCCTGTTCCACTATCAAAGGTGCATTGATTGTTTTTTGCTATGGCACAATCCAGATAGTCCAAGGGAAGGGTATGGACAGGGTCTTGCAGAGACGCTGCTGCTAAGCCGGGTGGGGAGGAACAAGTCCTTCAGGGATCCAAAAAATTCTTCCCTGTGAGGGTGGGGAGGCCCGGGCACAGTGAAGCTGTGGCTGCCTCATCCCTGGAAGTGTCCAAGGCCAGCTTGGAGCAACCTGGGGTAGTGGAAGGTGTCCCTGCCCATGGCAGGGGGTGGAACTGGATGATCTTTAAGGTCCCTTCCAACCCAAACCATTCTGTGATCTTGTCTCCAGCTGGAGTGGAGCTATGGGATAACATCACATTGTCTCCACTCACCACTGCTCCAGGTGAAACCCTCAACTACTTTAAAACCTTAGGCTGTGCAGCAAATCTCTTCAAACGATAAAAGTGGTTCTCCTCTTAGCAGAAATATTTATTTGTGTGCTGACTCTGGGCATGTAATTTAAGTCATTCTGGGGCTGGAACCTAACTGGCACAAACCTAGTAGAAAATCTGTGGTTTTGGGTCAGAGCACAGAGTTTCTCAGAGGATTTTCCTGGTTTATTTCCTCTTTTGGAAAGACACTAGATAGCAAATTGGTTTTACGTTCAGAAATAGGATGGTTCAAGGAAAGCATGGCGAGTGGGAGATACATGAGAGCTGTATGCCCCGGAGAGAGGCAGAGAGAAAAATGTTGAAGAAAACATTTCTCCTGAGCTTCCTTCCCTGACAGCTGGTGGGAATTTTGAGAGAAGGGCAAAGTTAAGAGGACTCAGAAGCCGAGAGGAGCTGCTGAGTGCTCAGCACATTTGCAAATCAGTTCACTTGCTGGGGTGCTTAAGCAGAGACTTTGGCATCTAGCTGGCTGTGCAGGGAGCACAGACTGCAGCCAGGGTGGACAAACCCGGGCTGTCACCAGGACTTGAACGTCTCCGTGTTGTGTCACTTCATTTCAGTGTGACAGCCTGAGGCTTTTGAAGCCCGGAGGGTTCACCCTCCCCCTCTGCAAGGCATCCCACTTCACCACAATCTTATCTTGGCTGCAGGAGCCCTGCACAGCAGAGCTGCCTCTGGACTCTGTCAGCCGTGCTCCGGGTGTGCACTTTTCCTAGGAAAGTGCCCCACTCCTGGCTGGAGCCTCCCCAGCCTCCCCCAGAGCTTGGCACTGACCTCGTGAGCATCGTGTTTCAGGCTTATTAATTTTCCCTGATATTTTATTGTAACTAAACTGAAACACCGGGTATCAGAAATCCTAGCACTCAGCATGTTTTGCAAATTATGAGCTGTGCCTGAGATGTTCCCTCTGCTTGCAGTTGACGTGCACCACCTTCAAGGATGGGGCACCTGCACGTGGGAAGAGCATGGACTTTATTAGAAAGAAGAAAGAAGGTGTTGGTGGGAAAAATATAAATATTCAGCTTTTATCTGTTCCAGACACGAGGGTTTGCACTGTTTTTCATGGGCTCTTTAATAAGCCTGGGAGGTCAAGACCTCAGTTTTATATCCTGTCTACAAGCCAGCACCTCTACCAAAAATAGTGTCCCCAAAGCGTATCGGGATATCACTTCAAAACTGACTCAGAGGGAAGGGTGCCAGCAACTGATTTAGCTATGCTGCTTTTGATAGCACCCTGGATTTTCCTTGGAGATGCCCCAGACATGTACTGACCAGCCTTAACCTTGTTTACTTTACGAGGTCTGAGAAGCCCACAGCCTGACATGCCCTGGCTACCCAGTAGGATATGTTTAGTGTCAAGTCCAGCAGCATATTCCCAGAAAACTCAGTATTAATTCACATGCTCATATTCAAAGAATTATTTAACATAGCAGAGCAACAGGGTAATTGCTGGGTATTTGCCTAAATTGGGAGGCAAGGTCTTTTAAAGCTAATGTAACCCTCTCTGGGTTGTCTGTGTGTTCCTGTGTCCTGAGACCAGTCCTCTTTCCAAAAAGGTCATCCTTGTGTATGCCCACTGTCATTTCTCTTTCTATGCTTGCTTTTGGTCACACAGTGATACAAATAAGTGATTTCCCCCAATTTTAACTGGCCCGTGGCAGCTGTAATCTAAAATTATTCTTAAAAAATACTGTGGGTAGCAATTATGTGCCAGGTTTATACAGTAAAGTTCCCAGAGGTCCACATGACAAGGAGTCTCAAGTAAGAGGCAGTTGTCTCCGTCATGCAAATTTGGGGAATGAATTAATCAAGTGAAAGGTCAGCTGTTACTGTTATCTGTCTTGCCTATCAGTGCTGATCATCACACTTTCTGTGAGCTATTGAACAAGTCTAGACTGTGTTGGTAACAGAAACTCGCTCTCTTCAGTCCCATAGATGCAGATTTTTCTTTCGAAATGCAGCCCAGCTGCTGAGTCTTGCAGAGCCCAGTAAAACAGAGAAAAGAGATCATAGATGTGCATCTGAAAAACAAAGACTCCTCTCCAACCCATCTGACGTGGGTGTTGCAGCTCATGCTGTCAGTTCTCCTCCATTATTAGCAGGCAGAGGGTGTGAGCTCCTCTCCAAGTGTTGTCTGTCACCCCAGGTACTGGGGAGACCCTTCCAGATAACAGAGGCTTCATTCTTCCCTCTCTGGAGAGGTCTGTGCTGACAACAAAAGGCTCAGAGGCAGAAGCGTCAGAGATGGACGGGTTTGGGGACTGACAGCCAGCTGTTGGCCAAGTGAAACCTCCTCCTCTTCTCCCCTGGTTAGGGAAATATTCCACAGGCTGTGGGCAGCTCTCACGGGGCACTGGAGAGGACCCTCTGCAGAAGGTGCTGGCAGAGGGGTGGCCGTGGTGCCAAGTGTCCCCGTCCCTCGGCGAGGCCGTGGCAGGCTGGGGCAGGGAGAAGGGCATGGGGAATGCATTCCCCTGCTGGCTTTGAGTCTGCACCCTGTGCTCTCGTGCAGGGAGAGTTGCTGGGAAGGTCTCCTCCCTCGGAGGTCCTTCAAGCAGCCAGATAAACTGCACTGCCCAGGATGTGAAGAAAGATTTAGGATTTATGAACGTTCCGCTAGAGCCAAATCAAACATATTTGTTTGGTGGTGTGTTATTTGTCAAAATGACATCACTCTTCGCGCTGATAAACAGGGGAATTCTGACTGCACCCTGGCCTGAAAATGCCCCACGTTGGGTTCAGCGTGTGCTGTGTGCAGGGACGAGCTGCCAGGAGCAGTGGGGGCACTTCCAATCCTCCTGATGGGTCCGTGGCACCACGAGCGCACAGATTTGCTCACTGCTCCTGTGTATGCACAGAAATGGTCCAGCCAATTGTCCCTGAAACACTAAGACCAGTTCCACAGTAGGCAGTGCTTCTGTGGGCAAGACGTTTTGGGAAGCTCAGGATCCTGCCAGGCTGATGCAGCAGGTGCCAGGCTTGGGGATGGAGCTTTGGGGATGGAGGCAGGGGCTGAAGTGTCCTTGCCACGAGGGCGAGGGCTGGGATGGACAGAGGTTGCCAGCACTCCAGGCTGAGCAAATGCAGCCCCCTCGTGCCTCTCACCCAGCCCAGATCACAGGGAAAGGGAATCCCAGCACGTCCTGGGTGCCTGTGGCAAGGCTGGGCTACCCTGGCTCTTGTGGAGGGGCCAGGCTGGGCAGTGCATGCCTTCCTGTAGCCCAGGAGAGGAGGAGAGGCTGTTTCCCTCCTCACAGAGCACGTGTGTGGGAGCTGGGGTGTGATGGACCCGCTCTCCCCGAGCTGCAGCCTCTGTGCTTTCTGCTATACCAAGCATTACAGTAGTGAAGGCAGTTAAAGTCAGCAGCATGAAAATTTAACATTTAAAAAGATACTCTATATTCCTTAGTGAAGCACGGCTATCCGAAGCTCTCTGTGTGGGCTTGGGTGTGAGAGGGAGAAAAAAAGATTATAATAAAAAATAGACTGCAGGCATGGAGTGAACAGTTGCCGTGACCTTGCCTTTTGTATGCCATTACACAATTCAATGGCAGTCCACTCAAACCTTGCTCTCGATCAATATCCTATTAAAGCAGCACAAAAAGTCTCTATAAACTTAGTGGTTAGCTATGTTTATAAATGGAACTCAGCATAATTAGATGGTCAATAGCAGGCTGTACTTGTAATTTTAAAATGAACATCACACATTTCATATCTGTTGTATTCGGCGAAACCTCTTGGAATCTAATGATACAGCGTGGAGGAAACAAAGGCCTGGAAAAAAAAAAACCACCACCACCCAGCTCCCCTTTCCTCCCAGCAGCAGCAGCAGCACAGTGTGTTTCCCTTTGTTTATGGAGTCACAACACAGGAAAAAGTTTATTAGTCAAATGTCGTGTTTCTCCCATTTAACCTTAAACACATTATCACTTCACTGCAGTGTTACACGTGTAATGATCTTGGTCACATCCCAGCCCCTCTGTAAAAATAAATACATACAAATGGAAAAAAAAAAAAAAAAGGAGGCTAAATAATAATGGGGCTTAAAGAAGGTGCTGTATTCCAATGGAGACAAATGCCAGCCTGGCTGGTTTTATTTAGTGGGTTTCCTGTTCTGTAATTCAGTAATTTTTTTTCAAAATAAATATTGCAATTGGGTTAAGTCAGAGGGCTTTTTCTTAATTTCTCCATTATTTTTCTTGACTTTTCGGGTGAGGAGCTGAGCTGGAGGGAGCAGGCTGGGAGCAGGGTGATGCTGCCCTGCATCCTGGGAGTAGAAAAGCATCAGGCAGAGGCACCCACCTTCCTCCTCCTCCTTTTAGGCAAACCAGCTCCTCCTGTGTCACCGAGAGTGTCCCAGCTGCACAGGGAGTTTTCTGGCTGGAAATACACAGGGAGCTCCAGGCTGGGTGTGGGGAAAGAGGTATTCTCCCCTCTCACCTCCTTCCAGCTCAGAGCCCTGGGTCAGGTGGCATCTTGATGCCAGCCCCAAGGTGGAGATTTTCGCTTTGACTCACAGCCACAGTTTCCGACGTCCTTTCCCATTTTGGGGGATGTTCCTGAGTGGTCAGGAGGTCACTTTGCTGCAGAGCATTTCTTACAGGGGGAGTGGTGTGGTTTTGATGTCGTTGCCTGGCGTTGGTGAGGGTGCAGCTCCCAGCACGCTGCTCCACGTGGGGCTGGGCCGTGTTCCTGGGGTGTAGGGACAGGTGTAGGGAGGTTGTGTGGTGGACTGTCCTGTGCTGCAATCAAGAGGTGTAGTTTAGACAGAGTTTTTAGTTTAGACCGGAGTGTGCACCACAAGACTAAGTTTTTTAGTTTAGACAGAGTTTTTTGGTTTAGACAGGGTTTTGCACCACTCTGATCCCTCTGCTTACTCTGCAGAGATGCTGTCTTTGCTGGGAATCACAGAATCACGGAGTGCTTAGGGTTGGAAAGGACCTTAAAGCCCATCTCATTCCAGCAGGGACACTTTCCACTGTCCCAGGTTGCTCCAACCTGGCCTTGCACACTTCCAGGGATGAAGCAGCCACAACTCCAGCTCGTTGTTGTGATTTACAGCAGTAAACACAATAACTGCAAGCCAAGGTACAAATAGACCTTGGTGGAAGACAGGCACTGTCAGGAGGGCAGGAAAAGGGATTTGGGAACAGCTCAGCCCTGTGCAACCTCTGCCACAGCACTCCTGGGGCCAGAGACCTGGAGCTGGTGGTGGCAGGGTGGTGGCTCCTGGGCAAGGGCTGCCACGGGGTTCAGTACTGGCCCCCACAGCCCAGCCAGGCACTTCAACCTCTGCTGGTGTCTGTTAAAGCTGATTTTTGTTCTTTAACCCTCTGGTTTCCAGCTGGCATTGGAGTGTGGCGAGGTGGTTTGGCTGGTGACCAGCACAGCATCCTTGGTGTTCTCCACCCAGGCAGCAGCCCCGGAGGGATCAGCCCTCTCTGCTTTGCACTGAGTTTACACAGCATTAGCAATACCTTGTTCCTACCCTATCCCTGCTCTGGACACACATTTTCCTATAGGGCCAACTCAAGAAATACCCAGGATTTGGGGAAAGGGCAATAAACACAGCAGGGGAAAGAAAGCAGGGAAGCGTTACCTGCATAGCAGTTTTTCTTCCTTATCTCCTTGGAATAAAACTGTTCCATAAATCTGGCAATGCCCAGGAAATTCATTGTGCCTCAGAAAGAAACAGTGCTTTAATTTAGTGCTTGCCTTTTCACGCTCCTGTTTGGAAAACTGTGTGCTTAACCTGTAAGTTGGGCTTTGGGAGGCAGAGGGTGCAGAGGAATTGCTCAGGAAAGGGTTTGCAGAGCACAAATCTGTTTGGCAAGGAAGTTGCTGAAAACTGTGGAGTAGATGCTGCAGAGAGTACCTTTATGATTGATTTCCATTCAAGTCAGACTGACTGCAGTGTGGTCATTTTTCTAACCCATAACTGCACACACTGCAGCAGTCTGCTATCTGCAGGGTGTCTGAATTATAGCAGTCCATGTCCCTGTTACCTTTTACACAAATTACTTACACCGGTTTCTTTTTCCATGCAAATTCATCAGTTTTACAGCCTCTTGTAGCTGCTGTCAGGAAACTGTTGCAGAAAGCACAAATTGATAAAACGAGTTAATTTTACTGTGCTTAATTTTTCTTTCCCTCTGTTAACACACCCTCTCATATACCCAGTGTGCAGGAAGCATATGATAGTTTAGAGAAGATAACAAAGGATTTGAGTGTTCTTGTCATAAATTACTTCCCAACTTAATTCCTTTCAATGATCATTCCAGATTTTCTCAAGTTTTAATGGCGCTGTGCGTTTTCCGTCCCCGGCTTTTAAAAGTCCGTGGCTATCCAGGCTGTTCCCTTTCTGTCTCAATGACGTTCTTAAAAGATCCTTGCCAAACAACAACTAATTGTCTTGTGGGGATGATGAGGCAGCTGCAAAGCTACATTATTCCTCTGTCAAATCTGACATTGTGAGCTCCTTAAGACTTGGGGTGAAATACTGGCCCCGTTACAGTCAGTGGCAGCACTCCCAGCCCAGACATGTTAGCTGGGTGATAGGAGCTATCCTGTCTTCATTTCCTCACTCCTTCCCCATTGGACTGAAAGATTTTTTCACGTTTGAAAGCGGGCCAGATTCTCAGACCAAAGATTAAACTTGGCTCAGCATCCCTGTGTGGCACTGAGACCGCTTCGCCTCTGTGGCTGCGAATCAGGGCTCGCAGACAATCCAGCCCAGGCCAAGCTGGTGCATTTCACTGTGCAGGACGTCCTTTTTCAGCTGCCTCTGAAATGTGAGAGGAAATCATGATCTGTAGTTGTCAGCCCCCGAAGTTGTATTGTCCTGTGAATAGCACTGGAACAGCCACCGTGGACGTGGTACCATTTGCTGAATTAGGGGCATTTCGGCACGAAATCCATTCTCTGCTGGCTTCAGCGTTAAGCTGCTCTGTTTCTTGCCTGTTCCCAGGAGAATACAGCACATGGAGTTCGTGGCTTGTGCCTGCAGATTTCAGGGGGTGTAGAAATCCATGAGGTTTAATGTGAAACCACAGCTCCAGGACAGGGAGATTGCAGGGATTCATAGCCCTTGCAGTAAAAATTTCAGTACTGGATAAGGTGATGAGGTGAAGAGTGGAAGCTCTCTGCTGGATAAAACTTTTGGGGAGTCATGTGTCTCTAGCTCTGATTTAGCTGGAGGAGAGGCCAGAGGAAAGCTCAGATGCTCTTAGGCAGAAAAGAACTCAAGTTTCTCATCTGCTTTTTTAACCTCTGTGCTTGTGGCTGTACATCACAGGTACCCCAGAGGTCCTGAGGTGTGTATTCCCCTGCCTATGCTGCTTGTAGATCCTGCCAAGCACTCTACAGGGATGATGCAGCCCATCTGTAACCATGCCAATAGAGACAACGTGGTCCTAAAAGCAACAAGTTCCATTAAATGTTAGAATGGCATTAATAGAAAAGCTGCGCTTAGAGAAAGTCATGCCATGATTGTTTAATTTTAAAAAATAATAAAAATATCTTTGGAGGAACGTAAGAGAGAGTCTATCTCATGGAACATTGTATTCTTGATAAAATTTCCATCTTCTTGATTGCAATGCCAGGTACCATTAGCATTTCCTAATTTCCACATCCCACCTGTTCCCATCGTGAAACTAAACACGCTCCTGAGGAAGAAGAAAGTGATTTTGAAGTGCAATTCATGCCATATTCACATGACTTACTGACTGCAATCTCTTTTTGTTTCCCCAGCACCGATAGCTGCAGGAACAGGCCCTAATTTCTCCCTCTCAGATTTGGAAAGTTCTTCATACTACAGCATGAGCCCAGGAGCGATGAGGAGGTCTTTACCTAGCACATCCTCTACCAGGTAATTCAATCTCTGCCTACCACCAGGTTCCTTGGAAACCCAAGCTGGCATCATTACTCATCTGGGAAAGTCACCATTAAATTCTCTGACAAGCTGTTTGGGGGCCTCACGGCGTGGAGCTGTTTCAGATTCACAGAGCTGAATGTTCAGCTGGGTTGCAGTCAAGTTTTTTGTGTGTTGGAGCCCCAAAGAAAAACGGCTGCATGGACTCGGGTCGCTCCTGGCTGTACCTGGGTGCATCAGGAGAAGTTCCACTGGAGTTGCTGAGTTTCAGCTTGTGGCAGAGGAGAATTTGGAGCGTGAGATGCGAGGAAGGTCTCAAGACAGACTTACATGTGTTCTTTATTGTACAAAGAATTACCTGTGAGACTAACGCTGTTTTAGGACCTTGGTCTATAAAGCATTTCGTTTTCACAAAGCCTTTAGAAGTTTGTGACTCAGCCTTTGGAAAACTGAATTGCTAATGCAGATGACTGCCTCATCTGATTTTGATTTCAGCTTAGATGCCAGCTATCAAACAAGGATATTTTTTATTTTTTACCTTTCACTTTAATCATCCATGAGATTAGATTTATAAACAAGCTCAGTCACTCGAGTAGTCTGGAACACTATTAAGGAGCCAGATTGATTTTTTTTTTCCCCCACAGCCAAAATAGATCACTTATTTCAAAGACATGACAAGAAAGTCTAACTCCAGCCCAATGCTCTTTTACATTTTTATCTCAGCCTGCAGTGCCACCAGCTTTGCAGTGAGCAAGTGCAGGTGTGAAAAATCTCTATAGTTTGAATAAAAGCTGTTGTTTTTATTTAAAAAATAATAATCTTTAACGAGAGGCTCTTAGCAGTAACTTCTCACAGTTTGCAGTGATTGGAAGAACATTCTGTCTTGCACTTAGCGTGCACATTTTGAAGCTCAGTGACTACAATTCCCATTACACATCGGTTAAAAACTTTGTGCTGTTTCTTTCTTGCCTGTAAACTGTGTAGCCTACAGCACTCACCATTAGCACCATTCTCAGGTAGAATTTACTGGGGACTCCAAAAGCAAAAGCGAGGTTATTAATGTTACTTAAGAGCTCAGTTGTTGCTCTTCCATTCTTCTGCAAATAGCTACCACTGATAAGGAGCTAATTATAAACAGCATGGGTAGTTAATAACTTGGTAATATGTTTGTTTTCCTCTCATTAGGCTGTTCCCAGTCAGAAAAAAAAAAAAAAAATTCTTTAAATACACAGACTCAGCAGAATTATCAGGCGGTAATTATATTGTATGCACACAATTTCCCCTATTGACACATAACAATTCTCTAAATTAAGGAATGGCCAAACCTGCATTCCACACATACCATAAGACTTATTCTTCCTGTTTCTCACCAACTGCTTTTGCACACCCGCCAGCTCCTACCTGTGCAGAGCTTCGGGTGGGGAGGCTGCAGGCTCTAAACCAATAGGAACTGCAGTGGGAGATTTTATGTCTGTTAAATGTGTTCCCCCCCTACACAGAGGAGCCTGTTCTTGAATGCCTCAAGTCTTAATAGGATACAGATTTGGGGGGATAAAAAAAAGTGAGCTGGCCCAGCCTCGGAAAAGTACTTAGAAGAGAAATTCTCAGTGAGGTCCCCACGCAGTCTGTACAACTCATTATGGAAAACAGAGCCAAGCTGAGTGTCTTTGGCTCTGGGATCCTCTCCCTGCAGAACTGCCGGAGCCAGTGGCCACCAGAGACCACTGAAAGGGCTCTTCTGTGCCCTGAGCCTCTGGTGAGGGAGGTGTGCTCTATCACAGGGGGATTCTTTAATGCTGACACTGGCCAGAGATACCCACTGGGGGCTTTCTGTGCTTGCTGGCACAGCTGCAGAGTCAAATGCTTCTTAGTGTAGGATAACGTGAACATTTGAACCAAGAATGGATTCTTCTATCATTCACTTGCCTACGTTTCTTCTTATGGGACTGTGGTCTGGGATAATTGAAAAGATTGAAAATAGAAGTTTGAACTGATAAACAATTTGCTTTCAGAATTAGCCATGAAAAAATCTGGCAGTGAAAATAAATCTCATGTGTCACAATTGTGTTCATTCAAACTGCAAGAATCACGCAATTCAAATTAAATCCCTGCCTTTTTATTGACCTCTGTGTGCTTTGAAAAATGTCCTGCCTTTGGATCAGTCAAATGTCAGACTAACTTCTGGTCAAACTGGTGCCTGCTTAGGGGTTTGGCCCGTGGAAGGTTGTCCTGTATCTCACCAGAGCGCCCTAAATCTGTTCTACCTTCCATAACCCAGTTATTCTCATGCACGCCCCAACAGCAGCGCCTTGGTTCCTCTTCCACCCCTTCACGATGTGTTTTTGCATTCTCAGCTCCACAAAACGTCTCAAGTCTGTGGAGGATGAGATGGACAGCCCCGGTGAGGAGCCGTTCTACACAAGCCAAGGGCGCTCTCCGGGCAGCGGCAGCCAGTCCAGCGGATGGCATGAAGTGGAGCCAGGTAAGCCCCGGCTCCCACAGCCCCAGAACATCATCTCCACGTGCTCTGTTTTGTTATTGGGATTGCTGTGCTAGAGAGGTGACCAGTTCTAGACAGCTCGTCACTTCCGAGAAGCGGTCTAATGAGAACGTGGTAGTGGTTTTATTGCTCCTGCAGCTGCGGATGTTTCTCTAGTGTGTCACTTCTCTGTGTTTCGGCCAAATATCTGAAGTATTTTAATAATGCAGCAGAAGATAGGCGGGTTTTTTTTTTCTGTCAAAATGTCCAGATTCAGTTCTGGGATGGCTTTTTCTAGTAAAAAGTAGTACCTGTCTGGGCTGTGCTCCATCAGTTGGGCTGCTTAAATAAATATCCCTAAACTTATATAAGGTAGAAGGACTTCTCAAGCATTATACAACACTTGAGATCACTTAGTAATGACTTTTAAGAGACTTACAGAAGGAGTTGTTTTATTAATCTGTAATGCTGTGAAGTGTGATTGGAGGCTTCATATCAAAATAGATATCACTGGGTGTTACACTTCAGAACGCTGAGGAAGCAGCTCTTTGGCCTCTTCTCAGTTAAGTTTTGTGTGTGATCTTTCCTGTTGATCATTTCTTTGGGTTATGTTATGTTACATACTTAACTGTCCATTGATCACTTACCCTGAGATCATCTGGGTGCTTAATATCATTGGAAATATTTTTCTGGGTCAGTGCTACGTGCATGGGTGAAGTTAATGCCTCAGCGTTGCTTACAGCTAAATAATCAAGTATTTATTGCCAATAAAAATAACAGAGCTCTTATTGGTTAGAAGAAGGCAAGCAGTGCCTCCCAGGGTTTGAGAAGGTCCTCTAAAAGTGCAAAGGATCTTTTGCAATACGTATTTTTTGTCTTTCTTGTTTCGATTTTAAATAGTACGGTTTTGGTTTGTTTGGAAAAAACACATGCTTGTCCAGGGCACTGTGTATAATGAACTATACAGCACAGAAAAGTAAATTCGACCTGCACAGCATTAAAATCAGTTCTGTGGGCACTTGGCCAGCCACCTATATCCTTCATCGTGTAGGAAACATACCCACAGCTTTCTCTGGAGACCCTGTCAAACAGCTGTCCTTTACAGCATGCCCAGAAAGTCACCAAATTTGGGCTATTCCAGACTGGGAGGAGACTGATTCCTGTGCCTGGGAGCCCTTGGAGGATCCCCTGCCAGCTGCCCTCTCTCCTCTAATGAGGAGGAGCCAGCTTGTGGGCCCTTATTGACTGCAGATGTGGCACTTTGGCAGGAGGAGAGGCTGGACCTGCAGGCAGACAAGTGCCAGGCTCCCCGTGACTGCCTTGCCACCGCCATCCCCAGGGCTCTGGTGTCTGCCCTGAGGAGCTCTGCTCCACGGGCACCAGGGGCTGCTCCCTCCATCAGCTCCAGGCTGCAGATGATGCCAGGCAGAGCCTCACCTCGTGCTAAACCTCTGCTCACGGGGCGGCAAAGAGGCGGACGAAAGCTCAGCTGAAAGGGAGAGACCACAACCTGCTCTGCAGACACAGATGGCTGAAAACTGGCGGGGTCACTGCTTCTGCACCCCTGTCAGGCTGGGGGACAGCACCCCCCAAAGTTTGGGGGACTCGTTGTTGATGACAAAGGTTCTCCGTTTGCGCGGCAGCCAGAGGTTGGCTCTGAATCCTGCTGTCACTTCTGGTGGTTTTCCCCACCTGTGGTCATTACCTCTGGCTCGGCCAAGTCCTGGCTTGATGGTGGCACTGAGCTGCTGAGCTGGGCAAGGGAAGTACCTTACACCTCCAAAGCACCTCTGCTGCTCTTGGCACCACGGGGTGCCCGCCGTGAGGAGGCACAGCTGCCTGTGTCAAACTTCCTGAGGTGCTCAGAAAGGCAAGAACGAGTCAGACAAAAGCAGGTTCTTCCTTCCTCATGACCTTCCTCACTTATTGTAGAAAAATCCCAGATTCTGCTTAGTCTTGCCTGTAAAATGGCAGAAAATCACCTTGCAGCATCAGGGACTGCGGCCAGGTACCAACTAGATATAGCTCAGATTCACCAAGCCATCTATCACTGTCACAGCTGTGAAGGAAAAGAGCTTTATCCTGCCCACGTGGGATGCACTTCCAAGCCATCCTTGTGCTGTATCCACGCAGCCCCACCCCAGAGCTTCTGCCGTGGCTTTCCAGCAGCCTGTCCTCTGAATTCATTGCCTCAGCTCCTCCGTAAAACAGGGTCAGTGCAAGAGCACGGCTGGCAGAGGGATTACCTGAAGAGCCACAGCTCATCAGTGGTGAAGGACAAAACAGTGCTGGATGTCCTTCCCTGCCAGGGCAGCGGTGGTGTGTCACTGGCACCAGGTGCTCCCCGAGGGACACGTCCTGCTGTGGTCTGTGCACAGACATCACACCAGGGCTGACACCAGCGTGTGCCCCTTTGTGTTTGACGTGGGGGTTTAGCCTCCAGAAGTGTAAAATGTTTTAGTGGGGCATCTGCCTACAAAACTTGGTCACCTGAAAGCTGTACAAGTGATGTTAGCATCCCTTTTTAGCTGGGGGCTTTCCACGGCATTCCTCTCTGAGAGGGAGCTTTGGAGCCTGGAGCAGTTTCAGATCCATCCTTTCCGATGTCTTCATTTCCAGAGAAGGGCCTTGCCGTTCATTTAATCTACAATCAAAATGGTGGCACAGGTTTTAGCATACAGGAATCCCCGAGCTTCAGTGTCTTGTTTCTTCTCAGTGAAGTTCACAGTAGAAGTTTAAGGACTAAACCCATCTTTTTGTTTGACTTGGCATTTCTTCCCCGCAGCTCGTTTTGTGCTGTGTGGGATAACACAGGTATCAGCAGTGCAGAATGATGCCGTTTCAGAAGGCAGGCTGAAGTTTTATCCTGTGCTGGCAGAGCAGTGCAAGCCAGGTTTCCAAACTCCATAATTAAACCCTGTCCTTTGGGTTACTGGCCAAACAACAGGAGGAGGAAATCAGACCAAGGAGAGGAAGCTTAGGCTTTTCTGTGGGATGGCTGCTCTGGCTGGGAAGGAAAGTTCAGAGAGGAGCCAGCAGCCAACCTCCCAGCCCAGTAGGATCCACACCAAAGATAATAATATATCCTTTGCCTTTATTGCCTTTGAGTAGATTGCTTCCTCACAGGAGATTTAGATTTATGCAGAGATAGCTTCTTGGCCTATATGCCTTGACAGGTTTATGGGAGTGAGAGGATGAATATTCCATCTCTGTGTGTTGCATCTGCTTAATTTTGAGGTGTACACATGAGAAAGAGGGGAGACTCAAACCCTGGAGCAGGAGTGAAGCACACGTGTGCTCGTGGCACAGGCAGTGGGAGAGGGTGGCAGTGAAAGGTGTGGCCTGGGACAGTGCAGGGAAATCAGGTCTGAGAAGGAGATGGGAGAAATGCACTCCAAGGAGAGCAAAACGTACACGAGAAAGGGAAAACGAGAAGACAGCTTTAGACCCTACAGAGGGGAAAAAAGAACAAACGCCAGGAAAACAAAGATTTGACTTCCTAGAAAGGAAATATGAAATGGAATATGTGAGCTCCTCTTAGAGAAAGAGAGCACTCCAGGCAGAGGGTTATTTACCGCCAGCCGTGACTAGTCGCTCTACATCTGTCTCCATTTTTTTCTCTTGAACAAATTCCCTTTTTGGATACTTTCTTCCTGCTTTGCTTCCCTGTGATTGCCCCCGTAAGTGGTCTTTGGAGGGCAGGCTGTATGCTCAGAACATATGTGCAAACTGGCAGGAGAACAGAAGAGGACAAAACCACTCTGTGTGCTATTTAGATTAGGCAGTGGATGCTTCCCCCGTGCCTACTCCCGGGGTCCCCGCTGTGTGCAGGATACAGGCTGCACCTATTGTCCATCCACAGCCCTTCCTCTGAGCTTTCACTCGCTCTGCTGAGGCACCCTGA
>VYXC01009539.1:2271814-2336530 GCA_013397175.1 Platysteira castanea
GTGCTTCACCCACCTGGGCTCAGATCCTCCGTGCTTCACCCACGTGGGCACAGATCCTCCGTGCTTCACCCACCTGGGCACAGATCCTCCGTGCTTCACCCATGCGGGCACAGATCCTCCGTGCTTCACCCTCCAGCAGCACGACCTTTCCATTTGTGGCGTATCCGACTCGTAGTGATGAGCAGAGAACTCAGCCTTGTGTTTTTTACACCCGGACACTTCCTGCGACCGAGGGCGCAGTGCTCTCCTTGCGCATCAGGTGTGACAGCCGAAGCAAACCCCAGCATTAATCCCGTGTTCCTTGTGCTGTACTCCTTGAGTCTCACATCCATTTACCTGCACTCGAAAGCTCCTGGGGAGCTCTCCGACCTAAAAAGGCTGGAGTCTGCCAGAAAAGATGAATTTCCTTTCACAACAGGAAGGCTTAGGAAGTAAAACAAAGCAGACATGTAGTAAATTACTTCTGCTTTTCAAATACCTTTTGCGGTATCCTCCTTACCATTACTTTATCTCAGCACTTTCAGTACATAACTCTTGTTAACTGAGAAGAAGGGCGAGAGAGGATAAAGATGATGTTAGTAGGAAAATAAGGCAACATCACGCTGGCTTTGAACTCCTGCACAAAGCTGGCCCGCGTTCAGTTCTGTGGCAGCTCTGCTTGTAATGGGGGTAAGCCATAATTACAGGTATACGTTTTTTAATTCCATAATAAGCAAAGATTGAGTTAATGTATATCTGTATTCCACTTAGGCATTTTTTTAATGTGTTCTCTTGATCCAGTCCAGGAGTAATGTTCACATTGTGCTCCGTCAGTCATTTTGTGAAGCATGTGGATGGAATTTGCCAAGTCTGCTTCCATTGTGTTTCTTCAGAGCGGCATGGAAAGAAATGTTTAAGATGCAAATTCAGACTATCCTACTGGTTTCTTTACTTAGATCTTCCACTTATTTCTTTACTTATACCTTCTACTTGCATTCTTAGATCTTTTACTTGTATTTCCACGTGCTAGTTTAGTCCCGAGAGGACAGTAAGCCCAGGAAAGGTACACGTTTGTACTCCTTGCACTTCTTGAGGTATCTGAAGGCACAAACAGCCCTGCTTTGGTTGTGGTCTTGGCCAGCTTGGTTTGCAGAATGGCTGGAGCTCTGTGGTCCTTCTTCCACTGAAAGACTGGTGGGGCCTGCTCATGTCTTGGTCATCCCCTTGCCCCAGCTCCACCCTGGACATCCCACTCCTGTCACGCCGTGCTGGGCCCTTGTGTGTCTTCACCTTGAAAACCCCAGGAACAGAACGAGACTTTCAGGGCAGAAACCTTAAGGAATGAGTGATACTACTTGCACTGCTGGGCTCACAGACACATCCACAGTTCCAGGGGCTCATGATGCTGATAGTTTTATACAAACCTGCAGAAAGCTCGAGGGCTCCCCGTGGGACTGCTGGACTCATCTGAGGTGATAACGATGCCATTAAAGTTGGCCTCATGATTGTTCCTTAAACCGCCCGGGCCACTGCTGCTTGTTCCCGTGCCACCATCTATGGGACTGTCCAAAAACAGTTTCTGAGGAATTTCTATGCAACTGAGGAGCTGAGATCTTATTCTGGAGTATTTCCCTTGCGGTGGCAGTGACCCCTGGCTTAATGGTGCAGTGCCTCTCCCCATGGCTGGTTATGGAGCAACCACATGCAGGCAACCGGTCCAAACTCTTGTTTCAATAATGCTTTTCTTAAATCTGGCACGGGCTTTCTCCTCAGCATGCAAGAAAACTTCTCCATATTTACTGAGAAACTTTTATTTATGCCATATGCATCAGAAAAGCTCATTCAGGCATAGTTCAGATGACCACAAGAGTTTGTTTTCAGTGTCTGTTTGGAATTATTTCTTGGAAATTCGAGAGAAAGTGGTAGAAGGGAGATCCTGGATCGTGTTCTTTATGCCCTAAGCACAGTTGTTGCCTGGCACTGCCTGGAAGATAAAGTACGTGTGGTGTGTCCCATCAGTGATGCAGAGTGTGTCTGATCTGCCCTCAGGCAAAAGGTCTGTGGGCTCATCAAAGGCCTTGATGTCCTGCCTTGACTACCTCGGAGCCCAGAGAAGTTTTCAGTGATTGTGCTACATTACTGCCAGTGATTCAAGGGACTGACTGCAGAAAATATGATGAAAAACATGAGAACCATGTATTATACAAAATAAGGAATAGAAAAATAATCCCTTTTCACTGGGAAAACATTCAACTTCAGACCTGGAGTATTCAATGTCAAATAATTCTCTGGCACTACTTTTCAGGAGCTTGCTGCAGTGGGCAGTTTTCACTGGATCATAACTAGACACAGGGATTTTGTGATCTTTATTAACTTCCTTCCTGTATTATTTAACTCAGGTTATCATGTTCAGGAGGAACTTCATTCTTTAACATGGAATTCAACAAGGCCCCACGTGCATGCAGCCACCTAAAAAGCTGACTCCAGGTGAACAGGTAGATGCTTGAAGTGAAATGTGTGATGGGAACACACTTGAAGGAGCTCCAGCAGCTGTAGGATACAGAGCTTTTCTTAAAAGTCTTTTTTTTTCCATGGAGTCCATGTGTTGCCATATCCCTGCTCTCTGCATTACAGTATCCCATCAAAACACAAGCTGCCCAGTGGTTTTCAAGAACATAAGATTTTCCTTTCCTTCTAAGAGCAATAACACTTATCAACTTCTGCTGAAATACCATATCAGCTCCTTGTCACTGGCAGTCTACAGTTCCTGCCGCTAAAAGTTTAATGCATTTACAGGAGCACTTAGGCATCAAGACTTTGATATCACAATCTGTTAGTCACAGGTGCTACATGATAGGTTTGTGTTAGCACATTATAGATCTTTTATCAGATACGGCACAAAATGTGTGTGTTTCTCTGCCAGGCAATCAGAATCAGGCTGCTGCATAGCTGATGAGTTACTCACCAATATAAGTTGTTTATTTTAAGCAGAACTTTCCCAGAACCGCACCTTAATGGATGAGTTAAACTCTAATTGGTCAAGGCCAGTGAAGACCAGGAGCTCAGTGGAGCCAGGGAAAATGCAGCAGGTCCGTGGTGGGGCTTTGAGCATTGTCAGTCTTTCGCAGTGGCGTTCATCAAGTCAAGTGATTAACATTGCTCATTTGCCATTGCAGGCAGAGTCATTTTGACAGCAAATTACCACTGGATCAATAGCTCAGCTTGTCTTTGGCAATTCACGTAGTAGCAGGAGACCTGTGACAACATGCCATGCTGCTGGCAGTGCTGCCTCCAAATCATGGAAAGAAGTTGGAAGTGGGGGAAGAACTGCTCACCAAAAAGTCGGCTCAGACTGAAAAGTTCTAGATGTTTTCACATCCCTCCAGGGCTCCTTTTATTTTTTTTTCCAGACACTGGACAACACAACAGACTTGGCCTTGGGATGCAGCCTAAACTGTACTTTCCATTTTTAATAAAATTAGTAATCCCATGCAAGTGTTGAAGCACATGCCTCAGCTTTGCTGTAATCCCCTGAGGAAAACATCCCTTCAGCATGGTCCCGCAGAAGTCGGGCGGCCGGTCAGTGTTGTGGCTTTGCTTCATGCATCTAGTTCCAGATGTCAGGAAATGCATCATTTAAAAATGGAGATGGAGCTGTAGGAGCTCTGAGTTGAAAATGCAGGAGGACTTTTCCTGTAGTTATCAAATTAAAGTTGTTTTGGACTGGCCCGGTGCTGACATCACCCCTACCTGCTGCTCTCACTGACCTCAGGGCCCAAGAGGAGAGCAGATCCTCTGGGCACTGCCACCAGCATAAGGTCACCTGAGGTGTTCCTGTCACCACACACAGTTCACATCACCTGCATCATTTCTCAGACATACAGGAAGGATTCTGTGCATGGAAAACTGCTCCCTGACAAAGGCTGGAATGATGCTTCCCAGTGAGGGCAGGATTCCTGGGATGGCAGTGCAGTGTTGGTCATCCATGGGCCTGACATTCCCCAGATGTTTCTGGTGGCCAAACACAGCATGGTTTGGCTTGGAAAGGATCCTAAAGCCCATCCAATCCCACCCCCTGCCACAGACAGGGACACCTTCCACTGTCCCAGGTTGCTCAGAGCCCCGTCCAGCCTGGCCTTGGACATTTCAAAGGATGGGGAGTCCTCAGCCTCTGTCCACAGCAGCCCACAAAATGTAACCTAAAGCAAAGACAGTGATGTGGCTTGGGCTTCACTTTTGGCACCAAGTGAAAGCTACCACCTTCCCTGGCACTGAGACAAAAGCAGACACTTTCTTTCCACAGGTGAGGTCTGAAAAGGCAGAAGCTCCTCTGGTTGACTGTGGCTGTGCATTTCTTGCTGGCTTGGGGTCTGTCAAACCTGAACCTTTGTGAGCTCCAGACAGGTCTCCTCTGACCCAGGGATCCTTGAAGATCATCTGATAGTGCAGCATGGGGCTGTTCAGTTGCAAAATGGCCTTAAACACATTAAAAGTAGTGTACCTGTCTTCCAAAAATTGAACTAGTCTTCTTGTTTGCTTCTGGGACCAGTCCAGGATGTTTACTTGGATCTATAAACTCTCCTATAGATTAGATCTTGGTTGGGAAATGGACTACATTCCTTTCATGTGCTGTCTTAGCAGTTGAGATCAGCAGACTTGCTTTTTCTAATGTGTTTGGGAAGCAGAAGCAATATTTTATCTCCTGTGGTATGCTGCTGGTATAGAAACGTTCAGGCTTATTAATTCTTCAGGACACAGGAAAGTCTTCATCACCTGAAGTCATGGGAAAGGACCCACTGCAAAGACTCCACTGAACTCTTTCTTTTTCTTTTCTTTTTTTTTCCGAGGCAGCTGGAAAATATTAGTAATCTTCAGAGCCAATATATAGTACATATTGAGAGCCAGTAAATGATGCATATTATTGCAAATTCCTGTGCACTTCTGCATTTTATAAAACAGATAACTAAAATACTCACCTAGCCAGATCGGTTCCCCCAGGGATGCACATTTCCAAGCAGAGGACAAACCAAAAACACAGAACAGGACAGAAATTAGCCAAATAGAATGGCTAAGGGTTTGAAACAAATGGTTTTAAGATCACTGAGTAAGGAGCGTGACCTCCTTTTGCATCAGTCAAGGCAACTGTGAAACTTTGTGAAAGAAGCTCACCACAAAACAGATGCTGGGCTATCTTAGGTAAATAAATTACCAAAAAATAATAATAAACCCCCCCTACACTTTTTACAAAGCACAGCTGTGTAAATATTGCATGAGACAGGGGAGAGGGGGACAGATGTAACATACACCCTTTTTTTTATGCAGAAGTTCTGCTCTGGGCACTGTTTATTAACATTCCCAGTACAACCATCACTCCAGTGCCTAGCACACAGTGCAGCTACTGTACTCCCTGCACATGTTTGATCTTGGCTTTGGAGGAGAAAACGGGCTTTATTTTAAAGGAAACATTTTCACCCAAAGATAGAAGGTGCAAGGAGAGGTGTTAGGAGACAGGGAGAATTAAGGAGTCATTGAATGGTTTGGGTTGGGAGGGCCCTTTCAGCTCATCTTGTTCCACCCCCTGCCATGGGCAGGGATGCTTTGCACTATCCCAGCTTGCTCCAAGCCCTGTCCAACCTGGCCTGGGACACTTCCAGAAGGTGGTACAGCACCAGGAACAGGAAGAAGACCATATCTCATCTTCTTTTCCCATTCTCTTTCCCACACCTTCTGCCACACTGACTTTAGATGCGCCCCTGCTTCTGCACCAGGTGAGGAGCAATTCTCCTTAATTTCATTGTGCTGGATGCCTGCTGCAATCTTCCTGCTTCTCACCTGCCAGGTACAGCTCCTTCCAGCCTACAAAAGCTGGCATCTGCCCACAGAGAGGAACAAATGGCTCTTCTCAGCTAGACCAAAGGCTCACCTAATGCAGGGCGTTGTCTCTGACAAGAGCTGGTGGTGGACACTTACGGAAAGATAACAACAGCAGGAGAGGCATCCGGTGATGCTTTTCAGAGCACAGCCTCATGGATTTTGGCAGCAAACAGCTCGGTTCCATGAGCCAGAGGTTCTGTTCACATCTTTGTGTTTGGCTGCCTTCAGTGAACTTTCCTTTCAGAGATGTGCTTTTAACCCATTCTTTATTTTGGCCTCCACAACAACCCACGGCAGAAAGTTCCAGTTTTACTTGGTCCTGCATAAGGAAGAACCACTTCTTTTGTCTGTTGTTCAGCCATTTTGCTGGATGCTTCTTAGAGTTTTTCTTTTTCACTGCCAGAAGTAGTGAATAAATCATTCCCCGGTTACTTTCTTTACTTGCCTTCAAGTTAAGTGCTGCCCCAACACTTTGACCGCAGCAGTCAGCGAGCGCAGGGAAGCACAGAAATCCATCTAGCAGCTTGTTAGCTCAGGTAACGATTTGGCTGAGGGGCTGCAGGGCCATCTCATACCTGCAGGAACGTCTGTGTGCTGTGACAGCAGCTGTGTGTTCACCCAGAGCGGGTCTTCTGTGACTTCCACCCCCGAGGTCACGCTGTGAATGCAGTGACCCGCCAGGAAGCCTAAAGAAGGGATGATGTTTAAGTTCTTTCGGTTCCCAGCTCCAAAGAAACTTAAACCTCAGCAGTGTCTTCATCTGGCGTGGCTGCAGCTCTGTTCTGGTCCCATCTTGCTCAGGGAAGAGCAGGAGATCCACAACATCCCCCAGCTCTGCTTGTCCTCACCACTCCAGCACAGCCCGACTGACATCATCCTTTCTGCTCTTCCTTACATCAATGCTCGCTGCTATTTTTAGTGGGATATACACCAAAAAGCATAACATAAGAGGTCCTCTTGCTAAAATTAGCTGGAAAATTATAGGCTGCTTTACTGTTTTGTGCACAGTCTTCATTTGCCTCAATAGGATTCGCGTGCAGATCTTTGAGCCCCCAAAAGCTGGACGAGCAAGGTGGTACCTGCAGCCCTCAGCCTCGAGAGCAGCACTCTGGAAAAAAATGGGAATGTTTTATATCATCAAGGGCCGGAGGCAAAGTCTTAGGTTCCACCTCTAGGAGGGAAATACTTTTATTTTTTTAAAAATAAGGATTTACAGTCAACCAGATTTGAAAAATATGAACGTATGGATTATCTTTCTTCGCATTTAGTGTTTCATTGCAGCAGCCCACGTTTGTCTCCAGGAGTATTATCCATGATGCAGCACACTAATGCACTACCCTGCTCTGAACAGGAGAAAGCACTTTGGATGTGCTCCAGATTTAACCCTGTCTTAGGGCTCGCTTTTACTTTTAACCAAAATAACAACAAATGGATGTAAAGCATCCTCCTGACTCTTCCTCAAGGCAGGGCCAATCCTGGGTGTGAGGTGCAGCTTTGAGTCAGAGGGTGATGCTCATTCCCACTTGGTTCACGACTCCTCTGCCTTCCTCTGCCCTTTCAGCCCTTTCCACCCACCTCTGTTCTCCGTCCTCGAGTGAAAACCCCTCTGTGTGGGTAGGGGACACAATAAAAAGCTCTGACACCTGCTAGGTTCAGCAGACAGAGGAAAAAGAGAGGACTTTAGTTACATTTCTCATACTTTATAGGTTTCTCAACTCCAGAAGGGATTGGAGGACATGTCACTTCCTCCCCAATCCCACTGGAGAAAAAGGATGCTCATCAAACTTGCTCTTATCACAAAAGGAACAATAAACAGAAAAGACGGTTAAATAAACATTGGCTATTGTTTACATGAAACTCCGTGAGAAAAGAATTCTGACTCCAAGTTAAAATAGAAGGCTTTAGCAAAAGAGGACAGCACCCCTCGGCCACACGTAACCCAAACGTGCTCTGCAAGGAGCTGCTCCTGGCTGTCAGAGGGAGGGTTCGATGTCTGACATCAGACTGATCCCTGAAAACACCCCCGCCATCCAGGCAGAATTGCAGATTCTGGCTGTTTGGAGGTTTTAAAAATTAAAATGTCCCCCCAAACAGCTGTATTTCTCATGCAAATCCCCTGCCAAATGGTACCTTGTAACTACTAAAGAAATTGTTTGTCCTCTGGTAAAAAAAAATGATCATCTAGAAACCCATTAATTTTGGGGGGGGGAAGGTTTCAGGAGGACAAAGCAGGCTTACAAACCACATTTCTCCCATGCCCTGTGAACTGTTGTGCTATTGTGATTTTACAGTGCTATTTCTCTACTTTTGCTGGATTTTTCTCTTTAATGTTAGGTGGAAAACCCAGAACAAAAACTGACACTTAATTCTGAGTAAACAGTGGCAGTGACTGAATAGAAACTTGATGTCAATATACAGCCACCCTGGGAAAGTCAAAATCCATTGCTTTCTCCTCTCTTCCAGTTGTGCCCTCCTTAAGTGCATTATTCATAAAATTAGCGATTTAAAAAGGCATCGAAACATTATTTTTCATATTCATAGCGTCACTTTAAAAAAAGAATGGTTAAAAATCGATTTGCTGGCCTCTTGGGGAAATGCTGTAATGTTTTTGGCTGTCTCCTACTTTCTGCTGCCAGCTAAAAGTACCATCTGGCTTGTTTAGGGCCATTTTCCATATCAGGTGCTTCCAAAATTCTCCCCAACCAGAGGATTGTTTCGTTGGGTTGCTCTGCCTGCTGAGGCATGTGTCCTGGGCTGGGAATCCTACTGCTTCTGTTCCCTGCCATCTTGCTGACAGTGGTGTGTGTATGTTTGGGCACGGATCTTGCTGCCTCTCTCCCGAGGACATTTGCATCATTGTCAGCTGCACATATTAAATTGATATGCAGGGCTCAGAAACACGTATCCCATCTTTTGTCCCTTTGTTTGTGCAATTGTTGTTCGTTTTAATTCTTCTTTGACACCTGGAATATCACAAAGCTGCTGATAATCTGTTGGCTACTAAGGGAGATGACATTGATAGGAGGATAATGCGTGTCAGACTTATATCTCGATAATTGCGGGCACACCCCGAACCCTCGCAGCTCAGGGAATGAATATCCTAAATCCATTATTAATTTGGAGAGTCGCATGTGGCAGTTGGCTGTGGTGTCATCCTCCCGCCGCAAGAGTCACTTGCAAGGGATTTTAAGGCAGTTTTTGGGCAATTCTGCGTGGCCGTGGGGATTTACGCCTCGTTTTTGGTGCGTCCTCGCTGCCATTTCGCGGCAGCCTGAGGAGCTGTGACAAAATGGGGTTGATGTCCTAAGTCCTCACGGAAGGAAGGAGGGCAGGCAGCTCCCCACGTGCCTTCTCCTGCCCAGGAATGCCATCCCAAAGAGCTGAGAACTGGTGCCCTGCGCGTGGTACCAGTTGACAGTGACGCTTTCTCCTCGGGATCCTTTGTTTTTCAATCCTACTGGTTTGCTTGGAAATAGAAACCCACCCCTAAAGGATTTATGATTCGGTCTGAAGCACTGTAGTTGCAAAGTCTGGGCTTGATGTGATTGTGGGGGAACAGGGAGGGTGTTTTGGAGCAGCTACTGCCATGAGCTGTCTTGTCCTATTTCAGAAATGATCTGTGCCATACACTGCTGACTTTTCCTGTCCATCCATTAAAAAGTGAATTATGAAGAGTGCTGAGACAAACAGATAGGAGTTTAACCTTGTTAGTAAATATCAGGTAGCTGATATATACTGCTAGAATGTTACATCACAGCCTCGCTCTTCAATATAAGTTTATGAAATTATCTTGTTACTATATAAACTGCCTTGGCTGGGTACATTCTTCCAGAGGGTTATTGTTTGCTGGATGTTGGCACAGTAGCATGACTCCGAAGAGTCAGTTCACGATGTGGTGAATTTTAAAGACTTGGGAGATGGCCGTATCTATTTTTCAGCAAAGGAATGAAGGCTTTTTTTCCTTCCACCCCCCCCCCCCNCAAGGTATTAAAAGTTTCAAAAGATGTGCTGAAATGAAAAGGAAATAATAACTAAAGCCTGGATGGGAAGTAGTGCCTCAGAGTACTGACTTTGTTTATTTGCTTGTTTCCCCCAAAATCTTAATATTTTAAGTGCAAGTTAATATTTTAAATCAAATAAACCTGTTCTGTGAACTAGTAAGATACTTGAACTACTATCACACATTATTCATTTATTTCTGTGTGAGTGCAATAAAAATTTTACAAGCTGTAATCTTGTTCTTTTAATAGAGAGAAAACTATGCAGAATATGTTGCTTAGAGTATTAGATAAGCTGCAGTATGTTAATCAAATATTTTCGTGATATGAGGGCAGTTGAGAAAACAGTACAATTTTTGCTAATGGCACTGGTAAGTAAACGGATCTATCATTACATTGTCATGAGAAGTGACATTGAGCAGAAACACCCTGCCAATCCCTAGAAGATAAGTATTTAATGTAATTAGACAGACACTGTCTCCTTTGTTGAACGCAGCATTAATCACCCAGAGAAGTCCAACTTTATATGAAATGGCTTTTTCTGATATGTCTTTGTACTAGAAAGCTTCTCACATGGTTTTGCCACGATGATGTATTTGAAGGAATGACTGCAACAGCTACACGGGTTTCCTCATGACACGCTTCTTGCTGTTCTGTGTTCCCATAATATTTAATTCTTTTTATTCAGCAGTGTTGCTTTATACAGCTGCGACTTGTTCCTAAGTCTAGAAACCTTCGTGCAACTGGAGCTGAGCCTCTTTGAACCAGTGTAATGCATTCAACTTATCAAATATAAAAGCAACACAAACAGCTTCCATTATGTCCTTCAGTCCTTCCTCTGTGGTCTTAGCACAGGTTCATTGTTACGGCATAAGCAAAATGTTTCTTGCCTCAAATGCTAGTCCATAATATCACACACACCAAAAAGAAATAATAAAAAAGAAAAAGAACTTCTTTTTATGAAAATCTCATTGTTAAATGGATGAAAAATGTTGCCCCCTTCCAGAATTCATTGGCACTACATTTTTTTTTTCTTTTTCTTTTTNTTTTTTTTTTTTTTTTTTTATCCCTTTCCCCTCTCTCCTCTGTTGCTTGTAATTTGTACTGTGAAACGCTGTCTGGTTATGAACTGGCATCAATTTGAGTCAGTGCACAGCTGTGTCTTCCCACCTTCTCAGTGGTGCCGAGGGCTTTGAAGGGGAAGAAAAGGATTTAGTCAGAGATGACAGCAAACTTCACCGGGTAACAGGTGGAGGTCAAGTCGGTTTATTTGTTGGGCTGAACAGAGTGCAGAGATGAAAAATCTTTGCCATAATAAGGTTTAGGAAGAAAATGCTGACTAGTCTAAGCTTTGATTCCAGCTGACAGATCCTTTTCTAGTGTTCATTACTTGATTTCACAGTTCAGGCAATTTTAAGAGGCTTAAAATTATGTTTCTGCTCTCCTCTATAAAACTTTTCGATCACTTTCTAATTTTTGCTTTAAGTAAAGTTATAGGGACTCCCTGATATATCACTCCTGCCTGTAGACTCTTACAAAGTCAATATGCCATCAAAAATGTAAGGATAAGCTTTTTTTTAGACCCCTGCTTTTACCGATTCTTTTAATAAACGAAGTAAAAAATTCAAGTATAGGCACCGATTCGACTAGAAAATTAAAACTTTCTAAAACCCCCCCTGAAAAGCGGATAGTAAACGAAGCAGGATGCTGAAGAAGCCAGTGCTCCTGTCTGGAATGTGGGATTTCTGTGTGGGTGAAGCCCAGAGCGCTGAGTCCCAGTCCCCGAGTGCCGGCGAGCCGCGCTCCGGCCCCAAGGGGAGCCACGGCCAGGCCCTGGAGAATCAGAGCAGAACGTGCTGGCAGTTGTGTGGCAGGGCTGGGGCTGGGGTGACCTGGAGGCATCGCTGCCCACACAAAGGGATGTCACTGGGCTGAGCTGCCAGGCTCTGGTCTCTCCCAGTGCAGCCCCATCCCTGTGCCAGCTGCTGGGAGGGACACGAAGGTGTTTCTCCTCTCCCACCCTTTTTCTTCCACCACCACCACCTGCTTCCTACCTGCTGGAGTGGGCAGAATAGGGTTATCTTTAGCCATTTGCTAAAATCTTCCCCCTCAGACTTTCTATTACTTCTGCATTCATTCTTTGCAGGAAGAGGAAACTCACTGGTCAAACCCTTGGACACCAGAATAGTTGCATGCAGTTTCCCAGGGAGCCAGATAGCTCTAAAGCTTCCCAGTGAGTGACAGTTTCTCTCTTCTATTCTTCTGAAACATGTGTTTTACACATATACTGAAAAATGTTAATATCAATTTACAGCCAGATTCTTGCCTTTTTTTTTTTTTTTTAAGATTAAAAAAATCAAATTTCCCAAAGCATTTACACTTAGAGAACNAGCACACATGTCACTTTTTTTATGTAGGAAAAAGTGTTGGATGCTCTTATACACAAAACATCATTGGGCTTGAAAGCTGTTAGCTCATTCTGAGTTAGTGGCAAGAACGCTGGACTTGCCAGCACCAAACTGTGAAACCTTTTCTGTGTGACTGGTGGAAACCTCGTGGGGGTAGAAATCAAAAAAAAAAACAAAAGGGGAGGAGGGCGGGGTGTAAATCTGTGCATTTGGATTCGAGCAGCTTCAGTACCATGATACCAACTTTGTCCTCGAAGTCCTTGAATCACAAATCATTGGGAGAGTGTTTTGGAGAATTATCACTGTGTGCTTTCCCTGGTCTTTTACTCTTTTCTAGGCGTCCATTAGTTTCCCACTGTCAGGGAGAGGATTCTGGGCTAGGTGGATCCCTGTAATCTGATTTGGCATGGCTATTTTTCTGTGTTTCTAAGCTCACGAGATCAAGTTATGTAGGATTATTTCATAATGCCAGAGCAGCAGTTTCTGAGGCTGGACAAAGCTATCTAGCAAAAGTGTCTGATGAAAGAAAAATCCTGTCCCATACTGTAGCTTTCTTGGTCCAGTGAAGCAGCATCCTCACGCACACAAATCTTGTAAAGTTGCTTCTGATAGCTCCCTGTGTCCCTTGGTTTCTGTAAGCTAAAGTGCCATTTTCCTTTTTACAGCCTAATTGAACCTAAATGCACCCATTTTCTGCAATGTGGTATTTTGGTAATTTCGCTATTTGCTCGTAAGTTTTCCCTTAAGCAAACTGAAAGCTTCCCCTGTATCACTTCACTGGGCCAAGATTTCACACAGTATCCTGCTTGCTACAAAATATGATAGTGTTCTCTCTCACCTTGTTTCTTTTTTTCTTCTTTTACTTTCTTTTATAAAATCAGGATATCTAAGAAACCCCGAACACCGCGGAGCACTTCATGGTGGGTGTGCTTATTCAAACAATGCCAATGCTCTTGTTCTCGGTGCACAGACCTTTTGTGTTGGTGTGGGGGGGATGTCCCAGGTGTCCCTCTGGTGTGGATTCTCCGCTGTCTAGCAAGGACAGAGCTCGTGCCAAGCACTTTGCCAGAGTGCCAGCGCTGGAGGGAGCACTCACACGTCACCTCTGCCCTTGCCGTGCCTGGAATTTGCGGGGAGATGTCCCCTGGGAGCCCTCTGCCTCTCTGTCAGGGGTGTTTTCACCTGCCCAGTGGGGGACAGAGGGGCTGGGCAGCTCCCAGGAGCAGAGCTGCAGGCAGCAGGGCTGTCCGGGCTCCTCTGGAAATGATGGCAAAGCCAAACTGCCCTGCTCTGCCTTCCCTCGGGGATCCTGTAGGCGCTGGGAACGCAGAGCAGGGAGGCTGATCTGGTCTCACCTGCCTGATCTCACCTGTGAGGAAGGGGTTCAGTCCCTCTGCCTGGGAGCTGCTGGTGGCAGGTCCCCAGTGCCACTCCTGTGTGCCACTCGAAATGGACATTCCCGGGAAGGAGCACAGCAGCTGTAGGTCAGCTACAAATTATTTCTGGTGTTACGGAGTGTTCGGTGCCCTGACTGCCAAACCCGGGCAGTCAGAGGGAGAAAACACCAAGAACCACCGGGTAGCAAAACACGACAGCTCCACGAGTGCACTCTCCACCTGCCAGATTATAAATTATAAAACTTTGGTACAGTGCACACGAATTCAGTTTGCAACTCCTTCTTCCTTTGGAATAACCTGTAAACTCCTCGCCTCAAACTGTGCAGGAATCAGGTGGCGTTACAGTCCGTGGTAAATCACCTGGGCTGTGTTCAACCCTGACCACAGCTCTTTTATTAATTAAAACACATGTTCAATGGCAGTGCACACCGATTAAACCTTCAAAACCAACATTAGCACCAAACTTAGTCTCGTCAGCGTAAAAGTCATTTGAAAACATTACCGTGCAGTAACTGAGGTCACAAGTGGAGAAAATCTGCATATTTACCCATCTCCATCTCATGCCTGGGGCGTTTAGCAGCCATCATTGTTATATATAGCCTGGGTAGCCAATGATGGGTTGATGACATGCAAGTAATGAGCAAATGATTTTTAAGAAAATTAAATAAATAAAAACCCCCAAAAGTTGACTCCATCCTCTTCAGTTGCAAAAATTCCCTTTAGTATCACTTGCAATTTGGGATCCATATGCATCTCAGGAAGATATAGTTGAAACATAAATCTATTCTGGGTCTTTTACTTGCAAAAATATCATACCTCAGCTATAATCATATGCAAAGACTTTTTAGAGGGCTTTGTAAATGCCATCCAAATTTATGATGGCATTTTTTGCCTTGCAGCTATAGATGTTCCATCCCCAAAGCACCCACATAAAGGTATATTCTCCTATGGATGGCTGCAGTTTGTCCCTGCTGCTATATCTAATCTGCCAAGTGTGCTGAAAAACTCTCAAGTAGCATTTGAAATGAAACAAATGTAGTCATGAATTTTAGACGAGATGTCTAAAGACGTCATTAGAAATTTCTTTTTTTTTTTTTTTTCTTGCCATATATATTTATACAATGGAAAATGATGCCAGAGCTGACATTAACTCAAAGGGAAAATTGAACTGTTATCCTGCTGTTTATTGCTCTTCTCATTAAAGTTTTTAAATATATAACTCGTGAAAGTATCTTTTGAAGAAATTGGTAAGATGTTGAGTACTAGGTTATTAGTTATTGAAAGAACTGCTTGGGTGGCAGAGCAGGAATGAAGCCTAACTTAAGTGATCTAAAACAATCCAGATGATGCTGTAAGCACAGATACAAACAGACAAGGTAATACATTCTGTGAGAACGTTGTACCAAACAATTTAGGCAGACTTTCATGGGGTAGGATTTTAAAGTAATTGTGAATATTGTAGTGCTCGGCTTTAAAATTCTGTAGGCAAGGTTGTCCATCACTATAAACTGATATTTCTCCTTCTTAAATGGATCTGTGCTCATTTGCAAAGGAGAAATTTCAACCTTCTTTTTCCCTAGGTGACATCAGAATTTTGATTCTAACTTGAATTATCATTTTTGGCTAAAAATTGCTGAGGAGTCCAAAAGCATTTAAAACCTAAAGCCATCGAATCCATTTAATGCGCCTTTGGCACCTCTCTCTCTCTCAGTCCTTTTTGAACATTCTGGTCCTCATTTTAATCAATCTCTTTTTATTAAGTTCTTTGGCTCATTTACTTGTTACGTGCGTTTGCTTTATTTTATTTGGAACATTTCTTTTGTAGTGTCTTGAAAAAGAGTTGTGACATTTCTTTTGGACGGCTTCTTAAGTATCTGGCAGTCACCTATGATACGATGTTGATGGGTACGGATAGATTAGCTCTGTTTTCCTGATGATCTGTCAGATGTCGAGTTCTGAGGAAACTGGATGTGTGTGTTGGTGATGCATATGCAGCAGTTTGATAAGTGGATAGAGGGGGAGCTTTCATTTTTCTTCTGTAAAATCACCGTTTATTAAGCTGGGTTTAGCCTTGTGAAGCGAGGTGCTCCTCTGGCAGGTAGTTAATCAGTGATCGTGGTAACTCCGGCTGCAGCCAGGGGAGCCAGTACCCGTTCAGAGCGTAGGAGCTAAAGAGCACTTCATTAGGATGAGTGAAATTTCCATCTGTGTTGTATTTTGTGTATACTGGAGCAATTAATACAGTAAACTGATGGATGGCAGTCAGTGCGATCGTATCTCGGCTGATGACAAAGTTTGCTCAGCACTAAACAGAGCAGACTTACTGTGACTGGCAGGAGCGTAGCCATCAACATTTCAAGAAGCTTGAAATTAAGAATTCCCCAGGAAGAAAAAAAAAAACCAAAAATAGCAGCTGATCAGCATTTCTGTTGATACTGATTTCAGTGGGATTGCTGGAATAATTCACACAGAAGGGTGAAAATTCCTTGAAAAATGCCTCCCATATATCAGTTTTTTTCTCCAACAGCCGGCTTGTTTTTCTGCATCATCTGTTTGTTCTGCATGTTGTCGGGTTCATGGTCCACCTGGTAATACCTGAGCTTCCGTGGTTCCTTTTCCTGGTGTGCCTTGGGAAGGAGGATCCAGACCAAGTTGCACTCATAGCTTTTGTTATGAAATCTCCATCAAGAGTCTAGTGGCAGAGAGCTGCTGGGAATATTGGGGTAATTATCCAAAGGTCGTCTTTGGAGATGAATATGAGCTGGTCTACCAATGTAGCTAACGAGAGATGGAGTTTTTTGTGTTGTGTGCAGGTAGGATAATGTCAATAATTAATCAGGTGAAATTGGATGGATGTACAGGTGTAGATTTGGAGAGAAGGGGGATTGTTCTCCCCTTGCTGTGACTCCGTTCACTCCATCGAAGTTAACGCTGATTTTTTAGTGAGGCACGTGGCAGGTACATGGAAAAAGAGTTCGCAGATGCTTGTTTGTTCTGGGAAGGATTTGTGCATTCAATCCTCACGCATCATTTTCTGGTCCATTTAAATATATATCAGCCTCATACATGAACATTTGAAGACCTTTAGCCGTACTCAAGGACGACTCTTATGTGGTGCGTTTCTAGTACTGGCAAACATAAGGAGGTAGAGGAATTAAACCCACCACAATGCTCCAGTGCCCCTTAGAAGATGAGGAACACGAAGTTTTCCTGTGCACTCACTGATTAAACTTGGGCTGGAGGTTTGCGAAGTGCAGAGTTTTGGAAAGTCTTTCTGCGGGACTTCAACATCCAATGGCTCCAGTAACCAGAGATTCCCAAGGACGAGGATCCCATTTGCGCTTGCATTATGCATTGAGCAGAAGGGTGTGATGCATGATGTGGAATGAACAAAATAACTCGTGTGTTCAGGGAAATGCCAAATTAATGAAAATTCAGAAAGCTCTAATGTTGAAAAGGCGCACGGATTCCTTGATAGAAATATAATGCTGCTAACAGTTTCAAGATTATTGTTGTCTGAATTTTCTGCTTATTGTGTACCGCAATTAAAATTCTTCTCGACTGAAAAACCCAATGTCAAATTAATATTTCCTTTTGGAAAAAAAAAAACACGAAAGTACACATCTTGTTCCATTTAGCACCATCATGGTCTTTGATCGGGTTCCCTCTGTCCAGTGAAAAAAGCAGATTTGTGTTAATGGGAGCAGGCTCAGACCATGTATGTTTGGCATACATATAGAATCACATGAACACAAGTACAATAAGTTAAAGTAACACACCCACTCAGGCTTCCATCTGCGTTTGATGCCACAAATCCCTTTATTTTCCCCTTTTATTTAGCAATTAACTTCTCCGTTTATTCTGTAGTTAAAAGCTGCCATAAGATGAAAATAGACAAAGTCTGATTTTCTTCTCTTGCACTCTAAATAACATTCAGAGGAGACTCAGACCTGGATTCTGAAAGCTGTGCTCCCTAGAAGTGCCAGGTGTGGCTGTGATTTGGACAAGAGTCCTACCCACAGAATAGTAAGGAACACTTTTAACCCCCACCTGGGCTACCCAGCCGTTGTGTTCTGGCTGCTCTTGTTTATTCCTCGCTCGGAGCAGATGGATAGAAAGAGGCAGGGAATGGGGAGGATCCTTGGCTCCATTCCCTATCCACCGGCCAGCACAGCTGAGACGGGCTGGGGGATATTGTAATTTGCTGCTGCCCTGCACCAGAGAGCAGAGAGAGGAGAGCAGGGACTCAGAGGTGTCCTTAGAGCTGGCACTGCCCCTTCCTTGGGGTCCTGAGAAGTGCTGAGATCTGCTCCTCAGTGCAGTGGTCGCCAGTAATCGCTGGCTCCCGGGACCAATGCTGAGGGGAGCCGTGCAAGGCGGCAGCATCCTCCTGCCAGGATGCATCCCCAGCTCTGCCCGAGCTACCTTCAGCCTGAACTTTTTAATTTCCTGCATCCCTGAGCAGCGCAGGAGGGGCCCTGCGGGCTGGGGGCCCCTAAATGTGTTAAAACTCATTAGGTATGGAGCAGAAGACCCTTAAAACTAGCCAAGAGTCTCAAAAGGTGGGTGCCAAAAATTAAACACCTAATTCAGTGTTTAGCCATCTACCTTTAGTTCCTTCCTCATAATTAACACACACCGTGCCACCTCTGAGGTGGCCTGATTTTCACAGGCACCTACAACTGACTCAAGCACTGAGACTTCTCACCCCAGTGAGACTTGTAGAGTTCAAAGTGTTTTCTGGGTGATTAAACCAGAGTTTCCTCACTCTCAGCTCCCGCTTCCATAGAGTGACCAGCATTGTAACATATGGCTTAGCGAGGGGAGGAAGGGAAAAAACAGAAAAAGAAGAAAATGAGTATTAGAAATGGATGGACTAAAGAATACGCAGGATATATCAGGCACATTAACCAAACATATGGTGCTAAATGAGATTTTTTTTTTTAAATTGCAAAAAAATTGACATTCCTGGCAGTCTCAAGGATAATGTGACATGGCTGTGATAAATTTAGAAGAATGGGACATATTTTGGCTTGTTCTTGGAAACCTTTTTCTTGCATGCCGACTGTATTTCTTCTTCTATTAACCCATTCAAAGAATGTTTGAATTTTGCTGCTAGAGCACCATGCTAGCGCAACATAAAATGTGAATGATGCTAATTGCTTTGCACTGCCTAACTTTCTGTCATACCCTCCCCTCTTAAAGGACAAAACATGCTTTGGAAATGAGCTGGCAAGCTCATCTTCTTCTTTCTCTTGGTCAATATTAAGTGATGTAATTAAGCTCCTGTTTGCATATTCTTCTGAACTAGGAAGCAGCCATTTTTTTCTTGAGATCTGATGGATGTGATCACTCAAAATAAAATGTGTCATTACAAACCCCAAACAAAACAAAAACATGGTATAGTTGGACTGTTCCAAACCAATACATTTCAAAATACCCTGGAAAAAAAATAAATAAATGAACCAAACTTGTGATAATAATGGCAATCAGAACGATAACAAACAAATAGAGCAAAAGTAGCAACCAATTATCAGTGCTTCAGTTTGTTTTTCTACTCAATTTCCCTGCACAGGGTTACATTAAAATCTCTATTTTCACATGAAAGCTGCTGCCCCGACCTTATAAAACCCATCCCCATATGAACATGACACTGCTCAGCACTGCCACACTCAAGGTCATTCATCAGCTTCTTTGTAGCTCCTCAAGTTCCAGTGTTTGGGCACAATCACACGAAACTGCTGCAGCTTTAAACCAAATTCCACTGCCTCTGCCCCTTCTCCCTGCTGTGGTTTAGAGATGAGTCCTGCAGGGTTTTTTTTTTTATCACAGGGGTGAAAGAAAAGCAAGAAAAGCTGTTTCATTTTTTTTTTTAGAAGCTTTATTATCTTTGCCACAACCCCGAAGAGGGTTTGTAGCCAGGGCAGGCAGGGAGCTCCTGAGGCAGCTGAGCTGTGGAGTTGAGATCTCCCTCCTTCCCCGACCTCTGCCACCTGCCCAGGGCTCAGGTAACTCCTGTCCCACCTGGACCCCTGCCCGTGGGCTGCACAGCCTTGCTCTCAGAGCAGCTCCCATGCTGGAAAATGGGAAAAAAACCCTTCCCTGTGACCTTCCCTGTGCTTAAAAGTGGCTTGGACTGCCCATGATATTTTGCACTTCGGGCTGGGGTTGACGCTCCTTTGGTGTTTCCATCCCCAGTCCTTCCACGATGGGGAAATCTGGGCCAGCAGCACCAGTAATTCCTTTGAGTGCCCTGGTCCTGGACATGGACACTCCATGAGTTAAGTTGCATCCCACTGGAGCAGAAACTCAGCAGGCTGCACTGGAATATTTCACTGAAACACCTCAGTTCCATCTCCTTTTCTCTCCTCCCCCCAGACTGAACCAATCTTTGCTTTGTCCTTAAGACCACATTTAAAAAAAAAAAACAAAAAAGCCCCAACCCACTATTTTTCTTGCACCATAGTCAGTTCTAAACTTTGATTTTTAAAAGGTTAAGTCTGTAACCTTTCCTGCTATGAGGAAAAAGCCACCACAACAGCAAACCCTGTAGCAAACAAGTTTTGAGGCAGAAAGCTGCACGTACAACACTGGAACTCAAACCATTCCCTTACTTTATTTAACTTACAGAAATATAAACTCCAAAGCCTCACTGAAACCATTAAGACCCAGCAGTGCAGAGTATAAACTACAAGAAGGCTCCTGCATATTGCAATCAACATCCCAGGGACTATAAAACCAGTCTTATTAAATATAAAGTTAATAATATAGCCCAGAGATAATCTTGTCCAGGCCTCTCTATTTACTTTTTTAGCAATTAAATACTATAAAATACAGAGTCGGAAATAAAATTAAATGGCTTTGCTAGTGGAAGTTCAACTTGCACATTACCTGATATTTTGCTTTTCCACCTGAAATCTCAGCCTTTGTTTTGTTAAATCCCTACGGATATGCAGAATGCCTGATGGGCTGTATAGACTGGAAATCTTGAGTTTTCAGGATACATTCTGATCATCAGAACACCCAGATGCAGCTAGAACTGCAAAAATACAGGCTAATACAGACAAACCTGCATCCTTTTCATTTATAGACTGTAAAATTCCTTCATCCAGGCATCTACCGTGCATGGAAAAGACTCAGATTTTAAAAGCCTGTTGCCATGTATTCATTCCATTAATTTCTTTGAGGCCACAGCCTTGATATGGCATCAGCAGGAGTTACTCTCACCCTGTAGCCCAAACCAGTCAGATGAGCACCACACCATTTCTGCCTGTCTGTGGCAGAGGTGGCACCCAGTGACAACCTAACTCTGATTTTCACTGGGAGCTTTTGGAATAGTTCAAGGGCATAATAAAAGCTCTGAAATAATTCCAGTGTGGCTTCTAATATCAAGACACAAACACCATTCATCCTTTAAAAAAAAATTTTGAAGGGGAACCACATAAACTTATAACTTTCAAACACCTTTGAAGTCAAGAGAGTGAGGGGAGGCAGAGTTTGAACTCGGAGAACTCCATTCTCTGGTTGTGCCTCGAGTCGTGCGGCACATTTCAGAGATCCATTTGCAATAATCTACTAACCAAGGAGTGAAAGACAGAACGCATAAAAAACCTGTAAAAATCCAAATGCTCCAGCTATTACAGATTTCTAAAAATAAAGCAGAGTAGGTTTCAGTAGCAATAATAAGCTGCATCATACCCATATTTCAGATTTATAAGAAAAACATGGCTGCCTTTTAGTACTCACGGCTCAGAGCAAACCGTGGCTGCTTCTGCCTTGAAAAAAACCCCACAAATAAAAGTGAGCTTTCGGCTTGCTGTTGCGCTGCGTTTCATTTGTCCTTTAAGTGTGTCTAGCTGCTTCTGCACCCCCTTTCACAATGCATAGGCTGTCGTTCCATGACCTAGCATTATTAAATTGCACTTATCAATCATTCTTGCCAGGAATGCCATCGCCAACTACATTAAAGAAGTCAGAGAAGTCTGGTTTCAGCAGTCCCTCGCCTTCGCAGACCTCCTCCCTTGGAACGGCTTTCACACAGCACCATCGACCTGTCATTACAGGACCCAGAGGTGAGGCCTTTCCCGAGAGCCCCCAGGCATTGAAGGGTAGCCACGGCACCCAGGGGCCGTGCCGGCGCCGCTCCACGGAAAGCCCTCGCCGCCTGCGACCGCCCAGCGAGGGGCTGCGCTCACAACCTTCACACCACGGAGGGTTTAGGTGCCCACGGGCCGGTTCCGTCAGGGAAAGCTTGGGAAAGCTCCCGATGGCCACTCGAGGTGGAAAGGCTGGTTTCTGGGGCCTTGGGGTTTTGTCGGAAGAGGGTGGGGAAAGGGACAGGAGGTGTTGCAGGGAGGTGTCTTCTGCTCGTGGCCGTTCATCACGTTGACTCGGTCCAACTGCTCGAGAGAGGGACCCATCCATCACTTCTGACCCACGCCTGTCTTCCAGCTCTGTGGATTTCCTTCTGCCAGTCATTTGTTCTCGTGCTGTTGGTGTCAGTGTGCCTTGTTAGGGGGCTCCTCTGGAGCTGGTTCCTGCAGTGCTTTGGCTGGTTTTCTTCCCAGTACTCTTCTGACTGACTTTCCAAGTAAAAGAGATGTCCTCTGGGTCTAGATGTGCTTATATATTTTTGTTAGAAAGATGCATTTGCATTTAGCCTAGAAAACTAAATGCAATGCTGAGTTCACATTTGAAAAGGAACTCACTTGGGCATAGTAAGAGACACAAATGAATGAATCCTCTTACAAACCTCTTTGGAAGATACAAAAATAGGAATGAATGGTTGTGACATGTTTCTTTCTGCTGTGAAATTTCGTCTCATTTAGAGGAGATTATTAAGGAGTTGGTCGAATGGTGGAGCATAAAAAAGGCATATTAGCAATTCATCCTAGAAATTATTTGGAAGTGTCTCTTTGGCATCAGTGTGGTTTTACTGAGGGCAGCACAAACCAGGAGGAGCCTCTTTGTCTGCACAGTCCAGGTGACGTGGTGAGAAACGGTGCAGTTGCACAAAGTTGAAGCAAGGTCAGACTTGCACTTCGTGGGGTTTTGTGCTTTGTTAAATCTGCTTATTGTAGTTTGATTTGTTGTGGTTAATCCATAAAAATTATTCATTACCCTTAGACATACACCTAGATCCTCAGAAGATATTTAGGCATCTAAGCTCTATAGAGATTTCCCTTGAAATCTGGATCCGAGCTGTCTGGCAAATACATCCTCTTCTAAAAGCCTTGATAATTGGTGATACAAGTATGAATAATATGAAGCTTCCATTAACATTCTATTCAGTGCACATCAGCTGACTCCCAATTCCTGTCTTTTAGAAGTTCAGCCTTTTAGATTTCAGTTGTTGATTGATTAGTTAATAGGCCTTTCTTTATTTAGCTGTGTTTTACCTCACACTAATTTTTTAAGATCATTGACTGCCTTTGTCTGCCCCTGTTTAGACCCTCTGTGCTTTGGATTCTTGTGTGGTTGAGAGAGGAAATGTCTCAGTGGTGAGGCCTTGTTTAAATCTCATCTACAGTCTGTTTTCACAAGACTTTTTCTGTGCACTGAGGGATTTCCATTGGCTACGTGAGAAGAACATTCAATGGGAGCCAGAAAAGCAAATAGAATTATTACAGTCCCAAATTTTGTTTGTTTGGAAGGAGATGTTCTTTACTAACTTCATAAAGAAGCAACAGAGCTTTTAATCGTCGTGGTTTCTAACAAGTTAACCAAAAGTGTTCTTCTGCAACACCATTTAGAAGCATCTTCTATTTTATGCTTGTTCACAAACAAAGTCTCACAGACACTCAGGAAAAAAAATCCCTCTGAATCCATCCATGGTTTCTTTAAGTGCCATCATCCTGAAAAAATCTTGTCCCAGTCTTCATTCTTTGTTCTTTTGGGACATTCCTCCTCAGTATTCTTCTTCCACAGCACACTGTCTGTGTTTATTTCCCTGCCACAACAATCATTCTGTTAGCAAAGGGTGATACACTGAGATGGATTATTTTCTGCAAATCCAGCTTTGTTCTTTATCCCATCGCCTCCGGCGTACTTTAGGGACAGTGAGCAGAAGAGAGAAGCTTTTCAGGTATCAGAAGTGGCAACATAAAGAGTATAATGCTGTCGTATAAGAGGATATAATTGAGAGATTCACGTCCACCAGTAGTTCCTGGGAGTTGTGCCTCTGCAGAAATGAGGGTACAGCACTCGCAGGCTGAATTCCCTTTGGGCACAGGTGCATTATGTAAACGGTCAGTGGCAGGTCATTCTCAGGGGCCTTTGGAAAACAAAGAGCAGGATTTAATCCCCATTCTGCGGAGAGATTTCAGAGAAAGGGGAGTTGTGAGTAAGTAGGTCACCACCAGAGTAAGCTCCTCAGCCAACACGACGATCGCAAGGAGGTTCCATCCCCTTCTCATGTTCGCATGTGCAAGTTTATCACTTGGATGTGTGTATGAGATGCATTTGTAAAGCATGATCAAAATAGACAGCACAGAAGAAGCTGTAGAGTGTTCATGGCAGGTGTTGTCATTGACAACCAGTGATTTGTAACTTCTCGGGAATATTCCCGAATCTCTCGCACGCTTCCAAACATCCCTTGGAACACACCACACGTCTGATGCTGGGGTATCCCAGGATACTGAATGGCCTTCCCTGTGATCCCCACCACGAGTCACTCTGGAAACAGAACTTCCTTGGAGGAGGAGCAAGATCCTTGAGAGGATCTCTTCGCTCTAAGGTGCTCCACCCGATGAACCAGTTGGAAAACCTGTGCTCTCATGGAATTGTCTGGATGTGCTGTGCTGTGGAGGGCTGTGCACTCGTTCCTGCCTGCACTGGTGCTGCTGCCAGTGCCCGGCCCAGCTGGGCAGTAGCCAGGAGAGAGGATCCGAGCTGGCTGACCAGCAGACCAGATGTGCAGTGAGTGCTGGCGCGGGGATGCCAATGCTTCAGTGACTCCTCAGCACTTCCAACAGATGGTGGCAAGATCCAAGTTTCTTTGGTGATAAGCTAGCAAAGTGATTCATGGAGCCTCACTGGATGATGGCAGTTTTTTGGGCATGACTCTATGAATGCACCATATGTCTTCTCTGGACCAGCGTGATTAGGATTCAGTGTCTGGCAGATGGTAAATTGATCACCTATAGGGTGGCTTTAGCATCACTATCAGTTTTAGAATTTATTTCAAAGCCTTGAAAATTCGGGCAGCCAGATCTCTCTCCTACTCAGCAGACTTCTGTTACCTGCAAATGAGGTTATTTGGTGGTCGGCACAGCTCACCACAGCACTGCAGCACTGCAAAGCCACCGTGGATTGCTGGCATCTCACCGAGCTTCCCAGACCACTTGAACTCTTCACCAGACAGTGAAGGATTTAAATACCGTGGGTGACAGCAGTATTTACATAAGTGGTTTTAGGCTTCCATGTACTGCTACTTACACTCTGGTGACTTTATAACTGGAGCTGGCTGAAACGTTAAATTGACCACGATCTTGTAAAGCCAGGATGTCCAGCAGCCTGTGCTGCAGAGCATTCAAGCATTCCCACGGAGTATGACAGTGTGGATCCCGCAAGCCAAAAAAGCAAGGAAGAAAAGGCAAGGAAAGGGAAAAAAAATAACAATGAGATGGTACGTTAGGAAGATAAATGAAGGAGAAACACAATTCTGAGAAGCAAGAAACACAGCACGAAGGCAAGAACCCAAGGAAGTGGGTGGGTGAGAAGAAGGGATGAAAGTCAACTAGTGGAGTGGTTTCCATTATATTAATTTCCTCCATAATTACCATTGCCATTGAGACTTTTATCAGGACAAGGCCCGCCAGGGAAACGCTGCAGCACAGTACTCTCTGTTCATGCCAAAGTGGCAAAACCTTTATGTCACATATCTGGAAAGATACCGTGTCCTTCTCTATCAAAATCCTCCGTCGGGTCACCGAAGTCCCGGTGCCTGCTCGCTGCCCTGTCAGCCAGCTCCAAGTGAATCAAAGTGATGGTTCCTGGTGTACTCTGTGAAAAGACATTCTGTAATGTGCTTTTCTGTACGGGTCTCCGCGGCTGCCTCTCGACACCGTCAGCTGGCACAGTGGTTCCACCTTCTACTTCCCATTGAATTTTGACAAAAACGAAGCGGTGCAACTTGACCCAGGCACCTCCGAGCGAGGGGCGGCGATGTCAGGGAGCCGAAAGGAGAGAGTCACACCACAAGGGCGGGGAAGCTGAGGTGAGGCCATGAACAGCACAACGCTGACCATCAGATGAGTTTACATGATCCAGTTTGCAATGTCAGGACGGCTGACTGCGCGGGGGAAGATTTTGATTTCCTGCGCTCGCTTTGGAGTAACCTGGTGCCGAAGGAAGAGCAGTTTCCCGACAGATGGCCTCAAGGTCAGGCTTTAGCCATGACACAATCCCCAAACCGCCGCCGCCCGGGCAGGGAGGGAGGCCCGCGAAGGGTTAAAGCTTCAGCTAAACAAAAGTCAGGAACCGTGTAATTAAAACTCTACCTTTGTTGTATTGTCAAGAGTTAGCCTGCGACATAGGAAATATTTAAAGGAGCAGGCTGTTGGGCTAATTTGTGTGTGAGCGAGCTGCTTAGACAGCCCTACCCTAAATTAACTGTAAGACCACCCACCGAGCTCGCCTCATAAAGGGCCACGATTGCTCAGCTTCGTTTCGTACAACCGTTCAATAATTACTAGATAAATGCATAACTAAAAGCTCTATTACGCTAATAATTTGTACCGAGATAGATGTGTGGGACACCATGCTGGGTTAATTTGTCATCCCTGCAGCAAACTTCTAAAGAGGGCTCTTTTTGCAGAGGAGTTGTGTTAATATGTTGCTCCAGCGAGGACATGTTAGAGCAACAAGATGACTTGGTCGCTTAATCTCCTAAAGAGGCAAAATGCCTGGAGGGGAAGTGCCAGAAAGAAGAAAGGGGGGTGATTAACACAGTGGACCCAGATTTAAACTCATCCTGACAAAAGGAGCTGATCTAACTGAGCAAAAGAATGGGGGAAAAAAAAAAAGGGGAAGTGTTAAAAATACTAATAGGATTTCATGCATCCCTAAAAAATAATATAAAAATAAAGTGCTGCAGGAACAAAGTATTTTGCCCGTGCTTTTCCTGACGCTGGGTTTGGTTCCTCTGCTCTCTTTGATGTATCCATGGAGTTAAACTATGTGCTTTAAACAGTGCAGTGAACTATAATATTTTTATCTCTGCTTTATGCTAAATTCTTCTAGCTTCAGACACACACAAAAAGCACATTATTGCTTTAAATACGGAACCCATGTTTAAGCATCAGAGCTCTGGATTTTCAACCTCCTCTATTGACAGAACCATAAATCATGTTAAAGTTAAGTGAATTACTGTAGCGTGGAACTATAGCTTTAACAATGTTTATGTAGTATCAGCTTACCATCTACAGAATGAAAGGGAGGAAAAACACTGATATTAGAAATGGGAATGTGGAGTCCTATTAACTTAACAGCAATATATCACTCCAAAGTCACAGATTCCATTACCATGCCCTTTTTAGTATCAAAGCAGAATTATATCATCACGCACATAAAGGTTGTAGTTTTTAAGAGAATTTACATTTCTATTGTAAACTTATCAACTGCATTTCATTATAAGAAAGACATGATATATTTTCCTAGCAGTGGTTTTTATCTTGTGATGAGAATATACGAGAATGCATCATGTGTATTAAAAGTAATAATAACATGCAGAAGTTGACAGCATTTGATGCTGTGCAGGAATCCTACCAATATGTTAAATTAGGGTCTTTTTGACCTCTAGCTGTAGTCTTGGAAGGAAGGAGTGCTTTCTATAGGTACGATTTTTATTTCTGTCCCCATGTAATCAATTCTATAGTATTCTGATCTCCCAAAGGCAGCAGAATTCTGACATGTTTTAAAACATTCTGCTCAAAATAGCTAACTTAACTGGCCCCCTGCCCGTGCCAGAATCTGGAACCAGTGCTCAGTTCAGCTCCACAGGTTTTCAAAAGCAGCCTGCAACACTCAGCAGCCCAGAGTACACCAATAAACCCTGAGCTCAAACACAGCCCTAAGCATATTTTCCTTTTGCTGGGAGCTCCGTGGGCCTTGGCAAAATTGTCCTCCTGCCTCCCACTCGCTACTGCAAAATTTCTTACAGGAAGAGTGTTTCTGAACAAAGGGCCCGGGTGCCTTACACCGCTCAGAGCAGCAGAAAAGGGCAGAGAGCCAGCCCTGATCTGGAGATACCGTGGCTCTGTTCTTCTCAGCAGCGCTTAGCTGCCCAGCTGCACTTGACTTCTGGAGCTCGGGGATGGATAGCCTGCAATTCAGCCCATCTTTCTGATGTTCATGGACAGGAACAGATCTTCCACCCATCCTATCTAGGGTGTTGCACTCTCTCTTGCACTGCTCAGCTGTTTCTGTTGTGTTTTGGGTATTTCATCTGTGTTTGTCTACATAATGTGGGAGTGAGTGTCAGTGATACCTGAATTTTACCCATGCTTAGAGGGTAAAGCCCGTCTTTGTTCTCCAGCTCCATGACTTCCCATCCTTGTCCCTGCAAATGGGAATGGGAGACGGGATCAGTTTGCATTTAGCTCATCCTTGGAGCTGACAAACATGTTACTAAACAACCCCTTTGCACCCTCATGGGACTTAACAAATACCTAAGTTTTCCAGGGGTGTGAATTCCCTTCCCAGGGCTCACCCTAGGACTGGTCAGCCCTACCCTCAGCAGCTCAGTGTTTAAGTAGAGGCAGGTTCTTGCTAACCTGAGTGAGCAATTCCTCCACATTCATCACCCTAAAGTCTGTTCCTAATGGGCAGTAAGAAAAATGGGGACTTTCAGAAACTTTTGAAAGTGTTACAGGGAAGCAGCTCCCATTGAAATTCAAAAGCAGTTAATGAATTCTCTCAGGACCTCTGCAAATCCCAGCCCAAGTTTCTTAATTATTTTTTTTTTTCTTGTTTGGGTAACTGCTTTCATCACCAAAATCTGTGGGCTTAAAGCTATTGTTTTAGGCTTCCATTCTCTACCTCTTGTATTGTATTATACACAGAAGTGTAAGTTCCTTTCAACAAATTTGGATTATTGCCAGATCTCCTTATTAAAAAGTCACTCTTCATATTTCTGATAAACACAGCTGTTTCATGGTGTTTGAAAGCATTTCACATCAGCCAGCATGGTGGCTTAGCCAATTAGTCCTCTAATATGGTCAATTTTCAGAATAAGTACCTTTGGGGTACAAAGGGTGGGATCCATCTCGCATAATTTGAACTGGCATCGCTGGGATGGCAGGAGAGAGCTCGCAGCACTCAGGGAGTTAAAGCAACTTAGAAGCCTGACGTGGAAGTCGCCAGCAGAACAAACTGTTCTCTAGCATTTCCAGGGAAATGACTTTTCGAAAAGTACTTTCTTAATTGTAATGAAGCCAATTATAATGGCCTCAAAAACAAGCGGATAAAAAACGATCCCGTTTCATTATGATTCTAATGTTACTATTTCTAGGAAGGCTGATCAATGTTTAATGAAGTATCAGTAAACTTAATTATCACTTTATAGAGGAGGTATCTGAGCACTGTGCCCTGATCCAGCTGATGGAGCAGCCCCTGTGCCTGGGGAGGAAGGGTGGCTGTGATTCCCAACACTTCTCCCTGGAACAGGCAAGGAGCCCAGGGTGATAACACCTTCTCTTGAGCAACACCAAATGGCCCTTTCAAAGACTTCAAACAGCTTCAGGAAGAAAGAAATTTCATCGAGCCGTGTGGACTTGAAGGGGTTGGCAGGGCTTTTTCGGAAGGAGGAGATGGAAGGTGGATGGATCAGTATGTGGCCCCGTATGTTGGGCTGTGCTGGTGGAAAACCTCTCCGAGCGCTGCAGGCGTCCCTTCACCACGTCAGCAAGCACTCCCCCCCAGCAAGGACCCCAGGCTCTTTATTAGGGGCTGCTCCTTGGTTCCAGGATCCTAAATATCCGAAGAAAACTGTAACCTGTTTCAAATTACCTGATTCTTTATTACCTGATGGCTCGCTGGGACAGAATCCACGATTTTGGCTCTTCTTCAGAGCCCCGGCCGTGTGCAGCGCTCACCTCATCAATGGGTGCAGCTTATTTTATTGGTTCCTTGCTTTGTTATCGGCCACTACGAACCAAGAAGGGAAAAGGCAAGGCAGACCTGCGTAATCAGAGGTTTGAATTCAGCGTTCCGAAAAATCCTCTGACTTCTGTGCTGCACAGCACCACGGGCTCATAAAACACTGAGGAATCCAGTGCAGCACGCAACAGCTGCACTGCATAATTACTTGGCCCAATGGCAGGGGCTTTAAAATACTGGTATATCTGTTGCAGGCCACCATACATTACCATCTCATTTTCAATAAAAAGTCTGGGATGTTTCAGACGAGCTCCGATGGAATTAGAATCATGTGTGCTTTGAAATATTTATGCTTGCCTTGAGATGGAAAGGATAACTCCTGCCTCCAACCCCCACACAAAGTAACAGATTTCATAACGCCGGAGAGTCCAACTCCTCCATACCTACAGCAGGTAGAAATGAAGTTCTGATCTTGAGTACACATCTTTTCATAGGCTGTAGAAGTCATATTTTATGTCATTTACTGAGGTCAATAATAAAATATAAATGTCACAGGCTGAAAGACGCCAGGAGAAATATGGTTTGGCAGGATGGAGCTGCTTAGGGATACATAAATAATAAGTCAATAAGTAAATAAATAATAGACAAAGACCTATTTTATCTTCCATTTGAGGATCTCAAAGAATTTACAATCACTGATTGAGACTTGTAATATCCCATCAGAAGTAATAAGAGCCTCTTCCCTTACACAGGGTAATTTCCATCACTGTAGGTGTGGGTTTAGGAATTAAAGACTTTATCATTTTTATTAAGTTTGAAAATCATGACTGAAAGGGCCCTTGGCCTTTTTAGAGGCAAACAGGGGAAATAACAACCTGCTTCATTACCTCTTGTGCTTTAACTGATTAAAAATGCTTGTGAGGGCCCCTATATTTGGAAACTCAGTTGTGTTCTGCGCTCAGAACTTGTTGGAGTGGCCAGTTTTGCACTCACCAGAGTTGCTGACCACAACACAGCTCTCAGAGTAATGGTCTGTGTCTGGGCCAGCACATTTTAGACTTCAACATTTAATTCCCTCTCTCTAGCATCAGGCAGGCACATTTGTAATGTTGATCAGTTTAATAGTAGTGGCTTTTTTCCTCTTATCAAAGAGCCCTTTCTTTTGGCACTTGAGAAATTTGCTATTTCCTAGTCAGAGACTGTGAAAACAAACCTTTGGAGATCCTTATTGCACTCGTTACTCCTTATGCTGAGAGGAAAACGACCCCTCCACATCAGTGTGTGGCACAGGGTGAGGACTGATGCCAGTCTGGTCTCGTTTCCCTGCCCCAGTCCTTCCCTGAGCAGCAGGAAGGCCTGGGAGATGGGCTGAGGAGTTGGCCAAGGCTCCGAAGAGGAACCACTTTCTCCTAGCAGCACTTTGCCTTGCTGAATTATTGTTGGTCATTTCTGCATCCGTTTTCCTTCTCTCTCTCTTTGGGAAGATCACTGACACACTCTCCACTTCGTTTTCTGCCCTGACCTGCTGAGGAGGTCAAGGCAGCAGAGAAAGGCTCGCTCCTTACATGCCAGTGAATATTTCTTTCATCTTTCATAGTGCAAATTAAATTATTAAATTAAGAGCTGTACTTTGGAAAAGCTACATACAGTGTTGTATCAGGCCTAGTTTTGAATTCCCACATGTTCCCTGGATACAATTCTTTATTCCTTCTTGTTTGAAATGCATTTCAGTCTCCTTTTCACCCGGCAGAAGAATAGAAATGAGTTTGTTCCCAGATGTGTACAAAGGGCAGTGCAATTGCGTAACAATTTCAAATAGTGTTAAAAGAGCTGATACTAAAAGGATTTTTTTGTCCTAATATTTTAGAAATTCCACTTTATTCTTACTTAATTAGATGTTTGTCACATAAATGCCCATTTCTCACTTTTATCCTCATCATTCATATTCCATCTGGCACACAAGGAAAGGGGGAGCTACGAAAGGAGATACGAAGAGAGGGAGGAAGACAGAAATACTGTAGGCTAATAAAAATTTTGTTGTGGTCATCAAAATGCTGGCTGGGATCTACCTGACTGGAGGTGTGTGTGTGTGAAATGGAGGTGTCGACCTCAGAGCAGCACCAGTCAAGGGCAGGGGATTATTTTGGGGTGAGGTGAAGGGCTCCTTGGACACTGTTTGGTTCTCTGTCCATCCTCATAACCAGCTCCATGGTGATCCCCCACAGCTACTGAAGGGAATCCCCATTATCTCTGCCTTTGCTGTTTCTCTTTCTACTGGGAATATTTTCAACACTATTAAGGTGAGCAGAACTGTGGGGTTAACTTGGATATAGGGGAGCTTTTCAAGGCAAGGGCAGGGGTTTCACATCCATCCCATACCGGCACCCCTGGCTCGAGTGCAGCTCTTTCTGGTGGTGGTGTCAGAGCAATAATTCCTTTCCTGTGGTGGAAAAGGACGTGTATAGAAGAGCTGCCCAGCCAACCCTTAATGAATGTTTACAGGAAAATGCAGTAGTTTCCCTGCTGCTGCCTCCGGGTTCACGTTTTATCCACATCTTCAGGCTCTTGAGTTTGCTAATGGTTTAATAATGCTTAAGAAAAAAATGATTAATAAAGTGTCATATTATTAAACTGGCAGTGAACAAGGGTGAGAGGCAGATTTTAGCTTTTATTTAACTGAAGGTTTTTCATAACATTCATCATGAAATGAATGTTTGCTCATTTGTGTTTGATTTTCGTTAACTTTCCTGCATCTCTCCAGTTTTTCCAAAAGTGCCAAAGGCTTTTTTTTTTTTTTCCCCCTCGTATATTTAAATTACTTCAAAGCCAACACCTGAGTTTCTGTGGGATATTCCGTGGGATATTCCCTCCTATTCCCTTTATCTAATTGGTCGTAGGCAGTGTACGAGCACAATCTCTGCACGTGGACGCCCCTGAAAGGTTCCTAGGGGAACATGCTGAGGGAGCAGCAGTGACTTTTTGGTGAGGAATAAACAGTGATTTACAGACGGGCTTGTGTGCAGCCAGATCCATGGGTCATTCTGAAGGAAGAGTCCATCCTCGTTGCAGAGGGGAGAATTCATGGCACTGTAAGTGGCAGCAGTTGCTACCTCGTGGTGACAGCTAACAGTGGAAAGCACTGTTGGGTAACAAGAGTCCAACCCGATATATTTTGAAGGCCAAGGAACTGGGCGAAGGTGTCGCGTGATGTAGGAGAGCAAAAGGCTCTGGAGCTGCACTTGTAGTTCTGCTGAAATCAGCTGAGGGTAAAATCGGTCATTGCCAATGGGCTTGTGTACATCACACCTCTGCACCTTCTCTGGAGTGCATTTTCCAGCTGGCTTGTTGGCCCATAAATTCACCAAATTAAACTTCATCCCCGAGCGCGAGCTGGGGGCTTGCTGAAGATTTGAGCCCAGCGTTATCCAGGAGAAATGTAAATGCAATTTTCCAAACGATCTCGCCACTTTGTGCATGTTCATTAAACGAAAACACGTTACTTAAAATAAATGTTCCTGAAGTGAGATGGAAGAAAAAAAACCCCAACAACAAGAAGTGTTAGACCATTTTTAAATTATCGACCGTTTATGCTACAATGTAAAATGGATTCGTATGTGCAGATCCAAGTTACATGAAATATCAATTAAATCAACCCTGATCTCCCAAATACATTTTTTTTTATTGCCTGATTGATGAGGGCTGCTCTTAAGGTGATGAATAGTTTTCACTCTCACAAAGGACGGCTGATTCCTTTATGTGTCCACTAAAAACACAGAAAATCCTTCAAAATGTCTGGCTCTGTTTGCTTCCAGGATCTAGATGAAGCGAGTGTAGGACACAATGTGGTCTAATATATTAATCAATGTATAAACAATACTGTACATTTAAAAACAAACCAAAAAAAGATACTTAAAACTACAGCAGATTGAAACTGTTTTATTTTCCAGAGGCAAAACTCTATATAACGTCTTTGTTTTCTTTCCTATAGCAAGTCCACATGCAACACCATCGACTCTTCATTTTCCAACATCACCCATTATTCAACAGCCTGGGCCATACTTCTCACACCCAGCAATCCGCTATCATCCTCAGGAGACTCTGAAAGAGTTTGTCCAACTTGTCTGCCCCGACGCTGGTCAGCAGGCTGGACAGGTGGGGTTCCTAAATGTAAGGAAGCCGTTTTTCTTTCTTCAGAAGTGTTTGTCCTGTGTAAAAATTAACCACGGGGTTATGGAGGGGGTTATTTTAACAGCATGTCGCCTGCAGGAGCGCACCTTGAATAGTTGCTGGAAGGGAGGAAAAAAATAAAAAATAATCATGCTGTGCTGCAAAAGTGTTTTAAAAAAACAGCAAGAGACCTCCCCAAAAAACCGCTCGACCACGTTGTGGTGAAAGGAGCTTAAACTGTCAGAGGAGCTGGTGCTTCAGTGACCTGCTGGGTCCCCCCACAAACGACTTTGCTGCATGTGTTGTAACCCTTGTGGAACCAGGGTTAACAAAATACGAAGGCAGAATAATTTTTATTAATTATTTTTGAAGTTCAGGGGAGAGTGGGGGGGGGAGGGAGCAGGAAAAGGGAGGGTGAGAAACAGATGTTTCAGATCAGCTAAGTTCATTAAAAAAAAAAAAAATAGTGCCTTATAGCACTTTACATCAAGTTGACCAGTACTTGAACTCAAGATGTTAAAAGTACAGTTTATTATGGTTTGTTATTTCTGTAAGCAGTTATCTTTTCCCCTTATCTCTATGAAAAATTAAGCAGAGTTCCAAAGCTTCAAATAACCATTTTCATTTTTTTTTTAATCAAATAAAGTGAATCATCTTGCTATTATTGAAATAGCACTCTGGACGAATACAGAATTTATAAATTTTATGTAAATCAAATCTAAAATAATGCTCTGAATATTTCATGAAATGTAATGCATGTAACTTTTTCCAGCCAATGAAGTAATAAGTGGCAAAATTACTGCTTCTCTCCTGACATACATAGGGCTGGAAGTGTTAATGAGAATTAGTTTAATTATTAGCATCTAATTTATTACACTTATTTAATAAGCTGTATTGTTCTCAGTGTTTTCCTTTCCCCAGCAGAAAAACTGACTCTACTTATTCCAGCCAGTCCTAGCTTTGAATAATGCCTGCAATATGTTAGCAGATACATTTATGTCTAGACAACAAATCAATACAGTGCTTTTCTTTTTCCTTGAGTATTCATTTGCTTAATTTATCCCAAACCATTCAGCGTTATGAACTGTTAGCACACTCACAATGAACAGGCAGCGGGGGTCTTCTTGGCAGGAAAGGCACCTAATTGGGAGACAAGATAGTGTTTGAGAGATGTCACTAATATATTAGTTTATTAAAGGTGCTGGAAGCTGGAAAAATAAATATCCCTGAAGGATTGCTTCGTGCTGCAAACTCGAGTAACTGCAGCCTTTGAAGTCTGTGGGAGTGCTGTAAAGTTAAATGCAGATGAACTTGAGTCTTACTGATCCCCTGAACCATTTTTGCTCTTGCACAAGTGTGATTTGCACCTCCACGACTTTAAGGCCTTTTGTCAGTGCCAAAGCAGGTGAAATGAAGATAAAGCCCCAAGTGTTTTGCCAGGATGAGTATTTTGTCCCCGGCAATTCAGGCTAATGGAAACCCTAACAGGAATTAAAATATTATTTTCTTTAGCAGTACTTAGAATATGGATCTGTGTTTAAAGCTGAGCTTTTATCATCAATGGAAAAGCCAATGCTCAGTGCCAGAAGAACTGCAGTGAGATCAATTTGTAGAGTGCTGTCGAAAATGATCTCATCATTTTTGTCACTAAAATGGAACACCTGATTCACAGCCTGTCCTACTTTCTCTTTATAATGGTATTTGGCATCTATCTGTATGGTTTTCAAGTGTCCAGGCTGGGTTACATTTAAAATGTAAACTTAATAAACTGTGGGGGAGGGTTGGCATGTTTTTCCAAGCCTGATTCCTGTTTTTGTGATACTTGAAAACATTTTTACTTATGGACATTTTTCTGGTGATTAATTGAAAGACCACACTCGTATAGCTGATCCCCTTCAGCCTGTGACTGACCACATCCCAGACTGAAGGGAGGGTGGTTTTTTTTCTCCCAGTGTGTAAAATGAAGCTGTTCTAAGTTCAGTCATTTCTCCACATGATCCTAATGGCAGCTAGACCAAGAGCTACACTCTTGCTAACTCAAAAGGGATGTGGGAGAGCAGTTATTTTAATATACACTCATTCATTTTCCTGTAATAAGATATCAGCATGATTTTTAAGACCACCAAAAACGCTTGTTTTTTCTCTTAATGAGCAGTATCTTTAAGAAATTTACACTCAGGTCCTAGCACTGGTATCCTGAGGTTATAACAGAGGCATGAAACTGGGGGCTTTTAGGGGTCAAAAATACTGCTTCACCTCTCACAGAGCATGGGTTAGCACTGCAGGAAATGTAAAGAGGAGTAGAATTTAATCCAGGACAGTTCAGACCAGCTGCTAATAGGACAAGTGTTTAAAAGCCAGAATTTCCATAGTTTCACAAGGTTCACAGAGTTTGAGACACGGTTTCTTGAAGTCCACGGAGAATTTGAGCCAGCACTTTCTTTGCCACCTCTCAAGTGATTGTAAATGTGTTGCACATAGTTTTCAACTAGATTGTTGTTACTGGAGGTTCCTAATGGCTGATTTTTAGTATAATTTTTGTCTGTTTGCTTGTTTTCCGGCAGCCCAATGGTAGCAGCCAAGGCAAGGTGCACAATCCATTCCTTCCTACCCCAATGTTGCCACCACCACCTCCGCCACCAATGGCTAGGCCTGTGCCTCTGCCAGTGCCAGACACAAAACCTCCAACCACATCAACAGAAGGAGGGGCCACCTCTCCCACTTCTCCAAGTAAGTATAGACGCAGCGGGATCCAAGGGCTGTGCAGGGATGAGGACTGGACTCATCCTGGGAAGCTGGAGAGCTCTCCGCTCTCCGTGATGGACAAAGTTCTGAGCTGCTTCTGTGTCAGCAGGGAAAGCCTCAGCTCAAGGGTGCAGTCTGATTTTTGGCTCGGTTGCCATTTCACGTAGCCACGTGTGAGGGAATCGAGGCCGGTGGCTCAGCTGTGACACAGAGCTTGGACCTCGGGGAGCTCCTTTGCTGCCATGAGGACTCAAATTGACATCCCATGCCTGGAAGTGCTCGAGGCCAGGCTGGATGGGGCTCTGAGCAACCTGACCTAGAGGAAGGTGTCCCTGCTCGTGGCAGAGGTGGCGGGACTGGGTGATCTTTAAGGTCCCTTCCGACCCAAACCATCCCATGGTTCTGTGAGAAGCTGGTACCTCAAGTCAGGCTTTAGGGGATAGATCCCATGAGGAAGTCTGGAAATCTCCTGGAAAACCTCGCTGCTTATACACACTGGGCTAAAGTAACAACCCTTTCCAGTTTACTTCAGTTATCGTTCTTTTGGGAATAAATCTGCCCAGATTAACCCAGACATCTTGCCCTTATGCCTTGCATTTTAGGCAAGAAGTTCTGGTATGTCTTAGGGCCAAGGAGAAAGCTCTAATCCTCTCCCACCACCCACACGGCTCCCATATGCATTTTGTGCAGCCACAAGTCAAATATACGAATTCCTGGATGCACACTTGGGGATACCACTTTGGAGTCACTCTTCTGGGAAACAAATGCAATTCAGCTGTGTCTGATGCTTTAAAAAAAGTCTGGATGTTCAGGGAGTTAATTGTGAAATGATTTAATGAAGCTATGCTCAAACTGACATTTAAAAACAAAAGGGAAGCTTTCAGTGCTTTAATGGCAACTGTAGGGGACTTGTTCCACAGTGAAGGGAGTCCAAATAACATCCACAAACAAAAATCAATCTAATCGAAAGAGCAAATCCCTTTGTGTGCTTTTCAGGCTTATTATTTAAATGCTATATGCAACCACTGCTTGATGTGCAAAGAGGTACTCACTCTTCAGACCAAGAGAAGCCTACGTTTTTAAAGCTTTATATACTGTTCAGGAGGCTTGCACAGGTTCCAGGGGGCATTTTTAAAATCTGGTAGTTCCTCAGAGGTTTTCTTTGCCTTCTGCTACACGATAGTGCATCAACTGCAAACTCAGCAAGATGCTCTGGCTCGCCTGGAAATTGAAATGGGTTTTAGTGTGAGACAGTCTGGTAAGATTGTGAACACGATCTTCTAGAAACAGGCCTTCTCTAATTGATCAGCAGATTTTTGTTGAGTAAAGAAGTTGATTCATTCCCTCCCCTCCGCTCCTCCTTCTGACCTTAGACCAACACTGGTGCTATCAGGAAGTTTTGACACTTTCAGAGGGGACTTTCGAGTCCTATCACCAAGATTCAGCGGCGGGATCTAAAAGGTTAATATTTAGTCATAGTTATCACTGAACACAGTCAGCAATGCCTTGCTATTTCCTTGTCTTCAGACCCGGGAAAAACAAAACTAGGTCAGTGTGTACTTGTCATTACGGTTGTGACTCAGTTTACTGGCAGTGTCTGGTGTCAAAAAGGAAAGAAAAGATTCCCAACAACATTTTAGCAGTAATCTTAATACTTAATTTTTATGATACCGTGATTGTGTAAACAAGCTCAGAGTGTGTCTGGCCGGATTCTCAGCTGGCACAAAAATGGGCATTTCTCCTCTGAAGGGAGCAGGACACCCATCGGTGTCGGCTCAGGGCTGGGCACTGGGCTCTGTGTTCAGCAGACAGCTGCCTCGTTAATTGGGAATGGAGGTTTTCTCAAGAGCAGCCAGTTAATGGTATTTAAACAAAAGATTAGGAAAATAATTACTGTTTGTTAATTAGCCATGCTGATGTCTAAACATATAGTTCTGTACATATTCAGGCACGCATCTTCCTTTTGGTGAGGGGGTTTGAATGACAGTGACTCGAGTTGTAAAGAAGCATATAATTCAATTTAGGGACAAATTTTACAGAAAAGTAGATTATAGGAAATATTTTCTAAGAAAGAATATGACATATAAACCAAAGCCATTGGAAGCCTTGGCCGCATAAAGAGCAAAGCAAACTGAAGTTTCAGGCGTCGCAGCCAGGCTTTGCCAGGGGGACCCACTGGGCTCCATTCAGTGTGTCAATCAGGAGCAGCCCTCCATTTCCCTCCGTGTTTATTTTTGCCTTAACTAAATATTAGCCTTCAAACAGCGAGTGCAGATTCACCAGAGCTCCATAAAAGCCTCACAAAAAGGTGTTTTCCATGGTTACGGGCTGCTGGAGCGCACCGGTTCTGGGAGTGTCTCTGGGCTATGGCTGACTGCCCTGCAGAGCTTGGGGATATTGGAAAGTCGCTTATGCAACAAAGGCAGGAGCGATGTTAAATTTTGGCCAGACTCTCTCCTTAGCCGTGTGGAAGAGAATGAGCCACCCCCCACCCCACCCCCCCAAGGAAATGGAGTGAAAGGGGTTGGCATTTGCTCCGTTCTCCTTCCCTTTTTTGGTCTAGCAGAAAGCCCTCAGCAGAAACAAAATGCAGTCACGGCCCAACCAAAAATTGGAATATGGCCCTCCTGAGGGGTGCAGGAGCCAGGAGCAGCTGTTCAATACAGCACGGCCTCCTGGGAACGAGAGCTAAAAATCACAACAAGGTGGTTAATGATTCTCAGAGCAATAGTGAAACTCTCCAGCTGTGACATTAACCAAAACATGAACATTAGTGCTGTCCAAGGAAGGAAGAGCCCCTGGAGATGCTCACTGGGGATTTGCTGCTACTGGGTGGCCAGACTTGCTCTGGGAGCTGACAATTTCAGCTGCTCTCCTTTTGGAAAGCCAGCATCTTCCTCAGTCAGATGACACAATGGAGATGGGATTCACGAGGTTTGGGGAGGTTCATTTTTCCTCCACAAAAAGCTTTTTCAATAGAACACATCTTTGATATCAGAAGCAGTCCCAACATTATCTTATCTCAGATCTCGTCTTGATTTTCTTTGGTTGGTAACCCATTACAAGCACAACACAATATTTTCTTGAACTTGGCAGCTTTGGGGTTTAATATCTCACTGCCCAAAGCAAACACCACCTCCTCTACATTCCAGTTGGGCTTTATCACTACCATGATTGAATCATTCCAGCACAGAGTCTAAGATACTGCCATCCCGTACACCCTGACTTTTAAACAGATTTTTTAAACAAAGTGTTGTTTTCTGAGATTCACGACTCTTAACTTTAACGAACTCATTACTGGTTAATGTCCCTTTGAGCAAAGGAGTTTTCTTGTTAAATGGCACTTGTGTCAGGATGAGGAGAATGATCTTGTGGCTGTAGTACAGGATTCATAAAGCCAAGTGCCAGGTCCTGCCCTTGGGTCCCAACAGCCCCATGGCTTGGGACAGAGTGGCTGGAAAGGTGGAAAAGGACTTGAGGGTGCTGGTCAGCAGCAGCTGAGCATGAGCCCAGGTGTGCCCAGGTGGCCAAGAAGGCCAATGGCACCTGGCCTGGATCAGCACTGGTGTGGCCACAAGACCAGGGCTGTGACTGTCCCCTGTGCTGGGCACTGCTGAGGCCACACCTCNATAAAAGCCGTGTGGATGGGGCGCTTGGGGACATGGGTCAGTGGTGGCCTTGGCAGTGCTGGGGTAGGGGTTGGACTCAGTGATCTTAAAGGTCTTTTCCAACCTAAACATTTCCATGATCCTGCAATCAGACTGGCTTTCTCTCTTTCCTCTGCTGAGCATTGACTGAGCACTTTCTGGGCGAGTTTGAGCTTTCTGTTCGCTCCTTTCCCCAGCCATAAAAAAAAGGGTTGACTCTATCATTCAGTTTGCTAAAATTTGCAGTTCCCTCTCAGATACACTGCTGCAGAATGCACTGCAGTAGGAATTGTTCTCTACTGCACCACATTCCTCCAGTCAATCCTCTTGCTACAGCTTGAGAAACTCTTCATATCAAACACATCTGTCATCTTGGTCTGTAAAAGGGAGACCAAGAGGCACGTTAGGTCACCACTCACCCAAATCATCTTCCCTAATCAGAAGTTTATCCTTTTAATCCAGAACCATGATAAATTACACACTCCTGCTCTTAATAGCAATTATTTCAGGAAAGTATATTTTAAAGTAACATTTCCCTACTGCAGGCAACTTTAAAACACTCAACATCCCCAAAACTGTTTGTTTGTCTTGTCTTTCATGCAACTTCTTGCCATTTTGGCTAAATATCAAAGCTGTCTGTGTGAGCAAATGTTCTTTCTCTGCCAGCTCCTGTTTTTCTTGTTCCTGAAGTGAAGCATCATAGCAAATTTGTGGCATCACATTCATTTCCTTGGCTGTGGGCTATGATGTTGCAGACAATCCTCAGTGAATTCCAGTAGCAGAAAGAGCAAGCTGGGCAGGAAGCTGTTTCCATCCACGCCCAACGGGACAGCTATCAGCTGATGTAAGCTCGTGTAGGTCTGTGCCATTCCCATGGAGCAAAGCTGATAAGATCCGGAGAAGATCTGCCTAAGAGACCCAGCTGCTGTTCCTTGTTCCTTTCCATGCTTTGGCTTTTCCCAAACTGGAGTTTGAAGACCCCAGCATAAGCTTAGCTTATATGTATGCTGTAATAGAATGTGACCTAGCTTTGTCCAGTGAGACAGTTTGCCCCATCCTAATTTTGGAGCCAAGTCCAGGGATCAGACCTCCAGGAATCCCACGTCCGTGTCAAACAAGGGTGTTTATCTGAAGACAGTAAGATGCAGCCTGAAGTTGATCACGGTCTGAGCAACACTCAGTCCTTTTCCCTTTTACTGAAACAAATTTCCCCCTAACAGGGGAACGTGTACTCCACGTCAGCTCAATATTCCGAGCCAAAATGGTTCCTAACAATGCGCAAACATCCCGGGATGTTTTACAGCAGAGAGGGAACAGCACCTTGAGAGAGTGCAGTGTAAATCCTCTGCATATTTGTCGTTTTGGTGCTCTTCCCCCCTTGGCTCCAGCAATGCAGTTATATGACCTGAAGGAAATACCAAGCTGACATCCGAGTATTTTCAGAAAGCAAGTTAAACATGGTTTGGAGCGGAAGGAAGGTATACATAGCAACTCACCCAGCGAGCTTTGAGGGGACATTTGTGCATATTGCACGCTTTTCAAATGCTTTTGAGTTTTTGTTTGAACAGAGAAGCCATTTAAGTCAGCATTCTGCTGGTTCCCCTTTGATTTTCTACCAAATATCACAGCAAAAGTATCTGCCAACGGGGAACTGTAAACAAGATCTTGAGTTCCTTCCCTTCTGGGTGGAACTTACCTGCTCTAAGGGATTAAATGGCCTCTCTACTCAATCTGCTTCCTTAAAAGTAGACCAGGAGAACCAAACAACAGATGTTTGATTTTTGAGCTCTAAATTAATTTTCCCCACTGCAGAAGGAATTCTTAGTCTTGCACAACATTAGTTCGTTAGTTAGTTGAAATAAAAAAAACCTCCACAAAGAACAGCACAGAAGAATCTCAATACATGGCACTAGCAACAGGGAAATGCCCTTTGCAAATATGTGGCTTCTTTGAATTATTAACCAAATTAACATGGTAAAAAGGTGAGGAGAACATCTCACCAGATCTACTCAGTTAATTTCTTCCTTGATTTGCAGGTAGGAGTAACACCCAGTGTACCTGTTCATAATATTCAAGCTGCACCACAATTTGCAAAACTATCTCAGGAAGATGAATTAGTGTACTTAAATTCCTTTAAGGCTCTGTGAAGGAGAAGTGTTCCTTGCATGATTTTTGCATGTGTTAGGTTCTTGGAGAGGAAAGCTCCCCTCACCAGAAACAAGTGGGAAAAATTCCTTATTATAATCCAGGAGTGCCTTATCTCCCCTCATGTCAGTAGGAAATTGAGATAAGCAGTTCCTGGGGTGATTTCAGGGAATCCTGAGAAAGGGAAGTTTTCGGATGAAACTGTAAGAACTAAGAGGCATCACAAGATGTTTGTGAGACTTGGGCAGAGAGGGAAGGGAAGGATGTGGTTCTGCACGTTCCTAGACTTGGGAACTCCTCACCCAAGGGCTTCGTGGGATGCAGAACATCCACGTGGGTCCAAGTGCAGACTGGGCATTCATCAGTGAGAAATCCCTCCAGGGCCTTAAATACAGGAAGTCCCTGAGCTGGAAATAATCAGAGGTGGGAAAAAATGGGAGAAGGTAAATATGTGACCAGTTTTGGTTGCATCTGCTTATGGCTTCTAAGAGAGATGGCAATGGCTAAGCTGGAGCTTTGGTCTGATTCAGCACAGTCTTAAACCAGAGGCTTCTCCACTGTAATCCCTCTTCACCAAACATTTGCCTTCAGAAAGGCAATGGAGTTTCCTCCACACAGCCAGTTCAGTGTCTTCTCTGACTCTTAACTCGCTCTACTCTTCTGTAACACTGAGGCCTCAACATTATATTTAGCCTGACTGGAATTTGGCAAGGAACTTTCCTTTTACTATTGTTTTTTTGTCTCTTCATTGGATAGTTAGGTTGTCTGGGGATTTTATTCAGCAGAATGCATTCCCATAAATATATTCAAAATAGACAGGAGCCCTCTTTGTATTAAGGCATCTATTTAGGTTATTTGAAATTAGATGTAAACATGCAAAAAACTGAGGAAGGGAGAAGATTGCGTGAGGGTTTTCAAATGAGAAGAAGACTAAAAATGCATTGAAAGCTTTTGGATGTGGAAGTACGTGGCATTGTGGACAGTTGCAGTGGAGAATATAATGCAACAATAAAATCATTAAAGTACTTCAAGTTTGGAAGTAATCTGGGTTCTTGGCTTGCATTGCATTTAATAGCTTTACATTTATGGGAGCCACTCCAGTTTTTAAAGGCAGCTTCAGCCTTCAGACTGATTGCACTTACCACCCCAGCGAAACTGCAACCCATTAATTTTTTACCGAAAGGATCTTCCTAGTTTGTCAAACACATCAAGTGAACATTTTAGAGAGTGCAGACCACAGCAGTATGAAAACCAAAACTTTATATCCAGAGAGAATGCTGGATTAGCATGAAATAAAGGGTCTGATTCTGTTAATGAGCACTTTGGTAATTTCGTTGCTATACAAAACTCTTGTTAAAAATAGAGATACCAGACATTCAAGTGAAAACAGTCAGGACCTGCAGAAATCTCCTGTGCCAGCCCATCATGGAAAGGCCTGCAATGGTTCTCCTCCAGGCTGGCGAGCTGCACGCCCTCCCCTGAGCCCACGTGGCGGCTGTCCCCTGTCCCAGCAGCCCAGTCCCCTCCATGTTGATACCCCCACCACGAAGCCCAAACCTTTTCCGGCGTCTCAAACCAAGCTCTCGCTCTCTAAAACGTTCGCACATTTCTGTGTTAAACATCTGCTTAGGTGGCTCTGAGACAGTGTGTTTTGGTGTTGTTCGTGTGCAATCTAGTGCCGCTTCCTCAACGCATGTGTCCCTTCCCTTCACAGCCTACTCGACACCCAGCACCTCCCCCGCAAACCGATTCGTCAGTGTTGGACCACGGGATCCAAGCTTTGTAAATATCCCTCAACAGACTCAGGTGGGCCGCTTTCGACTTCTCTGTTTGCCTGCAGCCTCTTCTCCTCCTCCTCCTCCTCCTCCTCCTCCTCCAGTGTCCTCTAACGTGTCCCCGCGGAGCAGCTGCACTGCCGCTGTCACTTCACCCACATGGTCTCAGTAACTACAGTGAAATGTCACTTGCAGTTTGTTTGTCTGTTGTGGTTTGTTGTTGGTTGTTTTTTTTTTTGAGCTTGTGTGGTGATAACGCTGCTTTCGTGACTGGAAGGGCCTCTCTTGCTTTCTAAGGTGCTGGCTCCCAGCGCGCAGTGGTTTGCTCTAGGGCCGGGGTTTCAAAAGGTTTGGCTCCAACCTGCTCCCCCCAGGCACTGCATTAATTGTGTTTAGATTAGATGGTAGGGAGAAATCCTTCCCTGCGAGGGTGGGGAAGCCCTGGCACAGGGTGCCCAGAGAAGCTGTGGCTGCCCCTGGATCCCTGGCAGTGCCCAAGGCCAGGCTGGACGGGGATGGGAGCAGCCTGGGACAGTGGGAGGTGTCCCTGCCCATGAAACAAGATGAGCTTTCAGGTCCCTCCCAACCCAAACCAGTGTGTGATATGCAAAAGGAGCTCAGAGAGACTCATCAGGTAACAGTGCCCCGTGGTCCCCCACCAGACACAACAGGAGACTGCTCCAGTGACTTCCATGTAAAAAAATACTCAGATTCCAGGTTGGCCATTTGCATGGTGGGCTTTGAGCGAGCAGGAGATTCTGTAATTGCGAGCACATCTGTTTTCCTTACACAAAGAGAAGAAAGTCCAGTTGAGGCAGGCCTATAAAGCTGGGTGAGCTGAATTCATGGTCCTGCTATGGTCAAATCAGAAGCTCAAGTAAACATTTGTGTTTCTTTAAGAGAAGGACGAGATTTAAATGTGCTTTTTCCAAGCTGTATCAAATTCCCAGGGTCGATTAAGAAAATAGTTGTTGGCAGTTTTGTTAGCAGCTAATTTGAGCCAGATGTTGAAAAAATTAAGTCTGGGCTTAATATCACGTTATCATGGGAGGGGGGGAAGGTATAAAAAAGTGAGCAGAGTTAGTGCTTTAGGACAACTGTAGTTTATAGTTTGAAGTGATTGCTTGACTCCGATGCAATTCTTTTAAAGGTCAGCTGCACGAAATATTTGTGATTTTGTTTTGAGCTGGTTGCAGTGACTAAAAAGTAATAACTCAAATAGCTAGCAAACTGGGCAGTACTACCCTTAGCTCTTGTAAGTTCCTTCGAGTGGTTTATAGGCTTCTGAATAATTAGTGTGCAGATTAATGGCTGTCACATGCCACTGTAGGTGCAGGAAGACAGACTCCTCGTTGTGATGGCTTCAGCACCTCCACTGTCACTGAAACACAGGTCACTCATTCCCAAAGATTTTCAGTTTACAGGGCTGCAAGCAGCTGCCTGTGAGCACAACGTGGGGTTTTTTTGCTGCCTGCTCTTTGTGTACAATTTGTTAGGGGCTTTAGTTTATAGCTCTGTGCACAGCACAGGTTAAACTATATCGAATCTCAAACCTTCTCTGCATTAAATAGGGTCACAGAAAGTACAGCAGCAATGCAGAGAGGGGTTTAACCCATCAGATTCTGGGGGGTATTTTCATGCCTTAGCAAAACTCAGCCCGCACCCCACTTTTCCAGCCTTGCTCTTTATGGGGTTCATGTTTGTGACAAGTGTTCGTGCACCTTCACATTTAAATCACATTTCTCCAGTTGTTTTGGAAGCAACTGGAATACACAGAAATCGGGAAACGGGAATGTTAAGGTGTACTGCTAAACTCCTTAAGCATTTGGTCTTTTCCTTCATAGCTCAGGAAACCTGAAACCCTTTGGAGAATGCTACTTACCTTTTCCAGAAGACTTGAAAAACCCCTAGTTGGTAAATTGATTATGTAGTAAGACACAACAGTATTAAGTCCCCAGAAATATTTAAAACTTACTCGCATCCTGCAGCCTAAGTTTCCCAGATAAGTTTGTTGACTGTAAACTTTTATCCTCCTTATTTATGACTTAAATCATTTTAAAGTGCTCTAGCATTACTTTAAGTGCTCCTCTGTAATGCAGTGTAGTGAATAACAATGCTGTACAGTGAAAAACAATACTCAAGCACAGCTTTCAATTAAAGTCTAACATGCTGCAGCGGGCAAGGAGACTGACTTCCAGTCTCTGACTCCAGCTGCATCTCCCTGCTTTTCTATACATCATTACACCACCACAACCCACTTGATGCTAAATATATAATTTATCAGCAAACTCACTACTTATTCATGAAAGAACTCTGAAGTTGACTGTGCTTTGAGTCAGAGAAGTGAGGTAAAAGTGCTAACTGCAATGATTTGGGATTTACGTAGCATTCCTCTAAACAAAGACAGGCTTTTGTGCTCTTTTTGCAGGGCATTAGTGTATGGAACGACCACTTGGGATATTTTCAAAATGAAAATGTAAAAGCGCATAGGGCTGTGTTATTAAAAGCAGCTGGGGTGGCTCCTTTCCATCAGGATCTTTGTAATACATTCAGAGTCAGGCTGAGATGCAGGTCCTGAGGACCACTGGCTGTCAGGGACACAGCTCCCTGAGACAAGAGGAAGCAGGGAACACTCTGAGCTTCTGGAAGTTAAGCTTAAATATAAGGGTTAAGCGACTCTTTACTGCTGGAACAGCAAAATAAAAATGAAGGCTGTATCTGAACATCTGCTTTTTAAAAATTATGGTCCAGCTACAACCCATATGAAAATATTTTGGTCAGCTTTTTGGTGTCTCTGATGTTCTCATGGAGGAACACTGGACTACAGGCACTATTTACACATCATCATCAGTAGTCCTCAGATGCTGCAGAAATGAGTCTGAGCACAGGAGCAGGTTCCCATACTTGGGCATTCACAGAACATTGGAATAAAATCCCAGGCAAATGTAAAACAGCGTGGCTGGGCTGGGGCAAGGATCATTCTGTCCTAGGCTGTTTCTAAACAACCAAACCTGGTACGTGCCTTTCTTAACTGGTATTAGAAGAATTATCAGTAGACATTTCCATTAGCACTGTGTTCTGATTTATGTCACGTTCTGTCAAATATAACCCCTTAAAGGAATTTTATAGAATTTATGTAATATTTATTTTAAAAGCCATCTTCCTGTGTGAACAAGGGTTGTAACAGGATGACCACTCCATGACAGAAGAGATGGGGAATTGAACTGCTTTAAGTCAGTAGTTCTGATTCAGTAACAAAAGCCCCCAAAGGGCTGCTGGCTTTGCCTGGTTTTAGCAGTTTCCAAACTTCTCAGTTGGTTTGTTTCTCCATCCTCTGCTTACACCGTCCGTCACTCTGCCACTCCACTCACCGCACAATTGTCCTGTCTGGGGGGGTTATTTGAATCTAAATTTCTGTTTGAGCTATTAGAAGCGACACTTGACTTGGCATCCCCTGTATATGTTGACAAAAAGGCACAGGTGTTGTAACCTTTGCTTGATAAATCATTTACTTTTGCTACTTGACTCGCAGGCAATATGGGGGCATCAGCTTTTTAAGTGCCTTTTCCATATGCAAATCAGAAATACAGGATGCCTGGGGTACAGGGACTCTGGTTTCAAAAGCAAGTTGGTCTGGATACCTCATGACTAAGTAATAGATACGTCTCTCATATTGCCAAGGACTTGTAACACAGAGAGTGGTAGAGGGATGGGAAAGTCCCATCACATTAATTAGGGACCAGCCTCTCAGTAGCAACAAGGTGAATAAAGGGGTCTGAGTTTTGGGGTGTTTTTATCCTAAAATTAATAGTGAAACACAGGCCATGGGCTGGGAGTGCACACGGCTGGGAATGCTAAACCAGCAGCCAGCCTGTGACCAGGGTTTGCCACTGGCCACTCCAAACGCTGCTTGCTGCTCTCTAATGCCCTGGCTGTGCTCTAGGGTACAAAATTCCTTCAGGGATCAGCGTGCTGTACTCAGCGTGCTGCAGCTCCACTTCACACTAAACACTGTTTACTAGGCTGAGTCCTGTTTGCCACCTACTTAGCCTGCATCTTCCTGGAAATGGTACTTGGGGTGCTAAAAACAGCTCCTGAGAAACACATGCCTGCTCCATCTAATCGCTCCTACCTGCCAGTGGCCCGTGTGCCCTGCACAGGGAGGTTATGAGGATGCAGGAGCAGAAACTGCCTCCCACTGCAGGCACCCAGGCAGAGAGAGGATCAACCACTTTGCCCTGTGAGAAGGCGAATCCTGTACCCCTGACCAGCTGTTTCAGGAAAAATCCCTCTCTGATGTAAACACATTTTATATCAGATCCATCCCAGGTAGTTTCTACAACTTAGTTAAGCATAAACCCAAGGGAATATTTATTCCTTTGCCTTTCTGTAGGAAAAGATAAAACTTATTTCTGGAAGAACAGAAGTAGAAGCTCTTCCTGGTTCTGCCTCTGCACAGTCCCAAAGCACAGTCAGATCCTGGACAGTAAGCAAAGGTCTTGTGTTTTCACACTTTCCCTGGTGGGGCCCTAGAGCCACCCAGTTACAAGAGAGCTCTAGATAGAGCTCATCCTTTTTAATACAAAACAACTGAAACAAAAGGCCTGTAACCTGCCTAGAACGCTGAAATAAAGTTTAAGAAAAACCCCAAAAGTCAAACAAGCTTAACTAGGCAGGAAAATAACAGGTATGAAAACCAGCAAGCTCAGCAGAACAGCTTTATAAAGACCAGGTACAAAAACGCACCCTGTGAAATACATCTTTAAAAGAGCAATAGTAACTTAGGGGGGAAATCACTGAAGTTTAGCAAAATGTTTATAGTACAAGGAAATTGCTAACTCCTTTAGATCTGCGCCCGCACCCTGCTTTTCCCAAATTAGACAGTGGTATCTTTGTAGCTTTCTCCTTTTGGGCTTTTATTTCTCTCTAAAAAAACCCCCACCGTATGCCTCAGGTGCATACACAAACCTAATTGTACAATTACTTTCTTTCCCAGAGACAAGGCAAAGCCTGTTTTGCTTCCCCGCAAGCTCTCTTTCAGAGAGCAAACTGCAACCTGCAATTTTTCACCGGCAGCACTTTAAAACAAAGGGCACGAGAGAAAAAAAACCCCAACGAGCTGGATGCTGTGTCCTGTAGGACAGCAGATGTGAGCTCTGTCAGGGCAGGGGGGGAGCAGATTCCAGAGGAGAGGGTCCTTCTGTGAGAACAGCCAGGCGCTGCTGCCCAGGCACTGGAGCCCGAGGGGTGTGGGGCAGGTGATGCTCCTCTCCAGGTTGGGAAGCAGCCCCAAAAGTGTACAGGGTCCATAGATCCATAGATCCGAGTCAGCGCCTCGGCCGGGAAGCCGCTGCAGCTCCTCCAGCGCGGCGCTCCCGCAGCTGAAGCCGCGGAGCCGCTCTGCGCCCAGGTTCCATTGCCACCCCCTGGAAGAAAGAAACCAGTGCACGCATTTTGCTCCGCACAAACCCAACGTGTGCCTGGCTTCACGGGGATTTTCCATCCCCGCCGCTCGCTGCCACCGTGCTGTGCCCTCTGCCCCCTCCCCAGGGGATGCTGAGCCCCGCGCAGCTCCCGGCCGTGCTTTATTAATGAGCACCACGGGCTGCCCGGCCTTTCTGCCTCCGCACCCCGCTGCTTTCCTCCCGCTTCCCAGAGCCCAGGAAAGGCACTGGTCACACGGGCAGGACCTGCTGGCCCCGGGGAGGCAGGGTAAGGCCGGGTTTTGTGGCCCCTGTGCTGACAGCTGAGCCACCGCCCCGCTCCGCTCGTGGGGCAGGGCAGGGGCACCTCGAGGGATGTGTGAGGGACATTGCAGAGAACATGAGAGGCTGCAGGAACGACACCAGGCCTTTTATTTTGGGGGGTTCTGGGCAGAACTATTTATAGGCCGGGTCAGAGCTACTTGTTGCTCAGAGGGCTGTCCCTCCTCAGGATCAGAACACTCATCCTCGAGGCTGGATGCACTGCTTGTGTCTGACTGTGAATGGAGAACGCTAATTCAGAAGCGTTTGTTTGACTCAGCCCCCTAAGAATTCCATACTCCATACAGTAACCTCCCCATGTGTCCAATTTCAGCTGCAAAGCACTTTTAAGCAGAGACCCGACCGCTCCTTTTCTTTCTCTTGGCCTGTCCAGCAAATGTAGTGGGAGGTTCAGAACACCATTTCCATGAAGGAGTAACATCTCAAGTGTGTAAGGAAGAGAAATTTGCATAGATCAGATATAAAAATACAGTTTTGGGGTGTGGGACTGCTGCTTTCTAGAGCTGCTGGACTTAGAGGGATCACTCTGCTCCCAAGCCTTGCAGGGCTCTGTGGATTTTCCCATACTGGCAAAGGGAAGCGAGGGCTGCTCTGCTCCAACACCTGGAGGCCTGAGCCCTCATGATGACTCAAAGTTTTGATTTCTGTCCAAAAAGTGTTTTGCTGTTGGACCAGTGGCATCACGCTGCTGACACATGACCTGAATGTTGGTGCTGTGTTTCCCCTTCCACCCAGGATGCAGCAACACCATTCTGAACTTGAGAGTGGCCTGGAGATGGCTCTGAAATGGGTCCAAAGAGAGTGTGGATAGGAAATGCAGTGCCAGACTCTACCAAGGTTCACAAAGGTGACCAGAAATGAGGTCACTCCCCTTCCCTCCCCTCCTGTTCAGCTCAGGGCACAGAGCCCATTTAACTTGCACAGAGCAGGACTATGGAATTCCACTCTCAGGTCAGTTCTTAGAAAGAGCTGAGAACAGCACACCTCAAAAAGAAAGCACGTATTGCACTGTAAAGGTAAAGATTCACAGAAAACTTCCCAGTGCCATCATCTCCCTGCATCTTCAAAGTGGGCTGGAGCCAAATCAGTCCCAAAATGCCTGGGTTAGTCCTCGGCAGGGGAGATCCTTATTCCTGGGCTTTTTCTTCCTCTTCTTCCTCCTCCTTGTAGGCTCTGGTGAACAGTTCAAGCTCTTTTTTGGAAACCAGCACTCAGCATCCTATTTCCAGTAGATTTAGCATAGAATTATTTACAATGGACACAGATGAATTTCCCAAACTAAGCAATTAAACTTATTGAGTTTTCCCCCTCCTCACAATAACCACGAAGCCTGTGCAGAAGGCTGCCTTTCTGTGGGTTTTATGGCCATTACTTACTCCACAGTGGGGGAGAAGAAAGGGAAGAAGTAAGTGTGGGCCTGGTGGGAAGAGTTGGCAAATGCAGAAATATGATGAATGAGCTGGAGAGATTTAATTTCTTACTAAATTCTCTACAAGCTGTGTAACCTTTCTTTAGCTAAACAATTACTCTAAAAGGCAATGATTTTCTGTGTTTTCATTGAAAAGTCTTCATAATAACAATGGCCTATGTTCTCCTTCTTGAAGAACTTCTGCCAAAAAACAGTTTTCTTTTTTCCATTCAGCAGGAAACTTTCTTTTATTTTTATTTTTTCAATCTCATATTCCCCGCTAACATGGGTTTACAAGGCCTACGACTTACTGCATGGGGCTGGGAAGAAGTTTCCCCTCAGGCCAAATCATTTTGGTCCATCTCCCTTGTAGGGATTCTTGCAGCTTCCTCCCAAGAGGACTGCAACCACTGTCAGAGACATAATACCAGACCCAAGTGGCCATTTAAGCTGACAAAATGTGACATTCCCTGTGTTCACAGGTCAAAGGGCCATGGGAGGGGACTCCCAGATTTGTTTTTCAGCAGACAGGCAGCAGTTCTTGCTGCTTTGTGGTGGGTGCAGTTGAGGGGAGCAAGACTTTGGTGTGGTGAGGGAGAAAGTCATCAGGTGTTAAATCCATGTGTGCCAACATGAGAAAATGAGTGGAGCTGATCCTCCCTGAGCCACAGGGTCCCGTTTAGGGGCTGATCCCTGCTGAACCACGGGGTCCCGTGGCCAACTGGAGCCTTGGAAAGGCTTTGAGGGTGCAGCACGGGCAAAGCACTGCTCACATCCCTACGTTCACACGCACAACTCAAGGCAGTCTAGGGCAAGGTTATAGTTAGGAGCCTCTTGCTGCTGTTGGCTGGCTTGGCCAATTTCCTGGCCACCACTGCCCAGCCCAGCCTGCATGGCAGATAATGCTGTATTGGATTAGTCTGCTCGCTGCTGCATCAGGTCCACGATCAATTTATTGACTCTGTCAGAGTGGCTAGTACAGTAATTGTTACAAGAGCAGAATAGAAAGCAAGAATGTGTCCGCATAAAATATAAAAATGACGTTTTGTTCGTTCTTTCCTCTTTGGCCCTATAGATCTTTATGTGTTTACACAGTGGAGAGCACTTTACTTAAGTTAATCAGCTCCTTCTACATTATTAATTGCGACAGTTAGGGCGCTACGTGGCGGCAAACGTATTATTGAGAGCATTGATCTCACGCTGACGGTGTGGACCTGGGTAGGTTTTGTATTCCTTCCCTCCTTCTGCAGCTGCTTGAGGGCACTATCAAATCCCATTTCTCTGACTGACAATACCTCATCGATGCCATCGATCCCAGAGAGGGGCAGGAGGCTGCACACCAGGAAGAAAGGAGCGCAGGGAGAGCCAGGCTTGGGAAGGGGCTGCTGGAAGTTGGTAATCACAATAATTACATGCCTGGCCTGATTTCTCTATTTTGTAAAGAGTAATAATTTAAGAGCCGAAGTTTCCCCAGCTGCTGAAGATTTGCAGAGGTGGCACGATGAGACCTTTTAAAATGTGTGCAGAATGTATACCCTTAGAAAAAAAAAAAAAAAAAAAGCCACACTGACTTTTTACAAGGGTTTTGGAAGTGCCTTTGAAAGACATTTCATGAAAGTTCAGCCTTCGCAGCTGATGCCTATATGAGCTCCATAAATTCCACCCAGCCTGACAAACTCCAGTAGGTGTCACGTGTGACCTGGATGGAAAAGGTCAGCAGCTGAATTTATGGCTTTTGCATTTACTGGAACATTAAGGTTTTTTGCCAGCTCCCATATATACTTTTTAACAATTCCGCAATCAAAGGATTAGGACCACAATCTACAATGAAGGTCAAAAATTAAAGGCCACTATCCCTACATCCTTCCCAATGGATAGGCATTAAGTTACCTCTGTTCTAAGAATCACCTTTGCTTAATGGCACTAACACGGAGGTCAAGGAATGAATAAGATCCAGAGGTGAACATTTTGCAAAATAGACTGTCCTGCTCTGAAATTAATGCTGAATTCCACAAGAAGGGACCAAAAGAAGCCTTTTCCTAACAGAGGGGGACTCCCTGGTTTGCAGCAGATTCCATGTTCCGAGGTCCCTGAGCATCACCTCCCTCGTGCTGGACTGTCCTAGAGAAATGTCATTTACACAGAGGGGAAAGGCTGGGGTTTCAAAAGAAACACAGCAAAATTACCTCAGTTTTGGTGTGAGGGGTTTATATTTTAAATTTGACAAAGTCATCTGTTCTTAGTAAGGAATGCTAACAGCATGGGAAGTTGCAGCTTTCAAATTTTACCTGGTTTTAGTTTAGAACAGCAAAACACGTCTCGTTTTAGGCTTTTGCTTTGACAGCATTTTCTGCTTGAACACAGGCAGAACCGGAAAAGTTTAATTTAAAACCAGGATTTCAAGAAAAAAGATCTAATAAAAACCAAGATGCTAAACTTAAAAATATCTTCTAGGTTTCCTTGTACTTGCTTTAGTTATTAATATTCAATTTTGAAAACAGTACTGACACTATAATCATAATATTCTCAGGCATTTTCACTTGTGTGACCCAACTGTTACATCATCTCTGCAAACACTGGTTATTACACATGAAGAGATGCAGCTGAATACACTGCAGAAGGCAATGAAATGTAATTTTAATTATGAGATACGAGTAACCAAAGTCACAACCAACACGATGCGGCCACCTCGGAGGCTAAACACAATAATTTAGGAAGGAATTGTTCCCTGTGAGGGTGGAGAGGCCCTGGCACAGGGTGCCCAGAGAAGCTGTGGCTGCCCCTGGATCCCTGGAAGTGTCCAAGGCCAGGCTGGATGGGGTTTGGAGCACCCTGGGATAGTGGGAGGTGTCCCTGCCCTGCAGGACATGGAAAAAGAAAAGCTTTAAGGTTTCTTCCACCCAGAACCATTCTAGGATTCTATGCATTTCTGCATTGCTTGGAGCAGCTTTATACAACTTTAGGTATCCTTTTGTGCTTTTGCTATAACTACATCTTTTTAAGTATGACAACAGAAGAAGTATCTATTTTTAAAGGGAGGGAAAAAGGGATAAACTGAGATTTGACATTTGCATGTGAGGTTGCATTTGCACATCTTTGCATGTGCTAAACAATGAGATTTGCGATTTTGGAAGGACACTTTGACACATTATATTCCTTGTTTGGCTATTCTCTGGTTTGTTGGGGGTTTTTTAAGGACTTTCTTGTAGCCCTTTGGGTTAAAGATCATGTCTGAGAATCTGTGGTATGGGACCCAGCTGTACATTCACTGAAGTTGATGAGAGGAGGAGAGGGAAGATTTGTTATTGGCAGCAGTTTGTTTTAGAAATACAATAACATTTTTGTTTAATTACGCTTGCCTTTTGCTTATAACTATGCACAGAAGAGTAAATCTAGTATTTTTCAGATAAGATAAAGGTTAAAATTCATTTTCTTTATGGAGAGGGTTTGCAGTGCAGTCTTCTCCATCTGTGGAGTTTTTACTTTGTGGCTACAGGTGTTAACTCTCAGTGACTCTAAAACCATCTTCCTTGATGTAGAGATGGGTTTGGGTTTGGGGTTTTCCCAAATTACTTGTCTTGTAGGCTAACTATGAACGTTTAGACCAGGTTGAACTTTGGAGCAACTTGGTCCAGTGGAAGGTGTCCCTGCCCATGGCAGGGGGTTTGGAAGATCATCTGATCTATAAGGTCCTTTCCAACCCAAACCATTCTGTGATTCCATGATTTCCCTCTAAGGGAGGTTCCACAGGCTCATTATGAACTCTCTTCCCACAAGCATCCAGGGCAGAATTTGTCCCAGTAGTGGCAGCTGCTTTATCAATGCTGTTGATGTTGAGTGAGTCTGAACAGAGCTCGGATTCTTCTCCTGGAAGCTGTTTGGGAACACGAGGAGTAAAAGTAGTAACATTTAGGAGAAAAAGGAGGGGGAAGAAAGCTGGAGGAGAGCTGTAGTTATCCATACAATGGAGCAGCTTCCTTAGGGAGTACAAAGAGCCACTTCTACACAGGCTTTTTCCAGGGGAAAACCTCACATTCAGCGACTCACAAAAGCAAAGAGGCACCTTTTGATTTTAAGTTCAAGGTTTACATTGGTAATTTTGTCTGTTTTCTCTGTTAGTATTAATTAAATTGAGATAGTTTAATTAGTATTACTAAATTTGATCATTAGTAGTAATTCATTCTGCCTGCCATACTGTACAAATATGATGAAGCAGAAATAACTAAATTGTTTAATTTCATCTCATTTAATGACTTTACACTCCACCAGGACTTTCATTGGCATCTCACAGTATGTGTGAAAATTGCTCCGAGCTAGGCCAAGACCCAGCTCCCTTTAGCCAACCATGTCTAATACGTCCCTCCTCATCCAAAGGCAGATCATGTGCTGGAAAGCCTTTTCCATTTCTCCAGTGGAGAGCTGGCAACCTCTGGAGCCTGGGGTGGTCCTTCCCTGCCCCACTCACATGGCTCCTGTAGCGTCCTGGCCCCAGTGGATCTTCACAGGACTCATCCCTGGATGGGGTTCCCCACGGTGTGACAGAAATCCCATCCTGGATCCCCACAGCTGAGTCCCTGAGCACAGGCACGATGCACGACTTTCCATTTTCCTTAGAGCAGTTTAACTAAGGTACAAAGCATCAGGAGAAATGCAGGTCTCAAAAGTTCTCACGTTCAGGAGAGGTTTTTTGTTCAGCTCGCTGCCCTCTTGGCTTTTTTTTTTTAGGAGGAGTTTTGGGAAGGGGGGGGGAATTTCCTGAATCAAGTCATTATTCCTCCAGCTCACTGTCTCCTGTAATTTTAAGGTCAAAAGTGCCAGAGTTGCCTCTGTGCTCCTATTTCTGTCCGTGTTAATTTGGAGACCGGTTTTGAACTCCTTGCCCAGTAACACCTAGGACTTGCCAAAACCCCAATTCCTCTTCCTTTTTTGCGGTCTCCAAACCCAACCTTGCTCTGCCCACCTCTCAAAACATGCTGTTGTCTTGGTGCCCTCACCCTGGGGTCCCCAGCTGTCCCTTTGCCAGGAGTGTGCCCTGCCAGCCCCACTGTTCCTGCTGCCCACATTCCAATTCCTCCCCTGTGCCTCCCAGTCCCCACCAACCCGTCCCCCGTGTTTTTTGCCCTGTTTTGATCAGGCTGGGCACACTTTTCTCTCCCCACAGGGCTCCTCATTTGTTCACTTCACCCACAGAGAGAGAGCACAGGCAGGGACCTGACTTTTGGGGGGATTTTGAAGGGAGTGCTCATTCTCCTTAGTGTACTCCTCCTCTACTTAGAGTACTCCTCCTAAGCGTAGCCCGACTTATTTTCTCCCCTCACTTTCCCCTGTATGCTCTGAAGTACTCTCGGGGCAGTCAAAAAAAGCAGCTGAACTACCTTAGGTAGTTGTTGATCAACTACCTTTTGATCTATGATGGATTTTCTCCTGTTACACCACGGGGAGCCCCTGGACAGGGATGTGGTGGTGGATGAGTCCCCCACAGCTCCACCAGGGCTGTCAGAGCCAGAATGCTACAGGACCTGGGTGACCAGAGCAGAGAAAGGCCTCCTCAGCCTTCAACCTCTGAAGGCTGTAGTGACCTTTCCCTACTCCCTCCTCTCCAGTGCAGAGACAGGGAAAAAGAAGGCTGAAAACCATATTTTGTGACCCAAACTGTAAAGCAAAGAGCCGGAGCCTCTACAGCAGCTTGCTGGCAGAGCCACCCATCCCACTGGGACCCCTGGGCCCCTCACGTAGCTCCTGTGGCCCTGCCCCAGGGACGGGGCAGGAGGGTGCCGGGGCAAACCCCTGGGTGTGTGTGTACGTGTGTGTCTGTGCGTGTGTGCTCGGGCTGTCTCGCTGCGAGCCGAGCCTGGGAGGCCCAGGCTGGGGGTTGATTTTCTTTGGATGACTTTCCCCGATTGTCTAAAGCAATAAAAAGTAAAGAAACTTTGGGGGGAGAAAAAACGGTGGTTGAGGGGAGATTATTTTTGCAGTCCTGGTGCAGGCAGAACTCCTGAGGCTTCAGCGGGGGGGGTTTTGCTCGCCTGAGGACTGCAGGAACTGGCTTAAATTGAATAAAACTGTAAGTACAGTATCGGGGACGGCGTAACAAGGAGTTCTGCAAAAGCAACACCACCGGAAAGCACAATGAAGAATAGAGCGGGTTACGCCGCGGTGAAAGTATGTACTGGTTGTTATAACACCGTGCCTCCAGAATAAATTATGTCCCTTTAAAAAGTAATACTTTAACTGTGGAGCTATATAGAGACAATTAAGACGATATTGTTCTCCTCATTTCCCTCCTCCCCCCCTCCTTCTCCCTCTCTCTGCAGTAGCTCTGTGGAAACTTTTAATGCTGCAGCTTGAAACTTGGGCCTCTGGGTCTGAAATGCCTGAGAAAGCACTGCGGGCTCTAACTGTAAAACATTCCTTCGGCGGGCCCTGGAAACAGGGCGCGCTGGCGCAGGCGAAGTTCAGAGGGATCACATGGAAATGAGGGCTGGCTGCGGGCTCCCGAGGAGCGGTTTATTTCCCTTAAACCTGAACTTGAACTTGGGAAGGCGCAGCCGGGGCCTGGGCCGGGCTGAGGGCGGCAGTGAGGGGCTGGGAGCGGTGCGGCCGTAGGCCCCAGGCACCCACCCTCGGGGCTGGGGGGTCCCCGGGCACCCAGCGGCTTTGTGCCGTGTCCAGGGGGAGAGCTGGAGTTTGGGGAGCCAAAGGGTTTTGCTCTCATCCAAGCAAAATGCTGGAAAGCCCCGTCGCAGCGGTGTGTCTGCCGTCCCAGTTACTACGGGACTTCCCGGCATGGGGTTATAAGCGGCTCCAAGTCGCCCGTGCACGTGTTGTTTCATAAAAGGAAAGAAACGAGTGAGATCTGCTGTAAGAAACATGGGATTGTAGCACTCTGGAGCAAATTTAACTGCGCTTCCAGCAGAGGAAAGCATGGGGCTGGCTAAAAACAAGGCGTAAAGTGCAGAACTCAATCCCCCCCCCCCCAGCACATTTTCTTTTACCTCGCAGTAGTAGACGCAAACCGTGAGGTGGGTTTAAAGTTGGTTTTGCCTCTTTGATTCCATGCATCCCGCTGGTTCCTTCTTCTCTTGCAAAAGTGTGTACAGAGGGGGGGAAGCAAGGTGCTGATGCCGGCGGGTGTCACCCAGGTATGGTGGCAGAGGTGGCTGCTGTCCCAGCCGCTTGCTTGGGGCAGCTTCCTCCCCTTCTCCCCACAGCTGGCCTTGGCTGGGGGGTCATATTTTGGTCATTTCTGATTACTCCCGAACAATTTTGGCTATGTTTATAGCAAAACTTTGAAAGGATGAATGGGCGAAAAAAATCCCACTTGGCAGTAACTCAGGAAATATCTACAAAGATGTTCTTTCTGGAGCGAGATCTTATTTCAGCGTTTGTGTTAGGATCATTTTTATTCTGTGACAGCACATAAAGAGAGCGGGACAGAGCAATGAGGTCTGGCATAGCTAAAAATCCCTTCTGTGTGTGTGAGGTTATATAGTTTATCAATGCAGAAACCACCACGGGCTTGGAAAAGTAAACAGCTGGCTTGCGTCTGTGCGCTGCACTTCGGAGTTGTCTGCAGGATTTAAATGGCTCGCCTGCAATTTTCAGAGCAGGGCAAATATATATAGTTTTCCTTTCAAACATGTCAGAAGGTTTTTTTGCAGCCGTTTGTTTTCTCAGTTCCTTTTTTATTTGTTGCGATTTTCCTTTCTGATTCATTCCAGTTTATTTTGCTTTTACAAACGGCTTCGCTGCCACCAGCAAGTCTACAAATAAATAATAATATAAAAAAAAAGTTTCTAGCCCACTCAGAAAACCTTATGGCAGCGACAAATATCAGAGAAAGCCATCGTCTCTCTCAAAGATTTCATCTCACCCTCCACTTAATCCGCTTGCTGTACCTCAGATCTCAAGTAACTTTCATACTGTGGGCTCACTTTAATGGATAGAATCTATTTTTCATGAAAAAAGCAGGAAATAAGCTGTCTTTCGTACAAAGATTTACAAAATGTAATCATTGTTGAAATATTCTCTTTGAACTGCCTTGTCCGCAGGGGTGTCTGGCTCCCAATACCCCCGTTTCTTTAGAACACCCTTACAAGTTCTTCTGGTAGATCAGGTACACTGGTGGTTCTGGTCTTTGATGTCTTGAATGAATGAAAGAAAAGCATAATAAAAGAGAGCTGTTGATCAAGCATAAAATACTCTTTAAGCTGACAGAATGGCAGAGTTAACACATTCTAAGCTGCTTTTAGGTTTTTCCTTTTTTCCTCACATTTTCCTGTGCTTTGTGTACAGTGGGGGTTTTTATTTTTTGAGAAGTCTCTGATCTATGTAGTATGCCGTCCTCTAACAAAAACCAAAATGGGATTGTTTCTCTCTCTTTCTCCCTTTCTTTTTCCTCTCTCTCTTTCACTCCACTATCTTTTTTTTTTTCTTTTTTTAAAAAGCAAGGGTTGCAGTTTGGCATGGCTGCAGTCAGCTTTCAGCCGACCACTCAAAGTTTAGAAGTTATTTTGCAGATTTCAAAGTCAATGTACTAACAAATAAATGAACTTCTTCGCTTGGTTGTTTAGAAAACTGGAGGAAAACTGTAACTGGCAAAATGTTCCCCAAGTAAAGAGAAGACCCTCTGCCTAAAAGCAATTTTGTAAACCAAAAGACGGGCAGGAAAATGACCTCATTGTGAGAGAACTTTTCTTTTAGAGGCAGAGAAAAGGGAAAGTTTTCTTCCTGTAGATCTAATTTAGATCTTAAGTTCCCATACATTATTTATACATCATATTCAGAGTGCCAGCCTACTCTTCTGGCTGGGTTACATTTCAAACATTTGCCATTGATAAGTCTTTGCTGTATTATATTCAGGCTAAATGCGAATATGTCATAGCGCAGTCAATCTTTAATCCGCTGAGCTCCAGGTCGGGGCAGCAGGGGGTCCAGCACTCAGAGCATTGCTTTATACTTAAGAAACATCTGGGGCCAGCTGGGACACTTTACTGGAACATTCAGATGTCTGGAACAACAGCAGGAGTTACTGTATGAGTGTGTTTTCATAGGTTTGGGAGGGTTTGGGGTGACTTATTTAAAAACACTAGCCGTTCCCAACTTGAGGTTTGAACCCAAGCAGAAATCTTGCCTGAAGTGAGTTTGTTGGTCCCAGGAGAGAAGTGGTTTGGACTACTATACATTTTTAATAGTCAGCAGGCAGAAGTGCATATTACAAAATTATTGCACGTAATTTAATGCAGTTTGCCACAACTGGCATTCCCGCAGAAACTATGCAGAGCTACTGTGTGCATCGCCTGGAGACCAGCATCCCTCCCGGGACAGGTTTTATCTGCCTCCAGACAATGTAAATGTGCTTGGAGCAGGGTGTGTGACTCTCCCGGGTGCGGATGTTGGACAACCAGAAGATTCTCTCACTGTTTTATGTCCCTTTGGGGATGACCAACATGCTACTTACGTCCCTGTTGGTATTTCAGTCTGGAAAATATAATTACTAAATAATTAATCCCAGCTCTAAGAAAATAACTTCCCTAGGCGCAAAGGTGACCTTGTCTTTTATATTCACCTTTCGGTCCTACGCAGTAGGATCAGATTTTGGGCCTAGAGAAACTCTGGAGGAAGCAGTAGAAGAGAGGGATGAATTCAGATGGGGGGTAAACCAAAGGCAGTTGCTGTATCTGCAGGAGCTCTCCAGCCAGTCGCACCAGAAGCTGAACTGCCACTGCCTCCCCTCACCCTAGCAACCCTTTTGAAATGGCATCAAAGGCCCAGTTTTGTCTCCTTGCTTTCACACGACGCACCGTGGGGAAGAGCCTTCCCGGCACCTCTCACAAGGTGATGCCAAAAGGCCCACTTTGCTGCCTAACTGTTCACATTCTCATTTTATCTTTGCAACCAGAAGGACTCGTTACCCCAATTCACCTCCCTGGGGTTAATGTTCGTGGGAGCCTCAAAGTTCCTGAGGTGACTGAAATGTCATCCCCGAACAAAACAACGCTCCGCGACGAGCCCTCTCAGGTGCCGGAGGTCATGGCTAGGGTTCGGCTGGGCTGCCCAAACAGCTGCTTTGCCGGCGAGCTCTAAAGCTGGAGGGTTTTTTTTTATTTAGGCTCTTATCACAGGTGGGTTTTCCCGCCTGGGCCCGCGCAGCGATCGCTTCCTGCCCGCGCCCGGGGCAGCAACGGCCGCAGCGCCACGGCAGCCGCGTTTGAAGTCCCGATGGCACCAACCCGTCCCGCCGCCGGGCACGCAAACTGGGCTGGAGCCTAAAGGAAATGGCTGTCACTGAGCAGGTCTGAGCCCTGAGCGGGTATGGGGAAGCCAAAGCTCCTGTGCATGGAGTTTGTCAGAGTTTCAAACGTGTGAATGTCCTTAAATAACCCACGTCGCCCGGAGAAATAAGCCAACTGTCACACCCAGTTCTGGATTCCACATTAACAACCTCCTTCCGCAGCGTTAAACTTTGCCCTTGAGGACTTTTGTTTAACTTCTTAATTCGAAAAACAGATAGGGAGGGTGCACAGCCCTGGCTTTCTGCACGAGCTGAAAGGTCCCATTGTTGGGGCAGGAGATGTGCAGGTAGAAGCGAATGGAACAAGTTTGGGTTTGATTGTTGTTCTGGTTGGAAACGTGAGCAGTGCTTGTGGGAAGGCTGGGGGTGAGGGACGGCGTGCAGGAAGGTTGGTTTAAGAAAGTTTCAATAAACAATGGGCCTGCTCCTGGGCTCCTGACTCGGGCAGAAACTGCTGCAGGAGTCAGTGGGGCACTCTGAGCTTTCCACCTGTTAAATATCCAGAATCACAGAATGTTTCCTTGCTGTTCTTCCTGTACAAAGGAGCTGATAGTCAGGAGTGGCTGGAGGATTTTCGTGTGTCTCTGCTATCTCCAGAAGTGCACAAGAAACAAATAGACTTGCGCTATCAGAGAACCGTAATGCCATCTCAGACTTCCTGTGTAGGATTCAGTCAAGTAGATATTGTTTATGGATCATAAAACCTTACTACTGTGAGGATTCTCAAATACGAGTTTCAACGTTCATGGTGCTGTAAATTAAGGGGGGGGGAAAAAAGTGTGATAATACTCCTTGGAGAACAGTAAAATAGAGCTCTGCAATGGTTAAATGGAATTTTATAAGCACATTCAGTGTGGAACTGTTTTGCATTACATGAGTTGAATACCTTAGAGATGACACACATCTGCAGGCACTTTATTAAATCCTTAGTCAGCACTTTTCAACCTGATGAGATTACTTCTTCATTTGACTGGAGAAAGGGAAGCAAAGATCTCGTACCGGACTGCAGAATTCTTTCTGATGTTTCACCTTGAGCACTGGAGAAGGACAACGAGATGCTCGGCAGGACAATACAGACTCATAGTGGCACCGACAACTGTGTGGCAGCAATTTTACTGAGCAGGACCTTTAGCTCCAGTGGGTTCATTTAGCTCTAAACTCACTGGGAGAACAGTACTGCAAAGTAAATAGAAGGGAAATAAAACACCGGCTCTTTTATGAAAAAGCACGGAGATAATATCATCCTGACCGTACTGTGATAGGGCCCACGTTTTAAAGGGAGATTTTAAATCAAGAAAGGCAACACCGCCTTCTCCGAGTGGGTGCAGTCGGATAGGTTACAGAACTGAAGGGATGAAATGGGTGAGGTGCTGAGACATTGAGCAGCTCTCTAAAGCAAGGCACAAAATACTTCAGCCATCTAAATGTAGGGATCCAGGCTTCTTTTTCCCATTCTAAGCCCCCTAATCATGCAAAAAAAACCCCTTCACAGATCCCAGCTATCGGGTCTCCAAGTGCCTAATACTCTTCCTAGACGTTTTCATTTGAGGCCGGAGGTCTCCTCTCCCTGGCAGGGAAGTTTCACAGGTGCTTCAGAGGAACAATGGTGCTCTTCAGCCCTAATCCTGGAAGACTTAGACGTGTCTAGGAGGCTTGAGGGGGATATGAGATCTTAATATTAAAATGATTAGCAGAAAAAGGAGGATCATTCTGTGTGTGCGCTTCAGCTGTAAGATGCTCTAAATTAAACTGGTGTCCCGAGAGCGGTGCTGGTGGGATCTGCAGGGTAAATGCGTTCTCTGTCTCGCTGTTCTGCTGCCTCAGCCCATAAAACATCTCATCCAAGTGGGGCTGCAGGAGCAGGCGGAGCGGGACACAGCTGTTGGCGAAGCGCTCCGAGTTTGGGTCCTGTAAAAGCAGCTTTTCAGTCAAGGCCGTGCGGAGCCCCGGCAAGGAAGTTTTGAAACGAGCTCGCGGTTTGGTTTGGGTCGCTCCTGTAAGGGTTAATTAAGTTTTTCATTGGTATTAAGGCCGAGCAGTGTCTGCAGGAGTCATATTGACACCCTAGTGCATGGTAACTCTACTCCTTTATTGACATGTTGCTAGTCAGGAGCACAATAGCGCTCTGTGTCTGCAAATCATTGCTAAAATCATCTCAAGAAAAAAAAAGTTTGAAAGCCCAACGCGAGACAAAGGCCCCAGAGCTGCACTGCGCCGCTCAAAACTCCCGAGTCAGCAACTTCTATTGATTAAAAACTAACCTTTAAAGTAACTCGCAGAGTGTGTGGTTAGCATTTAAATTTAAACATGTCATGAGTTGATTTGTGTTACTGAATACCAACTCCGAAGGAGTTACATTCACATCAGATTTTTTTTTTTTCTAATTCCCTTAAGCAGCTAAAGTATTTCATGAAATGTCAATAGGGCAGGGGGGAAAAAAAAGGTGTTTTGGAGGGAGGGGACTCGCGCCCAGCCTCGCCGTTTCTTTTCCCATGCAAATAGTCACCCCAAAAAGAAAAGTGTGGGGAGCGACACACAATAATTAGACCTTTGTCTAACTTTCCCAAGTGCCAGAGAAAGACAGATTAATTAAATATACAACAGTGTTGGTTTTTGGAGTGGGGGTCTCTCTTGCTGTGGAGGTCATAAATTAGGCAGAATAAATAGTTCAGTGTGTTGGGAGCGGGGCTCGACGTCAGCGCGGCTGGCGGCGGTGGGAGGGCGCAGCGCCGCGCTTGCGGATGGCGGTCACGTCTGGGGCTGTCTGGTTGCCCTTAGCAACGAGACATGATGTAACACCGGGATGAACTTGAACTTGGGGGACTTGAAAAGGGAACAATAGACCAGAGCAATCAATAAAGCCTATTTCAGTGAAGGATTACAGAGCCGCTCTGGGGTAACCTTGTCTGCGAGGCGCGGGGTGAATAGCGAGATGCGTGAAGGAGCGCGGGGCGGCGGGGGACGGACCGACGGAGCGGCCGGGGCGGCCGGACACACGGACGGAGGGGCGGGGGGG
>VYXC01009539.1:2345560-2458475 GCA_013397175.1 Platysteira castanea
TTTTCCTTTTTTTTTTTTTTCTTTTTTTTTTTTTTTTTCCTAGAGGGCAGGACATGGTGTTTGAGACCAGAAATCCGTGCCTGGTAAGATTTTCGTCTCGAAAAGCTACCCTAAGAATTCAGAGAGCTTGCTCTGAAGAACAGTTCAAATTGAAGGGACAGTCCTTTAAACCCACAAACAAGACCGAGCTCATGTTGCGAGAGATTTCTTAATGGGCAGCGGTGAACCAGGTACCCATGCTTGACCCTTCTTCACACCAGACTTCCTCATATAGAAAGAAAAAAACCCTTTAAAAAAAAAAAAAAGAAAAAAAGAAAAAAAAAAACCTCATGTGGTTGTTTAGTTTCATGCACAGTTGCAATATTTTTCTTCAAACAAACTCTGTACAAACTGTGGGCCCGATTCATAAAAGCTCCTTTGCTATTAACACGGGAGGCTGGTGGGCTTTTCTCCTCCAAATTGAGGGTGAGCCCCGCTGGCCCTGCTCTCCCTCCCCTTCCCCTCTCCGCCTCCCCAGCCCTGCGGAGACCAGGAATCGGTGGGAAGGGGCCGCGGGGGAGGCGAGGCAGCGCAGGACCATGCTCCGAACCCCAGAGGTGCAGGTTGGCAGCAGGAAAAGGGGGAGGACGGCTCCGGCCGGTGCCGGGGGCTCGGGACACGGCGACTCGATCACAAAAGAGATCTTGTCGGCACCAGAACAAAACGCGCTCGATCGCTACCTCTGAGCTCTAGAGAAACCCTCCGTCGGGGCCAGCGCTCGCCCGCAATGTGAACTTTTGTACTTTGGACGCTTCTTTTTTTTTTAGGGAAGACTATTTTCCACTTAGTTAATCTTCTATGCTCGAGCATGAACAAAAACAATTGTGTTGGGTGAAATCCCCCCCTTCTATCTGCATCCACAAATTAATATGAGGGGCAAAACAAAAAGAAGATGAGTTTCTAGACGGAGCATGGTGGGGCGAGAGCGCCCGGCTCGGCATCGGCCGCCGATGCCGCTCGTCCTTGCTGCCGGCGCCTCGTGCCCGGCTGCAACAGCTGCTTTGGGGACAGGGCCACGAAATTCTTGGGAAATACAATCAAGGAGAAATCTCCATTTTGGCCGGCTGAGCGGGTTCTCCCGAGCTCTGCCCCAGCCCAGCCCAGTCCCTCAGCGGCGGGTTGAGATTTGAGGCGCTAAAATTTCCACCGGCCATGTGAAAGATCTGCTGCAAATTCACTTGACACCCGTGTTAATACCATGTCGTGTTCATTTTTTTTTATGAGTCAGGCCCCTCGTGCCTCTAGTATACTTGTATTGACTCTCATAGTTACCATTTTAGTTTTACTGTGTTCTGTGAAAAAAATTGTAATTGGTTGAGAATCACTGTGGGCATCCATTCTTATTCAACTAAGTCTCCGCAGGTTTTTTGAGCTGGTGTGGATTAGTTTAACTCTTGTATTCAACCATTAGTGCTACCACCTTCTCACATTACAATACAATTACTGGAAGCAAGTACTGCATTTCCTATGCAACAAAAAAGGAAAATAAAAAATTGCTAATGCTAACAGGCCGTGTTGTTATTTACTCCCAGCCGGGCATGGGGTGGGGTTGCGGCCGTAGGACCGTGAGCGTCGCCGGCCGCCGCGGGCATCAACCTCTCCTGGCCCCAGCCCTGCAGCCTGGGCAGGCTCCCAGGCAGCAGCTCCATCCCAAATCACAGGGATATTTGGGTAAATCGAGTCACTCTTGTCACACACCAGCCGCTCTTCCCGTGTTTTTGGTGTCCCGCCACACAAAATCGTTCCCCACACGGTATGGGATTAACCCTCAGCAAACCTCCATGGATTAACCGTCCAAATTAAAGACACGAAGCACACCTAGGAAACATCCAGGAGATTAATAAATGCTGTAAAATCTACATCTTTAAGTGTAGCTAAACTATAAAATATTACCACATTTCTGAGGAGCTCTGGCTGTTGGGATTGACCTTGGAGCTGCGGGCAGAGCTGCCCCTCTCTGCAAGGCTCTGGGTGCAGAAATAGGCAAAAATCAGGCTTTTTTACAAATGTTAAAGTTTCCTTCAAAGTTTTTCACTCTCCAACCCCTTTTGCTTAAAAGATACGTGCAGAATTTAGTATTTGCGGGAAGGATTTTTTTCATTTAAGCAATTCTGGTTGTTTTCTACTTAAAAGCAGACAGTGAGGACAGTGGAGGGTGAGGGCTGGTGCAGCTCTGCCACTGCCCTCAGGGACAGGAGACAGGGACTACGGTGACCCCCAGCCCTTCCCTGGGCAGCACCAGCTGCAACACCACCTCTTCCATTTTATTTGGGGGGAAGTGAGCGTTTTCTAACAAAGAGCTGCCTGACACTCATAAACCACAGGTATTTCCTTTCTCACACCTCCACAGAGTTTTGGTTTTGGCTAAAAGGCCAGGGCAGGAAGGTTGGGCTGAGCACAGCTCTAATGTCACTGCCCCAGAGGGGGACCCTGTCTGTGCCCCTCGCCGTGTCCCGGTCGCTGCCTCCGACGTGGGCAGTGCTGGCACCCGTGCACAGTGTGGCAGCTGAGGACAGGTTGGAGCCTGTTCAATTTGGCTTTTTTTCCTCATAAAGGAGACCAGACAGTAAGGAAAAGCCAAATGTGTCCTCAAAGAAAACGCAGTACCCCAGGCAGGGGCTTGCCAACAGTGTTGGCCCCTTTCACCCCCACAAGCTCTGGGAGGAAGGAGGGAGACAGAGGGGGGGTGAGGATGCTGAGCCTGTGCTCGCTGCCCCAGTTGGGCAAAAACCAGCCCAAATGGTGGTGGTGGTGCCCCGTTGGCTTGGAAGCAAGCCCAGGTGTGGGCCAGCCTGTCCCACGGGGCTGCCAGAGCTGGATGCTTCCTCCAAGCCCTGGCTGTGAGCACGGGGGATGCCGGGATGGGAGGGAGGGACGGGGACCCAGCCGTGTCCACCACTGCACGGGTACACACAGAAAAATTAAAGCCTGCTCTAAAAAACTGCAGTGACAGTACAAAGGGAGGTGTCGCCCATCGGCTCCACCTGCTCCTCACCGCTGCCTATTCCCCGTTCTTGTCCATCCCTCCCTAAAAAATCATTCACTGTTAGTTACTTATACCCTTCATTATTGGGGGTGTTGGCTGAGGCTGCCCTGGGTTTGGTGGAGGAAGCAGGAGGGGTGCAAGAGGTGGCCCTGTCCCACACGGGTGATGGCCGTGCTGGGAGCGGAGGAGCGAGCACCAGCCAGGGCTCAGGCACCACCTCCTGCTTTCTCCCTCCTTTCCTTGCACGTTTTCTTTCCCTCCAGCCTTCTGGCTTTCTCTTTCTTGCAGTGGGAGAAAAGGTCTCCATCAGCATCTAAGGAAATAAATCCCATTTATTATTTATCGCTATCAAAATGTGTCAGCCTGGCTCGGGACGCAGGAGGAATACGCAATAGCCCCTCACAGAAATCAAAAACTTTGGGTGGAAGAAGCACAGGGGTGGCGTTCAGGCAGGGAAATGCAGGTGCTTCACCCTGCTCAGAGGGAGATCTGGCTACTTAACCTCTCCCTTAAATGCAAACGTTCCTGTTGATGCGACTGGAACAGGACTCACCCAGGCGATGGGTCCGTCCGACATCTGCTGAAGACCAGCCAAGACTGGAAATATTTATTGGTTCAGTGCCTTCAGCAACGCCGTATTAATTGCAGCTGATGTTTTGATGGGCAGTTAGCGCACAGGTATTGATGAAAATGGCACCACTTCATCTCAAAATTAACTGCTTGGCCATTCAGCAACAGGAGCTGATAAATTATGGCAATAAATTTGCCTCGGAGATTTACGCCACTGCAATTCAGGCACACTCTGGTGGGGACAGGGACCACGGCCCACACCCTTCATCCCTTACCCGTGCATAGCTCCATGGGGATTTTCAAATCCTCTCAGAAATTTGGGTCCAGGAGTTTCATAACCTCTCTGGTCAGTTTTGGTGCTCCTTTAAAATCATCTCAGGGGGCCAAGGGACCCTCCATGCCACTGGCAGCTGGAGGCATGGCCAAGTCTCCAGCAGCACGTGGGATGCTCTGAGCCACCTCCTCTTCCTCTGGACAGGTGGAAACAGAGCCAAACTCTTTTCCCCACTGGTGGTATTTTTATGGAGTCTATTGGCAAGGAGAGGAGCCACCTGATAAACCATGCAGTCACCTCACTTTCCCAAAAAACCTTTTGAGATATGGAGTCAGGCTGCTGGTGCTACAAACTGGAAACACATCATTTCATTATTAATAGTAATATTAGTAGTAGTATTGATACTATTATTATCATCATCATCCTCTCGCTTGCCAGTGCTGCACCCAGCATGTGCTTATTTATTTAGTTAGTTAGTTATTTATCTATTTTTGTCCCGCTCTACCCTCACACGAGGCAAAGCAAAGGGTTGCCACAGATCAGCACAGCCCCAAAGCCACCTCTTTTCCCAGGGTTCCTTATTTTTTTGCAGGGTTTGCTCCAGGAGGGACACAACGTGTGGGCAGGGGCCGCAGCCCACCCCATGCCACCAAAATACTCATCTGGGGAGGATGAACGGCAGCTCCCTGCCTTGGGCGGCCAAGAAATTGGAAAATATTCCTGTAAATGTGATTTGTAGGCCACAGCACCTGCCTGCACACTGCATTATCCAAACCCATTAGGGTGAGGGAGACACAGCCAACTATTTTGGGATTCGGGGTTTAATTTCCCCCCACCCTGCCATTGTTCCTTACTTCCCCACAGGAATTTCATATCCCGATGCCTTTTCTTCCCTTCCAATGCTCTTCCAGAATTCTTCATGTTGTTCTTGGGTGGGAGAGGCCCAACTTTTAGGGAAACTTGAGCTGGATGTTGGATGTATAAATAAATGTGACAAATTTAATAGGGTAGGATAGGTATTTGAATTATTGATTGTTAAATATTTAAGCTGCAAGTCCCCATCCATCAGCGTGTGTGAGAAGGCTCGGGGCAGATTTATGATGCTGGAGTTTTCCTGGTTAGCTGGCACTTGGCATTTCTATTAATTATAGCCCACACATTCAGGTTTTTTTCAGGATTTGTTAGGAGTATTTATAAAAGATGTCCCTATTATGCCATTTAAATATTGTTTGTGCAACTGGAACGTGTTTTCTATTGTGGATTAATACCCTGTTTGATTTAGGGGAAAATTAAATTAGAAGGTGTAAGTCTCGGGAGACAAATGCTTTATTTGAGAAGGGTTTCCACCACTGGAAAGCACAAAGTTTTTCTTTTAGATATAAATATTTTGCTCCGGGTGTTTCCCGGGGCCTGCAGGTGGCTGGAGAGGCTTTGAAGTGCCCTTGGCGACGGGGAGTGGGAGAGGAGGCACGTGGTGAGGAGGGGGCAGGATGGAATACGTCCTATTTATTAATTTTAAGGGATTTAAGGCCTCCCCCTCTAACTACTTCCCCGGGAAGGATGCGAGCCCTGGGGCAGGAAGGGTCTGTGTGAGGGAGGAAACCGCCCGGGGCCGCCGGGTCAATAACGCGCCTCCGAGAAAAATCCCTCCCGAAGTCTGGAGCTGTGTGATGGATTGTAATTGCTCAAGAAGAGCCATTACGGCCCGTTAGGTCAATACTCTGCATTTCCAAAGTGCTTTAATTAATACATGTTTACATCAGGTACAGCAGGGACTTCTCTGAGCCGTGGTATTAGGCCAAGAAAGGCTTCAAACTTTCGTAATTTGGGGTTGGGGGTGGGGGGGATGAGTTTAGTCTCTTAGTGCTTTATTGCACCTTATAAAAACACATCTTGATGTCACGAGCAGCAAGAAAAGCTTCACCCAGCAAGAGCAGCACATCCCCTCTCGCTGGGGCAGGGGCCAGGGGGTCCCAGAGGGCAAGGGGAGCTCCCGAGGCTTCACCAATTCGCTCACCACAACCTCCTCATCCTCCCACTCCTGGCTGTTCTTCTGGAGTCACAAAAAGTTACCAGCAAGACAAATTACTGCTGCTCCAGGGCAATGAGGGGTGCTGCCAGTGGGGAAGGCATCCAGGCATTCCAGATTATTTTGGAGAGGGTGAGCCACATCCTCCAAAGCATTTTTAAATCATGACTTCTGTTTTCAAGCCACAAGTCACCCGTCCTGCTCGTAGGACCTCAGGACTCAGCCACCTCCCTCTGTCACCCACCTTCCTCCTGGGTGCTGCTGTGATCCTGAACATGCAATTAAATACATGAAGGATATTAATTAAATTAGAATATAATTAAATATAAGATAATTAAATATAAGTAGGACGTGGACCTGCTGGAGTGNGGATTCTGCAGCTGCTCAGGGCTTGGTCTCGTGTTGGAGTCATCAGGACATCACTCACGGGCCACTGATTTACCTGCTGGAGTAATTCCAGGTCTGGGCTTTGATGTGGGAACAAAAGGTGTTTCATCTCTCCTGACTGTGCAGGGCTGGGAGCTGCCCAGCCCAGAGGGGCCAGTGACCAGCAGGTGACTCTAAAAATACCAACTCCACAAGCCTATTGACTTTTTCATTTTATTTCTTTTCCCCCCCTGCAACCACAAATTAGAACCGGCACTGCTAAAAATCACTGGCCTACCCACAAATTTTAATTAAAACCTAAATAAATCATTTTGGGCGCTGCACTTGCACACAAACAATGCGGGAGATGGCACACTCGCAGCGGCCTGTCAGCGGCCGCTGACTAATGAGTGGCTGTGAAAATACAACCCGAATTGAAAGCAGATTCCTCGGCTAACGAAGGGCACATGCGACCCCGCCGCGGCCATCGTGGCAGAAGGCACCAAAACCAGCTCTGGGGGCTGGAGGAGGGGGAATGAAAAATTTCGTGAAGGCTGCAGGCCGAGGTTTATTAAATAAAGCGCGGCGGGGAAAGGCGATAGCGCAGCTGCAGCCTTTTCGCCCGGCGATGGAGTCATGTTTTCCCCTGTCCTTGCAGCAAACAATAACCATATGCTGGGTTTGTTACCAAATGTTTATTTTATTCCTTCATTAGTACACAACGAGGGCTTAGAAAAAAGAGGTTTCGTTGCTCCAAGCGCTCGGGAAGAGCTTTTAACCAGGCCCCAGCTGTGCCGCGTGGAACTCGTGGCGCTGCCCGACGCCGCTTGCAGCGGGTGCCGCTCGAGGTTGTGCTTTGCCATGTGTCACCACGTGTCCCTGTTGTACCCCTGGATGCAGGGGTCCCACCCCTGGAGCAGGGGAGGCGGGATGGATCCGTGAGTCACACAGTTCCTCCCGCCCCGGGGCATGGTGCTGTAAGGACAGCAGCCAAGTGAGACCCAAAAAAAACTTCTTCAGCTCTTCTGTCTCTCAAACAAACTCTTCTGCCGTGTTTTAGAAGCTCTCCCTGTCTGATTTGACAGGGAACACTGGGGCCAGGCTCAGCAGGAGAGAATTCCTGGCTGTGCACTGGAGCAGAGGCCTTGGTGTGTGCTGGTGAAGCCACGAGCTGCTATGGCCAGCACAGAGGGGAATCCCAAGATCCTGGTCAGCTGTGGCTCACAAAAAGCCTTGGAAATGAAAGCCAATTTTATGTCGGAGCTGTTCTCTTTCTAAAAGCAGCAGCCTTGGCCCAGCTCTGCTCAGAGGCACCTGCGGCCTCTCCTCCAAGGAGGAGCCCGTGGGACACCACTGGTGCCTTCATGGACCCCGTCCTGCCTGCATGGACCACCCCCTTCATGCACAGACCACCCCGGGAAGGTGTGCTCCCAAGGCCAGCATTCCCATTTCAGCACATTCCCACAAATGCTCTGAGTTTGGCGAAACCCCGTTTTCTCAGGGAACATCTCCACCAAAGAGTTAAAAGCAGACCTAAGTTTCAAAGTTTGGGGTTTTTCCTGCCAAGGGGCTGCGAGTCTCCAGCCAAGAGCTGCATCTCCCACACAGGCATGGAGCTTGGAGCCACAGTTCCTAAAAAACACCCAACAGGACAACACTCCCTGCAGCAAAGCATTTCCAGCAAAGACCAAGGACTTGTCCTGCTCCCAAAATACCCAAAATGGTGCTATTTCCACCAAGAATGATGCTGTTACCACCAGGAATGATGCTGTCTCCACCAAGAACGATGCTATTTCCACAGGAATGATGCTATTTCCACCAAGAACAATGCTATTTCCACCCAAGAAGGATGCTATTTCTTAGGGGAATGGTGGTAACTCACCCCAAAGCATCCCAAGCAAGGAAATTCCTGGAAAAGGGAGCTAGGCCACCTCACTTGCCTTTGCTTTTGGGGGATTTTACCCTGCCTTAAAGCAGCTGAGTGAAAAGAAAGAAAAATATGGTGTGCGTGTGCTGCTCCTGCAATTCAAAACCTGATCTTGACTGAGGAAAAAGGACAGAAAAAAAGAAGAAGAAAAGAAAATCAAACCTCTCCCAACTGCAGAACACGCTCATGGGAACAAGACGTGGCACACACGAGGCTGTCCCGGGGAGAAAGTTTGCTAAAAATAACGCATGCAGATTATGTGCTTAAAATGTCATGAAATATCAGCACAGAAACCCGAGTGCTGGTTCAGGCTGTTGCAATTACAGCTGAAATGGGCCAGATGAAGGACACGCAGCCCTGGAGTGGCTGCAGCGGGACCAGGAGTGGGGCCAGCCTCTCTCTCCAGCTGTGGCTGGGCGACCACATCTGGCAGAGCCAAACCAGAGTGGGATGGGGCTTGTTGTGCTGGTTTTCTGGTTAGGGAGGGTCGGGGATAGCCCCTGGGCTGCTCTGAAGCCCTGTACCTGTGGAGGGTCTGCTCTATGATTCTCCTAAATCAGGGCCAACTCCATTTTGCTTAAATATTTAACAATATTTAATATTAAGTGAAGAAGAGGCAGAAGTGGTGACCTGGGGTCAGGCTGAGCTCGCCGCAGGGGCAACAGCAGCACATCCTGATGGTTCTTACGTGAGGACAAGGTACAGAACAAAATCCATATTCCTGAATACATGGAAGTGTGCAGCCTGAGGGAACACTCCCACCTCTCCCATAACTGGGGGAGTCCCATGGTTTGCTGTGTTTCCACTAACAGGAGTCATCCTCTTACAAAAAGGGAAGAAAACAGAGGAGATGAATGAAATAAAAGATGAATATCCCATTAAAATTGACAGCTAAGAAGAGCTCATCCATTTGGCAATCAGTGGAAATGACCCAACACCATTTCTACCAGCACAGGGGGCTCCAGCAGGACAGCCAGGGGAGGGAATGCCATCGTCCCCACCGTCCTCTCCCAAAATACAGGGGTGACAGATTCACTGCAGCTGAGCTGTGCATGCCCCCGACACCCCTGCAGCCCAGCCCCGCCGCCTGGGTGGGTATTAAAATGAGTTATGTAGGTCACCGTGTGAAAACAAACAGTGTGTGGATGCATGCAAATAACAGAGCAGAACTCCCAGAAAATTTATATCGCAGCCGGAGGACTGAGGAGGGAGCGTGGAAAATGTCAGCCACGTTATGATGCCACCCCGAAGGGCTCCAGGGGGTCTGGCAGCTCTCCTGTGTGCCTCGGGGAGCCTTGGGAGCCTCCCATCCACGAGCTGAAGGAGTTACTGGGATGGTTCCTCTGGCACAGTAACTGGTAGGGATCTGCTTCACCCGGGGTGAGGGATGATCTGGGTGAAAAATCTCCTTTTTTCTGAGGTTTGCTGTGGAAGCAGAGGTGTGGCTCACAGCTGGAAATCACAGAATCATGGAATGGTTTGGGGTGGAAGGGACCTTAAAGCCCATCCAGTGCCATCCCTGCCATGGGCAGGGACACTTCCCACTATCCCAGGGTGCTCCAAGCTCCATCCAGCCTGGCCTTGGGCACTGCCAGGGATCCAGGGGCAGCCACAGCTGCTCTGGGCACCCCGTGCCAGGGCCTCCCCACCCTCCCAGGGAAGAATATAGGATGTCCAGTGCTCCTGGAGAGGATGAGCATTTTCCCAGCGAGGCTCTGGATGTGGGGCAGGAAAGCTGGCGAGGTCTCCCGTTCCCTGTGACCCAGAGAGGAGAGGGAAAGGCTGGAATTATCCCAGGATGCAGCCCTGGGATGCTCTGGTGGCAGGACCTGTGCCGTGGGGTGAGGGCTGGGGGGAGATCTGCACCCAGTGCCTTTGGGAATGCTGGGATGGGGCAGGCAGAGGGTGATGGGAGTGCCAAGTCCTGCAGCCCGATGCTTTTTGGGAAGCTGCAGCAACTGGGAGTTCCCGTGGGAAAGGACATTTCTCATCATTTCAGCTGTAGGAGCAAGGCTTGAAAATGCACGCTCTGGAGCCAGGAGACAAGGAAAATCAGATAAAATGGACTTCTGAACAGGATTTTGAGGTGAGACTCATGGCTTTTTAATGGACTGGACTGATTTAACTCCCTTTGTGTCGCTGCTGGCTGGTGCAGCTCCAGCTTCTTGCTGTCCAGCCAAGCCAAGGATCCTTCCCTGCTGCTACAGGGGGCTCTCCCAGCCAGACTTCCACATTTCAGCCACAGGGAAGGGTACAGGATTCATCTGGACAGGCAAAACCCCACAGAGTTCAGCCAAGAATACATTTGGACTCCTGAGGTCAGCAGTTCAACATCATGCTGTTACCCCCAACTCAGATATTCCATTCCCTTCCTAAATCCTCATCAGGAGACAGAGCAGGCACTGATTGATCTGGGGCATCTCTCCTTGGGCCAGGAAGGACTTCACAGGCAGCCACAGCTCTGCACTGGAAGAGGACTGAGGGACATGAGCACCCTGGAGGATCATCCAGCCCCAAAATCACGGCAGGCGAGGGTGAGAACAGAGCTCGTGGAAGCAGCAGTCTGAGCTACTCCCGTGCACTCTTCTCCAAAAACACCACTCTGGGAAAACTTGGTTGAGGAAACCAGAGGTTTTGGGTACTGGAGACACTTGGAATTCACTTTCTTAGGTGCACAAAATGATGGGTACCTCCCATGCGCCGCACGCAGCCGGCTTTGCTCGCTGCCATCGGCACAAGAGCTTTTAAGGAGAGTCTCGTCTTTGTTCACCTAGGAGTAAGTAATTGGTCAAATTTAATTCAAAGAGAGATCAATTAGAACAGGTTGTGACAGACAGTTAGGTCACCAGCAGCTCCTATAAATCGCGGGTAGAATTTCCTCCTTCGCCATCTACCAGTTTGATGTAGGAAATGGCTCATTTGCAAGCTAAGGGTTTAATTAGGAGAAAAAAGAAGGTCAGCAGAGATCAGATGTGAATTGCAAAGTGCTAAAGAAGTTTACTGCAGCAATGTATTTATTGAGAGCCGTGCTATAGATCTGCTCCCTCTCTGCCCAGCATGCTAATAGCACCCCTTTGAATTCCTCCTATCAACAGAAAATCCATCAATAATATCTGGGATGTTTTAAAACTGTTTGGCACACGGGGGGTTTTTATGATAATCAAGACTTCCTTACCCATCTCGTTAACTGTGGATCCTTCTTTCCAGGTCAGGTTTCCAGAATGTGACACCCTTTGGGTCGCTGTTTCCTCTCCCATCCATCGCAATGTGAGCCTGGCAGAGGGTATTTATTGCTCCCCATCATCAAGGACACGATGTAAATTGGGCCAGAAATATCAATATGATGAAAATTCATGGTGTTTCTTCCTCACCCCGCTGTACTCTGCGTGGTTTTTATGGATGTGTAAACTGCAGAAATAAAAGAGTCCTGTACAGGCTCTCTTAGAAGCAATGGCAGCGACCATAATGTGATTACACGAGGTTTTGGCTCAGTGGCAACAGCGCTGAGCTGGCCCAAGGCAGCAGAGCCTAAAGTTAAGCTGTGCCATTGATCTCAGCTCCTGGTCCAGGGCACAGGGGTCCAGGGAGGCTCTGCAGTGGTTTGGGCTCTGGAGGCTGGGGGAGGGACAGGCTGTTCCTCCATGTGTTGTTTTGGACACAGGGATGATCAGGGCAGTGATGGGCTCTGCTGCTGCTCCTGCAGAGGAGATGGGAAACATTATGAGCATCAACAGCTTTAAGCTGGGAGAGGGTAGATTTAGATGGGATCTTGGGAAGGAATTGTTCCCTGTGAGGGTGGGCAGGCCCTGGCACAGGGTGTTCCCTGGGTGGGCAGGAGGCCCAGAGCAGCTGTGGCTGCCCCTGGATCCCTGGCAGTGCCCAAGGCCAGGCTGGATGTGGCTTGGAGCAGCCTGGGACAGTGGAAGGTGTCCCTGCACATGGCAGGGCTGGCACCAGATGGGCTTTAAGGTCCCTTTCACCCCAAACCATTCTAGGATTCTGTGATTCTGTGCTCTCCGGGAGATCCACGAGTGCTCCCTCCTGCTGTCCCCGTTCCCTGTGTCCCTGGGGGTTCCCACTGGAGAGGGTTGGCATCGGTGCTCTGGGTGCAGCAGTGCTGTGGCTGTCCTTGGCTGGGGCCTCGTCGACAGGCACAGATGCAGCTTCCAGCCTGATCTACTCTGCAGCTGAGGCTGGGAAGGACTCAAAGTCCAGAACCACCGGGGGTTCAGGCATCCGAACCTGTCACCGTGAAGAGCGTGATTTGGGGCCCCGTTAGCTGTCACACATGATTAATGGCTCTGCACAGCCTTCAGCAGGACAAACCCTGCAGAGGTCCAGGGACAGCCACCAAGGTGGAGAGAAATCAAAATGGCAGCTGGGCCTGGCTGGGAGGACAAGAGCAATTTTTCCAGTCACTTCCATTTGTTCCAGTATCACTCAGTCCCCCACCCAGTTTGATATGGGGCTGCAACTCCACTTCCAGCGACGCTCTGTGAGAAAGGACAGCTAGAGCAGCTCCGACGGCAGGCTGATGTAATTAAACAGGCAGTGTTAATTCCCAGCACCTGAGACTCCAGCCCTGCGTGCAGGGATGATAACACTGGTTCCAATCATTTCGGCAAAGCCAGCAGTAGGAACAACAGGCGGAGGACAGAGGAGGCTCCTCGCTCTTCTGGAGGATCAGAAACTCACCACAGTTATCAGTCAACACTTCCAGCTGTCTGGTAGAGGCTAGAGCAAACACATCCCAGCTCTGAGGTGGGAGGCAGCAGAGCTGTAATTATTTCAAAGTTTAACTGCTGCCACCATCTCCAGGCACAGAAACGAGGAAAATCCCGATGTATCCTGCTTCCACTGACAGAAAGCAGTTCAAGTGGCTTCTAGGAAGCTTCAGACTCAGGTGTGAGGTGTAGAAATCATTAAATCAACCATTTCCTACCTTTGCCAGGCAAAAGTGGCACTACCTTGGACCAGCCACATTCCCATTGAAATATTGGCTCCTACAAGCCTCGCGAGGGGAGCGAGAGATTCCCTGGGCTTGGCTGAGCGTGTGGGGGAAATCCAGCTGTTCCGACACCCAGACCATGTTTGACATCATAGAGACATCAGACAGAGGAGATGGCAGGCCTCGCAGCGTCCCTGAATCCCTGACTCACATCTCTGTCTGTCCTGGTTTAAAAGTAAGGCCTCTAGAACGTGATCTGGCCAAGGGAGTCGTGTGGGGCTTTATCCCGTGGCCTCCTCCGTGACAGGAACAGCGCAGCTCCGAGTGTGGGCCATGGATATGGCTGGATTTATGGAGTATTCATTATTTTAATAGCACTCATTGACTTAGGGTCAAATATCTTTTTCCAGCGTTTTTTTTTTATTTAAGGAAAGAGCCCGTATGTCACAATCTCATGCCTCATCTAATTGGGTAAGTGTTTCCTTTGTCCTTGAAACCGAAAAGTAGACGGCGTATCCAGGAGCTACAGAATGAAAAAGCATCTGCCTTTGGTATTTGGCAGGCCTCAATTAAAAACCTGCTGCCTGGGCTATCACTTTTTCTCTAATTCTGACCAAGGCGCTCCTGCTCGGATTCAAGGGGACAGTTCCGAAGGTCGAGCTGTGGGAATGCAAAAATCCCAAATATTTTGGAGTAGTGATTAATGTTTTACATGCAGCAGAAAAGAGGCCTGGATCCAGAAGCCCAGAGCCGTGCTGGAAGCACAGGAAGGGCTCACGTGCTCGCTCCCCTCCGAGTGTTTCCGTAAGCTCCTGCTCAGGTCCACGCTCGGGACGTGGCTCCCCCCGCTCCCGGCTCCACAAACCCAGAGCTCGATACGCGCAAAAACACTTCCATCTTTAAAAAATAATTGAAAAGGTGCACTCTGAAGTTCACTGGATCGATCCCACTGAATTTATTTAGAAGACACTTCATTGTGTCAAAGATTTAATGGCGAGGTTACGAGGCCCAGCCCTCGGAATGTCAATGCGCTGCAGCGGGAGCGTTGCAGGGAATGCTAAAACCCTCGGCAGCGCACGGCAGAACTGCCAGACTTGCGAAATATGAAAATTATCACACGGGCTTTAGATAAGTCGCAGGCTGCTGTGGGAAAAGCAGCAGAGGGGCTGGAATTCCGCGTGCGTCTTGTGAGTAGTGGGGTGGAATTTCGCGGCCTCCCTGCGGACTCCTCGGCCGGCCCCTTGCATCCCTTCGAGCCTTCGCTCCCAGGCCGCCCCTCTGGAAATGTGTGTGTCTGGACGTGAGCAGTATTTCCCGGCACACTTGATTAAATACCTCCCCTGGTTATTTATTGCACATTAAACAACATCTCTCCTGCACGTACCTCGCTTGGACAAAAGCTCTTTGCTCTCAAGTGCAGAGCTCAGCATGCCGTGGGCCAGAGCACTGCAAACCTCCGGCAGCACCCATCAGCATTCCCTGCTTATGAAACACCGTTTCTGGAAGCTGAGAGTTGCCCTGCTTTCCTGCAGTTTACATTTCTTGGTGCCTGTGATACGGCTTTAATGCAGAAGATGTCCAAAGGTTTTTCTCTCTCTTTTTCTCTCTCTCCTTGGGGAATCTCCCCGTTCGGTGCTGCAGGAACAATCCCAACCCACCGAAGGACTCCCAGGCTGTAAAGTTTCAAGTGAAGCGGGAGGGCGGGGGAAGGAATGACAAGTCCTTTCTACTGAAATTCTCTCCCCAAATGGATTTGGCAGAGCCGGGCTCTGCTGATCTTAAAGCAAGGTTTATCATTCGTGCAGGCTGCTGCCTGAAGGGGGAAAAGATCTTTGAAGTTGCTGAATGATGGAAGGGTCTCCCCCCTCCTCTCCCTCACGCACATTTTTTAAGGGTGGTGACTGGGAGATGCTCAACTGCCCTGAGTCAGGAAATTACATGACAAATTAAACAATTATGTGTTTTAGTGCTGAGCATCTATTTAAACGTTTAGCATCAAACATGCTTTTAGCATGAATTCCACGGGCATTTATACTTTCCCCACCACCTGTAATTCCACTGTGTGTTATTTCCCCTGCATCTCAAGAGCTGCCCTGGCCCTGTATCTACACCTTGAAGAGGTTTCTTTATCATTTAACTTTATTACAGAAGGCACTACTGCCTGGACACTGTTGGAGTGACAAGGACTATTTCCTTAATTACTGTACATTGATAATAGCATTTACTCTGGCAGCTCCAGTGCTATTCAATCAAGCAAGATTCAATACAAAAAAGCTGATTTGCCAAAAAAGAGATTAGCATAAGTGCCTACAGTCACATTCTATTTTTGAAGGTAAAGCTACTGTGTCTGTGAGCTTTCTTGTGGGAACTTTATAAAGAGAGATTAATCTAGTTTATCTCCTTCAAAACATATTTGGGGAGATCGCGGAGAGTCACTGTTTAGGCTCTTTTGGCAATAATTTTCTATAAACATGTAAAATAAAGACCTGCACAGAAAGTGCTAATCAGCAGCAGGAAGGTGTAATTTTTTTCTCTTACGTGGACGTAGACATTTGTGGTGAAAAACTCAGTGTTCCCCAGCTTGCTGTTGCTGTTCTTTGTCATTTAATCAAGTGGTGACTGTGGCTGTTGCACTTTAAAATTAAATGCTATTATTTATGGTGGAACTTGTGCTGGTTAAAAGTGCAGAGCTCAGCACTGTGTACGTTTGTAAGCAGAAGGTTAAGCAGGACATTTTAAACGGTAAAGCAAAGGGCTTAATCAAGGCTGAAGAGCAAAATGCAGTGGGATAACAGATATAGTAAATAGGCATTAATCACCATACAGGCTTAATCCAGGTATTAGGCAGTCCTGGGGCTAATTCGAAGACTCACTTACATAAGAACTCGTTCTACCAACCCCTAAGTAAGTGAATAACTTTATTCTTAGGAGAAAACTTCCCAGTGCTACAGGCCCTTGCAGTATCAGGCCTGAGTTATATATTTGTAAAATGATCATCACACAATTATTTTGCCTGAAGGGGATTTCTGAGTTAGGAGGCACGTGGAGGGGGGGAGGTTTCAAGAAAGGAAAAACTTGAATCACCGGAGCACAAGGAGCCACTTTTCCATGTGGTTTTTTCCCCCCTTGACACTGTCTGTTACTGTGACACCAAAATCCGAGCTAAGCACTTCTTGCCAAAGACGGACCAGATAAAATCACGAAGCCAGCATCATCTCATGGGAGACAGCTCACTGTCCTGCTGCCAAATTTAGTGACTACAAATCCAGGCTTAGAACATAGTCCTTCCCTAGCCATAATCCAGCACTTGCACACTGGATTTGTGCTTAACTACTGATGACCTAAACTTTGGGGTTTAAGAAGATAATTGCACATCCATAGGTGTGGAACTCACTGCACGGGAGTTCTTTTATTGAATGCTCAGAAAGACTGAAGTTCTTCCACGTTTAAATTCACATCACAAATTCCAGATCTTTGTACAGACAGGCACTTCTCATGTACTGACACAGCAACACGCAAGTCCCAGGGTGGATTTTGGCATCCTGGTCGAGCTTGCTTTAGAATCCCAGAGTGGTTTGGCTTGGAAGGGACCTCAAAACTCATCTCTTTCCACCCCTTTTCCATGGGCAGGGGCACCTTCCACTAGGCCAGGTTGCTCAGAGCCCCATCCAGCCTGGCTTTGAACACTTCCAGTGTGCTCCAGCCCTAAGGAACAGCAGACTCAGGGCTAGCACAACACGGCCTAACCCGAGGAAAGGGGAGGAGATGGAAGTGGGGAATGCAGTAGATGTCCACGGTTTATCTGCTCAAGCAACAGCAAGACGAAAAAATAAATCCACCAACCCTTAATTGTGAATGTAGGAGAGGGACAGTGATGTAACTGTTCCCAGGGAACACTATTCTTATTTTGTGGAGGGAGGTGAGCCAAGATACTTAAGCTCTAGAGAACCTTTAACACAGGAAGCTATTTATCATAACAAGCTCGGTTGATACTGCTCCCATACTGAACCAATTAGATTAGCCTATTTCGTCATACTTCATAACTTGGGATGATAGGTTTCCAAGCATGGTACAGTGCAGTAATTGAATTTTGATCAAACACACATGGCCCATAACCCAGTATGTGAAACTTTCAGAACAGTTCACAGCTTTTAAATATCCAGTCAACATGTTGCCAAAAGTACAGGATGTACTTGATGCAAGTGGGAGAGGGGGGGGAGCACGAGTCCACGCCGTAACTTGGTACAGCTGTAAAACAAACATTTTTTTGTTCCGATTCTGTTCCTACTTTAGCAAAGGAGCTGGGAGGAAGACAGTGAATGTCAAGTAAGTCGTTTTTCTCCCCAGCCCCCACGCCCCTCAGGCACACATTTCCCTTTTAACATTCTTAGATTACCACAACCTTTTAAATTCACTCCGCTGTACTTACATACGGGCGTTAGACACACCAGCAATTACGGCTGTTGGCATGACACATCCATTGCCTACACTTAGTTAACAAAATAACTTAAAAGTCGCATGCATCAGCATCTTAATAGGGTTATAATCAATGGGACCCCGGAATGAAAGCCCTAAAAATTACCCCCCACCTCTGCATTCCCCAGGTTTCTGCCTCTGCCAACACAATCCATATGGTGGGCAGTCTCGTCCGGCTCAAGGTGAACACTCGGTTTTTCAGTTCTCAGTGTTCTCTTACGTGTTCCTGCTATATTTTCCCCACTGTAAACCCAAGGAACTTTGAAGAAGACTCTGTAAAGGAAACAGAATTCATTAATAAATACATTCTTATGGTTTCACTGACTTGGTGGCCGAGCACCCACTGCAGAACAGGTTTGTGGCACGGGAAGTGCTGTGCCAGAGTTTCTCTGGGGCAAGCCGTGGCTATCCATATCAGAGCTGCTCCCTGGCCTACAAGGGAGTCTGGCATTCTCCAGCAGTGAACCAGGACATCCCCAACCTCTGCTGATGGTACTGACAGCTTCTTCCTCAGTTTTGGAATCACAGAATCCCAGACTGGCTTGGGTTAGAAGGGACCTTAAAGCTCATCCAGTCCCATCCCTGCAGTGGGCAGGGACACCTTCCACTATCCCAGCTTGCCCAGACCCCCATCCAACCTGACCTTGGACACTTCCAGGGATCCAGGGGCAGCCACAGCTTCTCTGGGCACCCTGTGCCAGGGCCTCACCACCCTGACAGGGAGAAATTTCCTGTGTAATATAACACAAATTCCCCCTCTTTCACTTTGACCCCGCTGCTCCTTGTCCTGTCATAGGTTTTGTGTGCTTTGACCCACAGGCAGCTCCAGACACCTCAGTGCCCCGAGGGGGAACCACCAGAGCACCCAGTTGTCACCAAGGTGGTGGCAAACGACCTAAAAGCTGGGAATTCCTGCCGCATGCCCCCAGAGAGAGCAGGCTGGGAAGGTTCGCCCCAGCAGCGCCTGCCTCGGAGCTGTCTCCCACACCTGCTCTGAGCACAGCTGTGCACGAGGAGCAGCACAGGTTCCAAGGGGAGAAACGGTGCTTCTCACAGGGAGGGAAAGGCACAGCTCGTTTTGTCCTGCTGCTGCCTGGGGACAGGTATTTCCTGACTGCAGCCACCCCCTGGCAGGACAGGGCGCAGAGGACGCGCTGGATCCCATCTCCCTCCCCGCCCCGCTGCCCACTAAGTTATGATACTGCAGAGAAAAGGAGAGGGGAAAAAAAAAAAAAAGAAAAAGAAGAATTTGGTGCTCAACTTAATCAGACTTGGATCAAGTCTCAGCTCAAACCAAGGTTAAATAGGCCTGTTCTAAGGTAGGATTTATATAGCAATTACAGTAATGGAAACTGAGCTTTATAATTCTTATACTGCCTAAAATTCTGCTGTGTCATATGCATCTGCAGAGCCCGAGGAATGTGCTGCTCGGAGAGCACTGCAGTCCTGAAAGCAGCCATTCAAATGGATCATGGAGAGTTATTGGAGCACGTGGATGGCCGAGATTTTTATGAAGCACAAAGAGTTACAATCAGAAATCCCGGGAAAAGCAAGCAGCTCGTATCTGAGACAAACAGTGTTTTTAAAAACACTTTATTTTGTTGGGGATGTCGGGAGCTGGATCTCCATCAGACACAGTGCAAACAGCACTAAGGGTGTCCTTTTTATCCTTGGGTTTCTTTCCCTTTGCTGCAGCCTCAGATCCACAGCCCAAAATGCATCTTGGCCTGACAGAATCCTCGCAGCCACTTTCCAGTTTGCTCTGTGGTGCAAGGAAAAATAGCGGTGTGCGAAGTCCGTGCTGCGATAAAGAACAAGTTGGGAAGATTTGGGGATCTGATAGGGGGTTTGGCTCCACCTTCAGGAAGCAGAAGGCAGAGAGACAACGCGGGGTTCAGTTTCAGACGCTTCCCGCAGAAACTGAAGCCTCCGACCACCTCTTCCTGACATCATTCCTGCCCCACAAAGGGTCTCTGCTCGGGTTTATCACAGATTCCCTCATCTGATGCCGCGATGCAGCTCTGGAGTCCACCTCCTCCTAGAGCTTGAAGAACCGGGGCAGGATGTCCAAAGGCAGCTGGGACGTGGACAAAGAGCAACCAAAAGCAGCTTTAAGGTGACAAAAAGCTGGGATACCTGGGATGCCACAGAGCTGTACCAAGCACCATTAGCCAGCCACACTGCCAGTGCTGAGGCTCCCCTGCAGAATGTGATTTTCCCTCGTAATTCCCAGAGATTAGAAAGGTTCTCTGGGTATCACAGATGGATTGAGAGGAAGAAAGTGGGAAGAGTCTTGATCATATTTCAGTCTAGCAAAACACTTAAGCATATGCCTAAAGTTAAGCTATTTTTTCTCCCTGGATTCAGGCAGAAGATGCAAACAGAACAATCTCTTATATTTCACTTTTTGGCAGACTCTGATGCTGAACCCAGAACAAGGTAGCTGGTTAGAGAGCATGATTTAAATGGCTTTAAATGGTGCATTTTTAAAAGAAGCCACATAGTGACCACTTATAATAATGAAAATGGCAGAGCAGTTAGGGACGACACTGAGTTTGAAAGTCTGTATGATGCATTACTGAAATAATCAGCAACCACACAATTAGCAACAGTCCTATGAGGCAATGGAAATGCACGGTCTTGCCGCTGGAATTTCCCCAGCTGGGTGCTTGAGCACCCAACTTTATTGTATCTAACATCACCTTCAGGAGGAAGCAGGTTTGAAAAGTGCAGAGCTAGCAGCAGTGCAGAGATGGCCTAAACACCTAATGAATCTAAAAATAAAAAAACCTCAAAAACACTGAGAGGAGATGGGAGCGGACTGAATAGACAGAGCTGTGCAAGCAAATATAACTGAATATACTCCTGAGGAACAAAGGAAACAATCCTTGATGGGGTGACAACAGATGTTCTCCAAAAAAAAATTCTAAGGGAGCATTTCAAACACAAAGACCTTCCTGTGGAGCTGAGAAGTTTTACTGGCAGTACAGGAATACATCTTTGGAAACAGAATAAAAGCTAACATTTAAGGTGTTATCAGGTCCTGAAAGCGGCAGTGATATCTTCATGTAGTGAGTGGTGGGTGGTGGTGGAGAGGGAAATGGTGAGGATAACAAAATAGTGTCACAGGAAGTTGCTGTTGAGGAGTTGTGATTTAAATCCCGGGAGGAATAACCAGTTTGTTCTACAAAACCTCTGTGAAAATGAGCTCCAAACACAAGTGAGAGATGCACAGGTTAACCCAGCTGAAGGGATGCAACCCAGAGCCATTTATCAGTGCAATCAGCTCACTGAAGTGCCACCACTTGGGCACTGGGGGAGCGAGTGTGGAGTGCCCAAAGCTGGATGTTCCTCCCAACTCTGGCTCCTTCAGATCATGGTTAAGCACACTGAAGAAAATCTTAAAGTGGTCATTAAAAAAAAAAAGGAGGGGGGCAAAATAGCACAGTTTTAGAGTCATTTTTGAAGTGACTGAGCTGCACCAGTAGTTTGGGAAGATCTGGATTTAATGCCTGGCCTGGATCTGCAGCATCTTCAGTGAACAGTTTTGTCTGACCTTTTAAAGCTGGGCACCTCAAACTCTTGTTTTAAGCTCTGGCCTTTACTTTTTGTGGTCTTTATTTTTACAGATACAGAATAACACTTCTCTGCCTTGTTGGAATGTTGAAAGGATTCCCGACTATCTGCAAGGCCAGCAGATATCATTTTATCTGGGAACGAGGCAGGAGGACGACATGGTACATTGTCTAATTATTTTCATTGCTTTGCAACTGTTTTGGGGAAAACAACCCCGAGAGAAGATTATTCCAGTGCAATCAGAACTACAGAAAGACTGGGATGGACAACTTGATTGACAGGAGAAAGCTAAAGCAGGCAGCAACACAGGAAATCATCATTGGACAGACATTTTGATAAATATTACTGCAGCCAATTTATTATTAACACAGTGGGACAGCTTTACATCTTGCATCACACTTTTCACAGCCCTTATGGTAAACATGCCATATCTGACAATTACAAGATGAAAACAAAGACCTCACTAACTGTCTCCTGGCCCTGCAGCAGTATCTGCTTGCTCAGTTAACCCTCTCTGCACTTGAGCTGCGCAGCGAAACGAGCGGATGGAAACACAGCACTGTGGGTTAACACAGGGAGCACAACATGGAATTCCCAAGGGTTACACCAGCTGGGGCACTCATTCCTAAAAGGCTTCCCAGACACGGGAGAGGGTTGTGGCTGAGGTGGGAAGTTGCCAGGACAAGACAGAGGATCAAGGGGAATCCCTTCTGAAGGGGAGAGAAGACGCCTGTGGCTGTGTCTGGTGGTGGTGGCAGAGCAGGGCAGCCCTGGTGGGAGCAGCCCTGGATCCCAAACCGGGCTCCGGCAGGGAAGGATCCCACAGCAGCTCTGGTTCCCTGGACTGGCTGACACACATCTTCTCTTCCTGCACAAGCACTGCAGCTTGGACTAGCAGCTCTTCCTCCCTGCTGGCTGCTTGGCTTCTGGGCTAAGCAATCTCATGGACCTCGGAACTAATCATGTTTTCATCTGACTCACACAAAACAGCTCCGGGAATATTGGTACAGACCATGAAGCACAACCTGGATTGCTGAAATCACCAAGTCAAGCCCTCTGCTACTCGTACACCTGGAGACACCTTTCAGAATGGAATCTTGTGTGATAAGTTGCCCAAAGCTATTTTTTTATTGCAACATCCATGACATCTTCCCATTTTCACAGCTTCATTATCAGCTTCAGGGTTGGAAAAACAAAAAGCAGACAAGTTACAGGATGATCTTAGGAGATTTTATTTGATTCAAACAACTATTTTCCATCCACTTCCTGTCTGTTGTTCAAAGTATTTCAGGGAACAAAACTGATGTGCACAAAGAGCGTTCAGTGAGGGAGAGACCAACAGGAGACAGAACAAGGCTCAGGCAAGGGAAGGGAGCTGACAGAGTGCTCTTGTCTCTTTGAACCCACAAGGAAAATGCATGGTAGGAAGTATTCCAAAACCACATCTTTCTTGCGTGAAGGAAAGAATTAACGTTAAGCACAAAGTATTCCTTGTGGTTTATTCTCATTACGTGACATGTCAGGTTATGCTGATTTGGGGAAAAAACAGGATTTCTTTACAAAGCTTTCGGTGCACTGGGCTTAATGTGGGTTAAAAAGAGCCTAAACCCCACAAACGGTGCTTTCATAAATCCACTTAGGAATCTCATTTTTGGTAATTCCCTTAAAAATACAGTTTGTGGATATATTAATGACAGGTTGAAAGTTTCACCTGAAAAAAAAATAGCCCGAATTCTGGTTAAAAAAAAGATTACACTGAAGTTTCTATGGCGTGGGTTTCTCCCTCAGTTAGTGCCAGTTTTCATTAGAAGGTGAAGAGAATGCTTAAAATTGGTCAAACAGCATGAAGATTTTGTTGACATGTTTTCTGTCTCTGTGTGTACATACTTTTCCTGAAAGGAACATCCAGTGAAATCCTGGTTGTCCGAAAGACTTTGGTCAAACAGCTTGGAAAGACACTGAATTTATTTCACCGAAACACAACTGATCCAAAATAACAGCCTTTTAAGGGCTTTAGTAGTACAAAGAATTCACTCTTTCAACACTCTGTAGCTGTAAAACACACACCAATTTATTTTCAGAAAAAAAAGGTATTTATTTCACTATGGATGGCTGCAAGAGAGGAAAGAAAAAAAAATCAAAATAAGCAGAACAATTATTTCTTTTTCTAATCTCAGGGCACCCCAACATCCACCCTCCTTTTTTTGTGATGTGCCATCTGCAGTTCTACTTTTTATGCATCCATATTTCTACTGTTGATCAGCAGTGACCAAATTTTGCAACTTGACCATAATTATTTCAGTTAACACCATTTCACAGGCTACACCAGCCTAAGATTTAGGCCTCTTTGGATTTTAACAGGATGGAAAAAAAGGCAGTTTGTGTGTTTGGGATATTTAAGTTAATTTCCAAACTGCCACACGGACAGACCCCAAGTGTAATCCAGGCCCATCCATGCTAGAACTCTTATCAATTTCAGTGGAATAAATATCAGCATATTTATTAAGAACAGCTCTCTCTGCAGCTCTCTGTAACACTCCAAATGACACAGACACAGCATCAGTGCAAACTGCAACAGCCTGCACGTTTCACAGATGATATAACTTAGCAACAAACCGTGTGCTCCCAGAAACAGAGCAGTCCCAAAGTTCCACCTTTGAGGTAAACTTGTTCACTTGAGGAACTTTCACATTTCATCCTCTTTGTTCACCGTGCATTTAATATTCCGTTCTGACGAGGGGTAATCAGTAAGTCCTCAGCAGTTCCAGTGGACAACTGGATCCAGCTGTAAAAACAAGCTGCACCTCTGGATTTGTGCCACCCCCTGCCAGAGTTAGGGATAGGTCTGCATTTTCCTGAAGGTTGCGTTGGTGATGGTGAGCCGGGTCAGCCTGGCCCCGTAATAATCGATGATGTAACTGGAGCCATCGGAAGGGCCAACGATCTGCAACAGAAAAAGGAACCAAGACTTTTCAATATGAAGTGAAATATATACTTTGTGCTAATGTCTCAATTACTGCTAATTTTCCCATCATAAAATTAGTCATGCTTAATTAGTCAAACAGAAACTAGATTTATTTTGAAGTTATGCTGCAGTTTAACTGTTTTAGCGAGCGCTGTCTCAGAAGGAACATTTCCCCTGGGCTTCTAATCAACCAAATTACACAGCCAGGCACTGGGACTCGGCTAATCCGATGAGGATTTGAGGCACAAAACCAGCCTAACAAATGAGTGGGCTCCAAACCACTTTTCCTGAACAAAGGAGGGTCGGCAGCAGAGAATTAGGCTGATGACAAGTGACTTTGAAATACTGAACAGGTAAGGAATGAAGAGAAGGAGGAAAGATCATGGAGTTTTTGTTCTGGGAGTGCTAAATTGATGTGGAGTCACCAGGGAGATCAACAAGGAGAGATGAAAGATACTCTCAACTGGATCTGTAAGTGCTCTGAGGCGAGATCACTGCAACAGCTGAGAAAGGAATTTGAGAATGCACACAAAAGACATATACAAAGTGCACACTTTTAAAATATTTTCCTACAAACCCATAGAAACAACTCCCATGTCCACAATGGATTCTGAGTTCATCACAGCCGATTTGCAATTCATGCTAAACGGCTGCGCTGTTGAATAAAACAATTTGGCAATTTCATGATGTCACAAGATGTCACTCCAGCTGGGGATTTAACCCTCATGAATCCCTCAGTCGCAGCTCTCAGGTGATGTGGGAGTTGAATTTGCAGGAGAGGTGGAAAATGAAAGTGGCAATGTCTTCTTTGATCAGCACAAAGCACAGGCAAACACAGAACCTGAGGATTCTGGGAACAGAAGGACATCTCATGCTGAGTCCAACACTCTGCCTCCCATAAAGAGGTTCTGACCATGTGAGTTTATGGTACTACAGCTTCCAAGCTATTCACTGTAAGTATTTATAGATGGCTAATCTAATTGTTAATTCCAACAGCAAATATAGTGATATTTTGTGTCTATATTCTACAACATCAATCTACAAACAGAGCCAAAATAAATGCCTTGATTTTTCAATTCCCAATGGTTATTAAGGCCAAAATGCTAACGAAGTATTAGTAATCAAAAAAAATCTTTAAAAACCACAGATTTGTATCCTGTTTTGAAAGCCCTGACTTACCTGCATTGAAATAAGTATGAAATCAATTAGGCTCCCAATTCCACAAAACCCTACAGTGCAGAACTTTAACAAACCTAAAAAAGAAAAGTAAAATTTAATGTAGCTTTAAGAAATCACCAGGATTTAATCACTGGCAATCACATCCAAACTCTTTCCTCATCCCACAAAATGTGTGTGTTTATATATATACATCTATCTTGAAGCAGACCTAAAGCTAAACATCTTTAATAATTAGGGAAAAAAGCAAACCACATACTCGTATTTCTACGTCCTGAACTCACTTAAAAGATTTTAAATATTAACAATTGATTTTTTTAATGTATAAATATTCTTACACAAGGAAAGGCAGAAGCTGATAATCAAGTTACTGAAATATTCCTTTCATTCAGGCACAGACAGAAAAATCCCAACTTGAGCTGGAAAATTTGCTTATGAATAGAAGGAGACTTTGCACCACCTCATGAGTTGCAGCACATACTGATTTGATTTTAAGAACATGCAACTTTGGAAAACAATCCTTTGTATAATTTTTATATTTTTGCTGAAATATGAATTTATTTTGAATGTATATATAAATATATAAACACTTCTTTTTAACTGGTATTCAAAAATGTTGGTTTTTATACAAATAAATGAAAGATTAATAGAAAATACATGGGAATAGCAACTGACAGATGAATGTTTCATTGGAAGTTGTCCTGCAAGGCAGACTTCATTTGGAAAATGCCTTCAGGAAAAAGAGGTTGCCTTCAAGTTGTTTTTTTTTTTTTAATATCAATAGCTTCTTGTACAATGAATGCAATCCAGTGAGAACTATATGTAATATGAGTATTATTTCAAGCAAACATCTTGGTTAATTCCCTCTCTCCAAAGCAGCAATGTGTCCCACAGACCATCTCCTCTCCCCCAGGCCTGTTTATGGGGCTGCATGTGGGGCAGACGAGAGGAAAAACTGCACGTACACTCCAGGAAAAGCATCCCACTGTCTGGATTTGTCTCTCCTCAAAGAAAAATCCATGTGCATCCTTCCCTGTTAGGCCCTGGCACAGGCTGCCCAGAGAAGCTGTGGCTGGATCCCTGGCAGTGTCCAAGGCCAGGCTGGATGGAGCTCTGCACAACCTGATCTGAAGGTATCCCTGCCCGTGGAACACGCCAGCTGGGATTTTGGGAACCCAGCAGATTTCTTACCACTGCTGCAGCTCGACTTTACTTAAGGAATTGGATGGAGGAGAACTGTTTCTGAACCTGGCATTTATTTCTGGAGTGCAGGGTAAAGTTGGGTTTTTCTTCCTCCTCACTTCCCTCCCCACAAGCAGATCACACTGAGAAAATAAACTGCTCTAAAGCACGGAGGGAAAAAATAGTGTTGTTCTGCAGTAATAACTCATGGTTTAGTTCACAGTGTGTGGGAGAGGAAGAGGTTGCCTTCCTGGTTTCTTCATACTCAATAGCTTGTTTGTATTTGTGTGCTCTTTAAACAAAAGAGAAGGAAAAAAATAAACCAAAGAGCATTTACAGTCTTCATTACACTTGCAGAAAAGATTTCAATGCTGTTAACCTTTCTTAACCATTTTTTGCCAAGGCACAGATGAGCAAAAAAATCCCTAATCAGCCACTGTAAAGGAATCCAATGTGTTGATTTTTATTCTTTCCTACTCTTACCTATTTGCTTTTGCCTTCTTTACCTTTCAACAGATTGAAAACTTGGCTTTGGAAGAGTTTAATTTTAAATATTAACTTTGGCTACTGGCTACAGTATAATCCAATAGGGTTAAAGCATCAGCCATAAAGGACTTCTATAAAAGAATTAAGGATTTATGACTCTATATTACCACAATATAATAAAAGATAATTACTGCAAATTATTATTCCAAATCCAGTGGCAAGACTAAATAATGCACCTTATTGACTGTTTTCAAAAATGTATCCTTTCATGAAACAGATGGACAAAGTAAATGTTAATAATAGAATTTCAGGGATAAAAGACATGGATGTTAATCAAGATTATAGAGAAGGGCAGATAATGTCATTAAAAAGAAGTGGCATTTAATGGGCAGAAACTCAAAATTTCTGGCTGAAGTGACAGCAACACGTACAGCTTTTTCCACATCATTGCTCCATCCTATCTATACTTAAATTCACTCCCTTTGTCCAGCTCAGAAACAAGGCCAGTGAAGGCAGTTCTAACATACAAAGGTATTTCCATTACTTAAAAGCCAGTGGCACCATCATCCTGGGAATCAGGCCCGAAAAACACCAACCAGAGAGTCCCAGCTTCTACAGAATTGTTATTAACACCGTGAGTTATCTTGAAGGTGTGCATTTGTCAGAATAAATGCCATCTCCCAAAACACCAGGTTTACTGTAAAATTTGTCCACTTTTTTTTTTGTAAATCCATGCCTCATTTAAGGCTGGCACATGAGGCAAAGCCACTTCTGCTCCAGTGCCTCACGAAGAATGCTGTGGTAAACATCAGCACAAAGCAAAACTCTGAGTAGCAATAGCCACGTCTGCTTATTAGGATTTTATCTGCTGGACAACTGTATCTCCATTTGTCACCACTCCAACAGAAGAGCAGGCTGAGGATAATGCAGCATTTTGTCTCACTTGACCATGAAGTAAGGATTCTAGTTGTAAATATTAAAACTGTGGCTGTCAGCCTTCATTACTCAAAATGTGAGTATAGACATACAACTCAGTTCATAACAACATGCTTTACCTCAAAGAAAAAATGAAGGAATAAACTTACCTAATGCAGGATAGCCTAGATAAAATCTATCTGCTCCCAACCATCCAAGAAATAAGGACAGAGCCACTGCCACTTTGTAGGAGTATCCATTTCTGCCAAAAGAAACAAGCAATGTAGATAATGACTGCAAAATATATCCACTCATACTTTTGACTGTTAAAGTAGTGACTCATTTGCCTGCTGCTCCAGTTTGAAAAAAAAAACAACAGACTTGTTATTTATCTTCAATTAACGGCCATGGAATTGATAATGTTAAGCTTTCAAACTGGGAAGGCATCGTCCATAAAGGAACCTCAGCTGCTGCAACTCAAGTGTACTCTTCCAGAATACAGATTATTCTGAAACTAAATGATGATTTCTTGTCAAGACATAATTCAGTTGCTGATCCATCCCCAGCTTCACAGAGCACTTCCTAACAGTTCAGCCCTACTGAGACAGGCCCAGGAAGCCAGGAGGTGTGTGAATACTGTCTGCAGGCATTAGTCTCACACGCAGCCAAATCGAGAGGAACAGGACAGACAGGTGAGATGTCAGCAGAGACAGTAATTGCCACGAGATCTGAAGGAGAAATCAACCATGGCCACCGGCTGAAGAAGCTGCAGGAAGGATTCAACAAAAAGAGTAAGTCATGTATTCACTCATTACACTGTAAATGGCACAAACTCACAATGAAAAGAACCGTTGACAGTACAAAGATGCACAGGGGTAGAGAGGCACTCTCAAGTTAAGCTTCCCATGGTTAGTCATACAAAACAAACAGATAGAACAGACTTTTTCAGATTTATCCTAATTGGAACCATTCTTGCCAACAGCTGGAGCGATGCAGCCACCAAACCACCTGTTCCTGCAGTCCCTGCTGGAGAACCTTGCACTAATAAGGGAGCTAAAAACATCGCTCTCAATGCTGGGATTGCTGCCTCGGCGAACAGCGAGCTTCTGAACAGCAAACCCAAACGTAATTAGAACTCAAAAATATTCAATAATTCACTGTTTTGATACGTGCACTACGACGTGCCAGCAATTATTTAATAGGCTCAAATTAAACTCTTGGTTGACAGTTGAATAAAAGTTTCAAAAAGACAGTAGCTGACAAAAGTCCAAGCTCTTTTATTAAGCATTTTCAATGCCAAGTAGAGACCTACCTTTTTTGCTTATTATCTAAATTTACTGACTTTAAAACCTAATGGCAACATTAAGTGATTAAATCGTGACTCTTACCTCAGTATTTGTTACTTGGTGTTTATTAGCAACACGGAACACACAGGGCATTCCTGGAACCTAATGTAATGTAAATTATCATCTTTAGAACCATCTTGTTTCCACTGTAAAGAACACTTAATGGGTTTATTTAAAACTTGAGGTAAACTGTTGGAAATTGTTTATCAACTACAAAGTGTCAACAGCTCTCCAAGGACACTAAAGCACAAAGAGCTGTTACATAAAAAATGGGAACACAGTTTAATTTTGCTCCTGATCACAACTAGTAATAAACTGAGCCTTTGCCTATGCACTGAGATGCTTCTAAAAGCAGAACAGTTGCTGCAGCCTTGTCAACATCAAACTGATGGGCAGAAGAAATCCAGTATGAAGGGGAAGCATGAGAACACTGTAACAAACAAGGCTGCATCCTCTCTTGTGTTTCCTTTGCCTTACTCCTTCAAATAAGAACATGCACAAAGAGTGAACCAGTGAGTAGGAAAATGACACATCCTGGGCATCTGAAGGAATTTCTACAATTGGGTAGAAGATGCAATTTCTTGTCAGTTCCTCGTTTGATTTTTTCTTGCTTCTCAGCCTCATCCAACCTTTTTTTCTGCATACACTTCTTCCAGCTGCCATGTTAAAAACTTTTCCTCCCGGCTCTTCCACAGCAGCTGACAAAAGCAGGCGCTGCTGTACGTTGCTTTTGCAGGGTCTCTTGGCTCTGCTCAAAGACCTGTCCACACTGAACCCCATGAATTTCACAGAGAAACATTTCATGGCCTCCTTCCCTGGAATGGCAACACTTGAACAATGGACATTTCAAGTCTGCAGCATCAGGGCCAGCACATATTAAATAAAATATATGACAGATGCCAGTCTGGGGAATTCTACCTCCAAAACGTCAGATTAAAGCCAAACCTAAGCAATCTTGACTCCCAGTACTTCTTTGTTGGAACAACCTTACAAGCTTTTTCTTGAATTATTACTGGGAGTAACTGAACTTGAACACATCCACTCACACAGACATGGAACATCTCCTGGTCTTGCTCTAAAATAACTGGATCTCAGAACTTAGCCAAAACTAAAGTACAGTTTTGGCTAAGGACAACTTGCTGATTTGTCCTTTCCAAAAACTGGGGATAGAGATTCATCTGCTGTCCCCATGCTGGTACAATCCTGCCATGGGAAGATGCCTTCTCAAACTAATTTTCTGATTAAATGATGTGCAGTTATTTCCACAGTTACACTCTCTATCAAAACTCAGGTAAGATGCTGGAAAACCTCCAAAAAGCAGTAGAAAAGGCAGGGCTATTGTTGTAATATTAAGCTGGACATTCCTGCTTAAAACAATATTTCTAACACTTAGGTGACATTCAAAGTGCCTCATAAAAAGTCTATCAGTGACTGGACCACTTTTTAAATAAGTGTACAGATGAAGGATGGTGATATTAATCTTTCTGCCATTTTTTACTGGTTTTAGGACGTTATGAAGGACATGCTTGTGTAACTCTATCTACATTCACAGTTGTATTTTACTGGAATTTTCAGTCCAAGAAAGGTTCTCTTCTCTTTCTGCCATACTAGCAGTTGTGGGACTGGAAAAGTCACAGCAAGTTCTTTTGGCAGTGTAACCATTGATTATTCATCATAAATAATAGTCATGATCAAGTAACAGATACTGTAAGAAGGATGACATTTCTCTGCCTACAGACCTGGATTTTAATAAATAAATGTAAAGAAAAGCTACCTTTAAAAACCGTTCTAGAAAATATACTAAACCAAAAATATATGTATACAAAAAACCTCCAAACATAAGAATTACCATCTAATCTAAAGAGGAAGCAATTTCATTAAACTAGTATAGCTCATCTTCTTCTCAGTCCCCATCACAGATGGGACTGAAACACAATTGTTTCTGGACAAAAATGTGACTGACGTCTACTTTGCTGGCATTTAAATTTGATTAGATGTAATAATATGTTTTCTTCAGTTTGCTGAGCTTTGACTGCTGAGAACACTAAATACAGAGAAAATATTTATAAAATTAAGGGGCAGAGCTGTACTTCTGAGTTAGGCAAATTACTGAGCAGCAAGTAGCACATCAGAGTTATCTGCCCACTAGAGAGATAGGGAGTACCCAGTATCACTAAAGTTTTAATTTCCAAAGATTCCAGTAGAACAAAAGAGAAAGGTTCAGGTGCAAATCCCAGAAAAAGGGGAAACAAATGGTAGTGACAGGTGCTGGCTGATCATTAGCACTGGCCAGTTGGAACATTTATTGGTATCCAGAGCTCTCCATCACTCACAATGTGCTATAGAAAAACGAGGTCCATCATTCATGTACCAGAAACAGGCTCTTAAAAGACACAGTGGAATGGATTAAACACTAAAGATGTTTCAAAACAGAGAACAATTTCTATGATAGATTTTGGGGGGAACTGGAGAGATCCTGAAGCTTCCCTAAAATTCATGCATAATAGAACTTCAGCTGCAGCTACAGGCACACGTTGAACTGGCATGAACCACCGAGCAGCACAGTGCTGTCCAGCCCTCCTTTGTCCTCTCCGTTTTATCCTTGAGTCACCCTCATCCCCGCGCTGGCACAAGCACTTGAAGCCACTGTACTGTGACTCAAACTGGGGAACTGATCCAAGTCAGCTCAAGCCCAGAGCAGCTCCCTGATGTCCTGGGGTCTGTCAGGGAAGGGGATGGAGGGTGGCCCCAACAGCTCCTTCCAGCAACTGTGCTGATTTTAAGCACACATGAAATGTGGCCACAGCATTTGGAGCAAAATTTTTGCCAAGCTAAAGTATGAAGTAAAGCAAAGGTAAAGTAATAAGACTAAGTAATAGAACAAGGACACAAACATAACTAAACAACAACAAAAAATGCTGGCAGAGACAGATTTCCTTATGAACATGCATGTTTAGAGCAACCTGGTCTAGTGGAAGGTGTTCCTGGCCATGGCAGGGGGATAGAATGAGATGGGCTTTAAGGTCCCTCCCAACTCAAACGATTCCATGACCCTGTGTTGCATCCTTGTAGTGCTTATTAGAGGATTAACTACTGGGCAAAATGTGCATGGTTCTGTTTTACTTCTATTTTCCTTCTGCCCACACGTCATACGATTTTGGACAAACTTCAGATTTTCAAAACCAAAGAGTACTCACACATTGCGACACTCAATAGGCTTGTAAAATCCAACTTCATGTCCCGTAAAGACTTTCTCTATGCCAAGGTGATCTTTGCAAGTAATATTTGGTGCTGGCAGACATTGAACTGAGGACAAAAAATGATTTGAAATTAAGCGGTAACTGACACTCAGAGCAATTTTCTGACAACACACAAGTGAAACAAATTAAGTTCTACTGTGCAACAGTCTTGATAAAAAGCACAGTTCACACACAATTACTTGTGTAAAAATAGTTTCTAAGCCAGTCCTACCACCAACTTGTAGCTTTTCCTTGCTACATATTAAGCAAAATATACAAACCTAATTGCTGCCCCAATTCTGTTGTAATTTCCACTCTGGCTTCAATATGAGTCAATGAGAAATCTGAACCTGATGTACAGAAAACATTTTCATCATGAGAACAGTCAAATATTGGAACAAGTTGCCCGGAGGAGTCATGCCATTACCATCCCTGGAGGTTTTCAAGGTCTGACTGCACAAAGCCCTGAGCAACCTGGTTGGAATTCAGTGCCAACACTGCTTCGAGCAGGAGGTTGGACTGTGCAACTTCCGGAGGGGTCTTTCTACCCAAATTATTCCATTATTCTTGTCCCTTAGGGGAACCAAAGCGGAAATCACAGCAGAAAGTCACACCTGCTTAAAGTTTGCAATATATTACCAGAATATTAGTCACTCTCCAATGCTGTAGTCTGTTGTTTTAAGGGAAAAAAATTCAGTCCTTTACCCAGTTTCTATCAGCTTTCAGTACTTGTGAGTCCTGCTGGTTAATTTCAACAAAACTGCAAGCCAGGTTTCACATTTCTTTCCAGATTTTCCAGTAATGCACACAAGCAAGAGATGGATTTTTTAAATGCCCATCCACACTGCATGGGCACAAAGAAATAAAATAATATCGGAGTTATATCTGGACTTAACTGCTATAAAATCTTACATGGATTTTATACCCCATCCCTGGAAGTGTCCAAGGCCACGTTGGACAGGGCTTGGAGCAACCTGGGACAGTGGAAGGTGCCCCTGCCCATGGCAGAGGATGGAATGAGATGAGCTTTAAGGTCCCTTCCAACCCAAACCATTCCATAATGCTACTGATCAATATGCCTAATCTAAGGCAATTCCAAAAAAATACATTATTTCTTGTAAAGTAAATTAAGCAAAGAAATTTTTTCTGTTATTAGAAGAAACTCAGCACAGTTAAAATATATTGATACAGGAAAGGCCACAGTTTTCTTCTCAGTGTAACTCCAAAGACCCCAAACCTTTCTACTCAATAACACCCCTTTGATGCTTTGAATTAAACCTCTGTTTGCCTGGGTGAGGGATCCCAGAAAGCGATGAGAAATTGTAGTGTTTCAAGCATGATCCAGAAATTAACTTCTTATTACTTAGGTAATACTGAAAATATAAGCAATTCAAATACTGTGAGGACAAGCTAAAAACTGATGTGTGTGTCAAAATGCTACACAAAGAAAACAGTGTTAATTAATTCAGCAACTTGTTCTACTCTGAAGCTTATCTCCTGTTCAAAAGTGCAGTGTATCAAACACAATCACATGGTAATTAGTTAAACAACTGATAATCTTGAGTTGTGATCAATCTCAACAATTCTTTCAGCAATATTCTTTTTGCTCTCTGACTGCCCATCTAGTCAGGGACACAATGTCAAAATAATGGAAGGAACTGAAAAAACTTCAAAAAGGATCCATTTTGCAAAGTATTTTCATCCAATGTCTGAAATTATTTGGAAAACCTTCACTGTCCCAGAAGAAAATCATTCAGGACTTATAGGAAGCAAAATACAAAAGACAACAAGCACCCACACGAGTTTTGTGGACTCCCTGGCAGTGTCCAAGGCCAGGTTGGATGGGGACTGGAGCAACCTGGGATAGTGGAAAGTGTCCCTGCCCATGGCAGGAGGTGGGACTGGATGAGCTTTGAGGTCCATTCCAACCCAAACTATTCTGTAATTCCATGATTTTAAAACAAAGGTGCACATAACGTGAAATTGCTGTGCTATCAAACACCATTTATTTCAACGTCTGAGAACATCAAAGAAGTTTAGCAGGGGTAGGAAACCAAGTAATAAATTTATGAATTTTTCTGTTGTACTCTGAAGTATGTCAGAACTGAACATCAAATAAATGTGCTTTCCAAACAGAGCCTCATGCACCAAAACCTGGTGATGATGGAAGGCACTATGTTGCCTTAAGAAAAAAACCCTTAAAAATTAGAAGATTTTGAAGGCTGTTCTGTCACATGTCAATTCTTTTAATAATTATATGCAAAATCAGTATGACAGGAATGGTTTGTTTTAATCACAGCAGTGCAGGACAGAGCCTAAAGGGTGTAACATACATTGAAGAGATTTACCAGAAACCTCGCTCACAAAAGTACCAATCAGACACAGTGTATTTTTTCATTTCTAGTAAAGCACCCAATCCACACAAGTGTTTTGGGCTTTCAGACTAATGATATTACTAATCCCATCTTTTATAAAGCTCATCTAGGAGATACACAAATGTGTAAATTGAACACTTCCTTGAAAAAACATAGTTAATCAATATATAAGTTAGAAATCCTTACCATATGCTGTGTGATTTGTGCAATTCATTGGTTCTTGTGTGCTATTGTCTATTTTAGGCTCATCACACATATATGTTCAGGTAATTGAGGAAAACAGTTTTCATATCAAACACTACAACAGGTTTAACAGTAATTTATTCCACCCTCTTTAAACCCCAAGGATTTAAGATGCACCTTGATGTTGGTTCCTACCCATCCCCCAAAAGAGGAGCAGCACATTACCATGCAGCAAATCTGCTAATCCAATTTAATACACCAATATATCGCATAAGCCCCACGTTTAATTACTGCTGCAGTCAGCACTACCTAAAGGAACTACAACATTTATCAGTCACAGCCTCTGTATTTGGAGGCAACAAGGTAGCACACGCCTCATCTGGTCTTGTTCCCTTATTTAAATACCACGGTGCCTTGAAATTGAGGCATTTGGTTGAGAAAATTTAATCTACAGGAACACACAAAATTCTCTGAACGCGTAAAAGTGAGCATCTGAAGCACCAGGAATTTGATGCAGGAACAAACTGAGCAGGAACTGACTTCCAGAGGTCTCAACTCCCACAGCCAAGTAAAGCAGGAGATGAAGAGACTTTTTCCAAGATTTGCTTTCCTGACACTTTTGATCATCAAAAACTGTCAGCTGCCATCAACCAGCATGTTCTGGGGAGGGCAAGAGGTGCCTTGGAGAGCCAGGAGCCTCACACCTCCTGCTCCTCAGAGCTGTGCAGGGCATAGGAACACAATGTTTCGTAATAAAATGGCAAAGTCTCCAGGTCTCGCTCCAGAGTCCTGCAAATAATAAATAAGGTGGAGTGTGGCACAGCAGCCTCTCTCATCCCATGGGAATATCTTCAAAGGACACCGCCAAGCGTGCACTGGGACACACAGTACCACCAGAAATCACAAAATTAATTAGGTTGGAAAAGCCCTCTGAGACCATCGAGTCCAACCTGCCACCGATGCCCACCTTGTCACCCAGACCAGAGCGCTGAATGCCACAGCCAATGGTTCTTTGAACACCTCTAGGGATGGGGACGCCGCCGCATCCCTGGGCAGCCTCTTCCAATGACTTATCTTCCTTTTTGTGAAGAAATTCCTCCTGATGTCCAACCTGAACCTCTCCTGGCGCAGCTTGAGGCCGTGTCCTCAATTCCCACACCCTGAGGAGCCCCGTCCCACTCCTGCCAGCCGAGACCCCCTCGGGGCCCCCGACCTGAGCCTTTCCCTCATCTCACCTTTCCCCCCGCCCTGCCCGGCACTTCACGGCCCCCACCGCCCCTTCCCCTCCCCACGAGCGGTGCCCCCCCCTCACACCGGGCCCGTCGCCACAACAACCGCCCCCGATCCGACCGCGGCCCCGGCCCGGCCCCGCTCAGGATATTGCCCCAGCCGCAGGTCCTCGCACTTGAGCGGCGCCTCCGAGCCCGCTGCTCCCTCCAGGGCTGCGAACCAGAGGAGAAGCACGGCCAGCGCCTCAGCCGCGCCGCTCCGGGCGGCCATGACGGGACCGCCGCCGCCGTCAGCTGACCTGGGGAGGAGCGGAGCGGCCCCGCCGCGGGGAGAGCCCGTGCTACCTGCGAGGAGAAACGGAAGAGGACCCCAAGGTGTTCGTGGGGTGCTGAGGGAACGGATTGGGCTTTTGGGGGGGCTTCAGTGGTTTTTTGGGTGGTGGGGAGGGTGACCTCATTAAATATGGCGGCCGAGGCCGCGCTGAGGGCAGAGCGCGCCCGTACTCAAGATGGCGCTCGCAGCGCCCGGCGTTGGCACGGGCGGGGTCGCGCCCCCAGTAAAGATGGCGGCCCCCGCCGCCGGCACCGGGCGCGCGCCTGCCCGCACCTAACATGGCGGGCGTGAGGGGCCGCGGCCCCGCGACGGTGCGCGGATAGCGGGGGACCCGTGAGGAGCCTGAGGCGGCTCTCGGAGCGGGGCTGGGGCCGCTCCGGGTGCTGGCACCGCGGGCGGGACGCGCCCCGAGCCGAGCGGCGGAGCCGGGTGAGGGAGGAACATGAGGTGAACCCTCCCCGCTCTTCAGACACCGACGCTATAGCCTTGGTCCACCCGGCGAAATCGCACCTCTGCGTGTCCCCGGTGGTGTCTGGAGTTTGCTGGGTACTTGAAAAATAAGTTGAAAAAGCCCAGCCGAAGTTAAGGGGTGACCTGTCAAACCTGGTTAACCCGGACTGGTACATCCCCTGTCATCCAGGTGGGCCTGGTGTGCTGACACTGTGTCCAGCATGCCCACAGCAGTCGGATTAAAGAGATAATTTGAAATTCTTACCTATTTTCACATAGAACTGTGACTGCATTGTTAAAAATGCTGTTTATTTCAATTTTAAAATGAGTACTGAATTCCTGGAGCAGGCAGGCTTTTCTTTTCATCCGCATTTCCTCTTTGCAAGGTATTTTGTGGTGATTACAAACCTTTTTCTTTTCTCACTGCCTTGACAGCTATTTGTTGTTTTTCTGTTGTGATTATTTCAGGTTTTTCTAGTGTTTGAAGGCATCAATTTTCCACTTACGAATTGCTAGGGATCCTGGAGTATTTATAGGAGATGGAGAACTGGTTTAGAGTAAACACACCCAGGAAAGGCAACATCATTGTCCTAAGTTTACATCTGCTCAAGAAGTGTTCCCTGAAAAACAAGTAGGGACCTAAAAACTGGAAAACTGAACATACAAAGCTGGGAAAGCAACTCTGAAACAGTACTTAGGAGAACATCATCGTTACCCATCCCTTCTGGAAGTCTTTTGTGTTTTCTGGGCATTATTTTGGTGCATGGTGACTTGCCTGGAGCCTGTCAGTACCAAAGAAGGGTTTGTCCCAGTCCCAGATATTCCAAGAATCCGTGGAAACGCGGATTAAAAACGTGTGGATGGCTGACAAAGAGCTCAGCCAGCGATGAGAAATATTGCCATCTAACAGCTTTTTGGGAGATTCGTGTAAACTGAATTGGCAGCCTGGAGTTCAGCAGGCAAAGTATGCAAATGAAAATTGATACTCCTCTCAGCAACTGGAAGCGAAAGGGCAGGGCCAGAGCGTGCTCTGGGATGAACTCAGCTCTCGGAGATGGAGACAGAGGTGCACTGATGGGAAAAGTGCCCGGCTCTTCTGTCTGCGGCGCGTCCCTCGGATGGATAAATACACCACTCGCTGTTCATCACTGTCAAGAAAATTGTCACTTCTCACAAGCGCCACATTAATTAAAACTGAGAGTAAGGACTGGGAAGTTGAGCGTTCAGAATCCTTTGGAAGGGGGATGGAATGGTGTGTTCTTAGCGTGTCGTGTGCTCTGGTGCAACTGCTGCTGCTCGGTGAAACGAAATGGGTGCCAGAACGGGGGAAAATCAATCTGAACTCAGGAGAAATTGATTTCCAAACCTCTTATAGCCCTTACCCTGTGCAACCAACAGGGCTGTGTAACGTCTGCAGGTGGGCTCGTGAAACTGTGTAGCAGAATAAAAATAGTATTTATCAACTTTGAGTATTTCGTGTATGTGTACATATATAATTTTAGAAAGTAGACTAATGTACAGGTTTCAGAATGCACACAGTTCACACAACTTAATTTCAACTAAAACGGTGCCTGTTCAGTATTTCGTGATTAGCAGGAGAAAAATTTTACTTCTATTGCCATCCTGGGCAACATTCTGTGTCTTGGAAGCCAGAGTGATGTGGTTTGGGGTGCTCTTGCAATCCCTTTACTCCATCGGAGTTTTCCAATGGTTCTTTGCCATTCCCTTCTGTGAAGTGGTGGGGGCTGTGCTGCTGAGGCTGAGCAGAGCTTATTATTATACAAATACTATTACACCCACATTACTATACACACTTCACCCGAGGATCTACACCCGCGTGGCGAAAGGGGAGTTAGCTCCTCCAGCAAAGCCCTTGCATCAAGCCGGCTCTACGTGCCCCTCTGTGGGCAGTTCAAAATATGGAATCACAGAGTATCATGAGTGTGGACACCGACGTGCCGCAAATGAGTGAAAAATAAGCTTTTCTGCAATATTTACACACGCGGTTTGCCTTCACTGGAGAAGCCGGAGGCCACATGACAGGTTCGAACTACCATCTACAAACAGGCTGGCGGGTCAGGCTCACCTGGAAACTGATTAAAAAGTGGATTTCGGCTCCGAAACCCACGCCCTGCACTTCCCGCGGCGGCCGGGGCCCGTGTCCCGCCGGAGCGCGGCGGAGCCGGGAGGGGCCGAGCGCCGGCCGTCCCTCGGGAGGCGGCTCTCCCGCCGCGCCGCCCCGGCTTCCTGCGCCGCAGGTGAGCCGGGATCGCCCCTCGCTTCCCGCTTCCGCCCAGGTGAGCGCCGGCGGCCATCCCGCCGCTCCCGGCATCCCGCCGCTCCCGGCATCCCGGCATCCCGGCATCCCGCCCGCAGGTACCGCGCCCGCCCCGGGAATGGCACGGAGGGGGTGGGATGGGGCGGGATGCGATGGGATGGGGTGGGATGCGGGGCACGGACGGTCGCGGCGTGGTGCAGGAGTGCGTTCCCCTTCGGACGCGGCCGTGTGGAGCCTCGGGTGAAATGTGTGCGTAAATACCTGAAGGGGGTTAAAATCTGTGTTTATCTGTAACAAATATTCCGCCGTGCCAAGAGGATAGAGCTGGGCTCTGCCCGGTGGTGCCAAGCAATAGTACAAGAGGCAGTGGGTGGAAGGTGATGCCCAGGAAGTTCCGCTTGGATGAGAGGATGAACTTCTTTCCTGTGCGGGTGACAGAGCACTGGAACAGATTGTCCAGAGAGGGTGTGGAGTCTCCCTCATTGGGAGCATTCCAGAACCATCCGGACACACTCCTATACCTTGTGCTCAGGAATGGCCCTGCTTGAGCACGGAGGTTGGACCAGATGACCCAGCTGTGGTTCCTTCCATCCAGACCCATCCTGGGATTCTCTAAGTGTTTCCAACCATCTCCTGCTTCCAGAGCCAGACCCATATCTTGCTGTGAACACCAGCTTGACCAGGACAGCCATGGCCAGGATACCAGCCTGCACTCATCCAGAGACCCCCATCTGAAAGCTCTTCTGGTACTGGGGACCTTGACAAGTCCCTGACACCCCAGTAAAGACAGGACAGGGCTGTGTGGCTCCCGATGGCAGCCGAAGGCTCTCCAAGGCCCTGGAGTCATCCTGGTGTTGTGTTGTTGTGCAAAGTTTCCATTGCTCGGAGAGGCTGGCTCAGGGTGAGGAGAGGAGGGCAGTAACACACCTGTTGCAACACTTCCCATCAAGTGCCAAATCACTAAAAGATTCTTAGCAGAGCAGGTTTTTACTTTGTTTATGGGTGGTTAATGGGAAAACAGTTCTTCCGCATTCCTTGTTAATTTTTGACCCTTGGAAGTTGTTCCAGCTTCGTTCCCTATGAAGTGATTTGTTAGTTTCTATCATCAACACTGTCATCAAAGTACCTAGGATTTGTTGACAATGACAACATTTAGGTATTGGAAACCGAGTTTTCCATGAGAACAGGTTTCTGAGAGCATGTTTTTGGTTCATGGAGAGCAGCTTTGGCGTGAGCTCTCCCTTCTGTTAGACAGCAGAGAACCCACACCGGCGCTTCCCTAGAGGCTGAAGTCCGCAGGAATTCAGGTTCTGCTTGCTATAAAAGTTTCCATGCCTGGAGAGTGAGTAAGGCTCCTCTTGATCTGCACTGACACTGGTAATCACAGGTGCAGAATGCTGGGTTTTCTTCACTTTCCTCCTCCTGTAGTCACTAATTGTGTGTAAAACTTGGCCACGGAGTATACTTTTTTATTTTTAACAATATTTAGCTGTGACCCACTGCATCCTGGAGATGTATGGTGTATCTGTGTTCAGGTGCTCATAGAACTATTTGGTTTTTTCCATCTTTCAAGTGCCTGGAGCAGTCAGTGTGTGCTCGACAGCATTTTTATAAATCCTGCAGCATCGCACAGAGCAGAGGTGGTTTCATAGGAAAGGTGTGCATGTGCTATGCTTGGTCTGACTGAGTTTTTCTGTACAGTATGAGTAAAACAGCATAACATGTAAGACAACAAAATACATGTTAGAATAGTGTTTTTTTCACAGTATGGAGTCGCTGGATGGGGTGTAAACTACAAAATTTTGAAAATCTCAAAGTTCAGCCAATGTCGTGTTAGGACATTTTAGGATTAAGATCACACTAACAAATGCTGTTTTCCCTTGCTTTTGCTTTTATCAGCATTTAAACTGAAATTTTGCGAGTCAGAGGTCTCTGTGATGAGGAGGACGATATGCACCGTGTTAGTCACTCCTGATAACGGGGCCAGGAAAAATTCCAACTGCATTAGTGCAGAAAGGTGACTTTGGATCGGGATGAGCCCTTTGGCTGCTCCTGGGGCAGGCTGCTGAGGCTGGCCATGGTAGAAGCCTTTGAGAAATAGCAGCAGTCAGATAGCACTTGTGGGTTTTAATATCCCAAAAGGTTCCAGCCAGGCTGAGTGGGGAGAACATCCCATGAGGCCGTATTTTTCCTGGAGGGATGCAGGTTGTTGGAGGCCAGCTTGAAGGACGTGAGGCAGAAGCGGTTGTGGGTGGGTGGGGAAAAATGGGCAGAAGAACCTCTGCTGGCTGAACCGTGTCCTCCTCCAGACCCCAGCAGCAAAGCCCTTAAATTCCATCTTCCAGCAGCCCTTTGTGGAGGGCACACGTGTGTCAGGGCCGCTGATGGGATGTTGGGATGTCACGTTCCCCTCTGGGGCTGAGCGCTCCGTGTCTCCGTGCAAGTGGCAGGCGTCTGGCAGGGGGGTGATGGCAGTGGAAGACTTAAACCTTTCAGCTCTTCTGATGACCTCTGCTGGCACCAGCATGGGGGAATTCCTTTTTCCTGATGCTGCTTTTGAAGAAGATCCAAGCCTTGGGATTTCACACAAAACCTTCTAAAGCTTTCCCACTCCCTCGGATGCGTTGAGTTCAACTCTCAGAAGTGAAGACAGTGGAACCCCATGTGGATGCTGTCCTGGGGTTAGAAAACACTCAACCTTCTGAAATTCATCATTTTCTCGATGATTTTATGGTTGTGTTGGGAGTTGTGACATAAATGTTGAACTGAGGTTTCCAATAAGATAAATAAGCATCTACAGAAGCTGGAGACTGGAGCTAAGGAAGTGGAATGTGGGAGTGCGTGGAACTGATTTTAACAGGACAAACCAAAGTGTTTTGGATCATTCTTCAAATTAACATCTAGGAATGGACTTTCTAATTTATCAGCTGTTTGTTGACACTCTGCCTGGACTTAGAATGTGTTTGGAAAATGTTTAATGATAAACTGTTCAGGCTCTTAAACATAGAGATCAATAATACATGGAGATGTGAGTTTCTCTGGTGCCCAAAAGCCACTCTTAGAGGCCTGTCCTCAATTATCCATGTCTTGAAAACTCTAAAATAGCTTATATTTTCAGGGATCCCTTCACACCAGAAGGAGCTGTTTGCTTTAATTTTTTTTCCCCCCACTCTCTTATGGAAGGAAGGCGAATAAAGAAATACTGAGTGTGGTTTTAACATACTGTACCAAAAAAAAAAAAAATCACTAAAAAGCATTGCAAGCTGGCTGGAGGCCTGTTCTGATCACGAGGAACCCGAAAGTGCTGTGTAAACTTGAGCTGTTATTCAGCCACCTGAGATCCACTGGCACAAGTGACCTGCAGTGGCTCTTAGGGACACTTAGAGCAGCTCAAGCAAGAAGCTGAAACTTCCTTTAATCTTTTTTTTTTCCCTCCTGTTTTGTACCTCCTTCTCCAGAGAACTTCTGCCTCAATGGAGCCAAGATCTCTTACCTATAATTCCTCTCCTTAAATTTAAATCTCTGATTTTCTCAGGTCAGTCCCTATTGTCATAATTGCTGCTGTTACACCGTCTGTAATGGAAAAAAATATTAATTTTGGGGATGATTAGCAGGGCACTTGGAGGCTGTTTTGGAGTGAGGCCGGCTGTTTCTCATGGTGCAGTTTGGTCCTGCCGTGAGGTGTGGACACATCACCCCTTCCCCTCTTGTCCCCCTCCTGCCACTGCTGGCAGCTCAGAGCTGGCTGGGCACAAAGCTCACCCCACCCAAACCTGAAGGATGCTTTCGGAGTGTTTAGCTCCCTGTTCCAGCTCGCGGGGGGATGAGCTGAATGGAAAATGGAAAGGGAAGGATAAATGCATGAAAGAGGGCTGGGGAGCTGGACCAGCCTCTTGGCTTTGGCTCTTGGGCGGGCATGGTGCTGTCCAGTCGTTGTTATTTCCTGCCATGCTGGGTTTCTTCTCTGGGTTTAATCTTTTCCTCACCCCACTGCTGGTTTAAAGGTGTTTCAAGCCACTTCTCCTCGCAGGAGTTATTTTCCATCCCTTTCTCATTTTGGGTCGCTCGCTTTAGAGGTTTTTTTAACTCTTTTAACTGCTGGCATGAGGAAGAAAAACAGAGGAGGGGAGCGAATGGGGGGAAGTTGAAGCAGGAAGAAAGAACAAATTTCCATATTCTTTGTCCTGATTTGTTAAGGTTCGTGCAGTATTTTCAGTCAAGGAGGTTAAGTTTTGTCTTTTTGGTTTAAGGAAGACGCAGGAGTATGTAAGGAAATGGTGTTTTCATCTGTTCTTCAGAATCAGCTCTCAGCACAGAATCAAAGGCTGCTGTGCTCTTAGAAGTGTTTTATTTCCAGTGGAAAAGAAAATAAAGCTGCAGCACTTCCAAAAGTTCAGATGCATTCCTGAAAATCTTTCAAGGGGTTGTATGGCTTTGCTGCTTCTACTTTTGCTACAAGTTTGATTTAAAATGACCTCCTAAATCTGTTAAGAGTCTTTCAAAGTGACTCATTTTGCCTGTTCCTGGGTGGCAACCACACAAACCCACCGAGTTCTGCAGGAATTCCTGCAGGAGCCAAAGCTGCTCGGACATGCGCAGCAAAGGGTGCATAAATCTGAAATTGTGGTTTGTGACACACCTCCATCCACTTCCTTTTTTCCTAGCAGGTAGATCAACCTGACTCTGCAGGAGAAGGAAAGCTGCTCACCTGAATAATTAATATTTTGGTAAATATAACAGTGTCCTCCCAGAATTCCAGATGTTTTCAGTGAGAGCGCAGAGATTCAGAGGCAGAGCTGAAAGGATCAGAGGTCCTGCTGGGAGAGAGCCCCTGGAATGTGCTTCCCTTGGTGTCACGTTCACCATATGACCCTTGCTACTCTTGCATTGCAAGACTGAAAAATAAATAAAAAACTTTTATATAGAGAGAGGGATGTGGCTATTTTTGTCCCAAAATAATTCCAAATATATTCTTCTGAAATTACACACATACTGGATAGAATTAAAATTATGTAAATTGTGCTGTTAAGTGGCTGACTTCTTTCAGAGGAGCTTGTACTAAGTGAAGGAATCGTGTTTGGTAGAGCTGCCTTGATAGATTTCAGAATGACAGGCTCCACATCAACTTAATAACATGCGAGCAAGGGTACAAATTTGTCATCCCTGCTAATTGCAAGTCTGTTGTTTTTATACTGCCATCTAGGCCTCAGCCCTGCTTGGAGACCTGTTCTATTTGGCACTGTGGAAGAGTGTGATAAAGGACATTCCACTCCTTAAAAGCTTGATAAAGGATAGTTTGCTGTTCATGCGTGTAGAAAAGAAAAAGAAAAACACCTGCAGGAGAAGGGAACAAGCCTCCTTCACCTGTTGTGAATCAGGCTGTGGTTGGAACTGACCTTTGTTAGGAACATGTTGGAATAGGGATTAATTTGCCCAATTTAGGGCTTTAATTCTGTGCTGTCCCATGATTGGAGGGAACTTCATTGTTTTATAGAGAAACTCAAAGTTTCACCTATATTGCCATCCAGCAGGGCTGAGCCATCATGATAAGAATACTGTCTACAAATGAATAGATAGAATAATGTCTACAAATGATGAGGAGGAAAGTATCTTCTAAATAACAGGTAGATTTTAGCTGTATGTATATCTGTGAAGAACACAATTATAATGTCAATATTCAAAATAATTTGGTTGATAAAAGATAATACCTTTTTTTCCTTTTATGTTAGTTTTCATAACCTGCATTTTTATTCATATTTGAAAGCATTGTTCATATGCCTTCCTGTGTGTGACAGGCAAAGCACCTGGAACAAGGAAAAAGTTTTGGGTGTGCTGAGGCTATGTTGAGAGCTTTGTTAAGTATTTGAGGTAAACAACAGGGGATAGTAGTATTTTTTTAATTAAATTTGTTGTAGTTACCTTAGTATTTTATTATTGCATTTATCAAATGTTACTATTCTGTTGGAGATACCATTTTTTAACTTGATTTTTTTTGTTTGTTTTTCAACCTCAGCCAGGTTATTCTGAGTAATTCCAAAAATACCCCTCAACATGCCCGAAAATCCTGCAGCAGGTACGTGGTCTGAAGCGATTCCTTTTGCTGAGCACTGAGCAAAGATTCATCCATTCCTAACCTGGGCTCCTTTGTGGTGCAGATAAGCAGCAGGTGCTGCAGATCCTGGATCGGCTGCAGGCGAAGCTGCAGGAGAGGAGGGATTCCCAACACCAGGAAAACCTGGCTGTTCTTCGGAACACCCTCAGGAGCCCCTTGTTCAACCAGATACTGACTCTCCAGCAATCCATCAAGCAGCTGAAGGAACAAGTGAGTGTAAAATTAGTGTTGTTGGTGTGGTGGTAACTCTGGGCAAGTGGAACTCGGATCAGGATGTGTAGGTGTGTGTTAACGAGGGTGCTCTCATTAATAAGCTGGAACGTGGTGTGAGTGAGTGTTGGGCTTTTTTTCTTCTGTGGAGCTGGTGTCTGCAGAGGCACTGCTGAAATGAGAAGTGGTTTTGCAACAAACAGGTCACGGGGCAACGTGCTTTGAAAGGGCTGGAGGAGAGGCAGGGTTGTGTTGGAAAAAAACATCTGCAAAAGTCATCAGCTCCAGTGTTTTGAGTCCTGAGCGGTGTTGGAACTGGGATCCTTTGTTTTTCACAGAAGCTGAGTGCTGTTTATCAGCTCACTGGCAGCATCTTTTCTCCCTAAAAGACAGCACTGCTTAGTTCCCGCTAATTTTTACAAGAATGCTTAACCTGCTTTGGGAAGTGAAGTGCAGAAAACCCAGCCTGAAGATTTGCCAAGCTCTGATGCAGCTGTACCCAAGCGAGTTTTAAAATGACTTGGCTTCAGCAGCGGTTGGAACTTGCGTGGGTTGGTTTATGAAGCCACTTGATTTTGTGGACATGGGCATCCATGACACGGCTGCATGAACACGTCTCACCCTGCAGACAAGTTAAAATCATCAGCAAACTTAAAACCAGGGGCTGAGCAGCAGCAATCCCTGTCTCTGCTGTCTCTGCCCAGCTGGAATTACTGCGGGGTGGGTGCCAGGGGGACAAGGCCACCTTGCTGTCACTGCCAGATGTTCCTGCCTGGGTGGCCTGGTGGTGGCTGTGCCATTCATTATCCCTCCTTCCCACGTTCCCACAGGTGCTGCATCCCTTCCTTCCAGAGCTTGGATGCGTGTCTGCAGGCTATTAAAAAATGTGTGAAAATGCAGATGTGTCTAAGAAGTGACTGTGACGCAGTGGAGTTTATATTCAGAATGTTCAGAACTCTCATGCCTAGAAAATTTAGGTTTTCTTGAGATTTTACTTAAGCATGGGCAGCTTCATTCAGGATGGGATTTTCCAGTTTGTTGTGTCACACTAGGAATATTGTTGCATTTCTTCATTATCAGTGAGGACGAGAAGTGCAGGTTCTAGCAGTGATAACATGTTCAGTGGTAGTTGGTTTGTACCCTAGACTCCCTCTGGGGAGGGGATAATACAGACCAGGCCTCAGGCTCCTGAGTGACTCAAAATATTTGGATTTTTGTACCAGAGTTCTGTATGTTCTTGCCTGACAGTTGCAGCAGTGCTTGAGAGCCTCTTTAGTGTTTGGTGCTTTTGCATGTGTTGTTTCTGGAGTACCAGGATGAAAAGAGGATAAGAGGCAGGTGATGAGCATGAAAGAAACAGAGAAAAGTGAGTTGGAGTAGAAACACAGGTGAAACATTCAGGGAACTTCAGAAAAGAGTTTAAATTTCATATGGGAACTTCTGAAAAACAGTTTAAATTTCATATGGGAGCTTGGTTATGGCTTATATATTAACATTGGTTGATTTATCCATGTTTGTGTGCATGGGCATCTATGAATACAGCTCTTCTTGCTCCTTTGGCAGCCTGCACACAAAATGGTGTTTGTGGAAAACCCTCTTTTTGTTTTCAGTAGTTTTTCCACACTCTTGCTCATTTTCAACAGCTCCATTTCATGCCTCCTGACCGCTCAGTGGATTTTGATTTTACCAAGAGGGGGTTGTTGGTGTTTGCTGACAAATCAGTCACTGCTGGGACACCTTGCACTTCACCTGGGCCCAAAGCACCAGCCTTCCCTCCAAACCTGGGAGTTAATGAATTTAACATGATCATCCAGCAAATGGCAAAGGTAAGGCTCTCAGGGTTAGTGAACCAAACTTTTTTCCATTTTGAAGCATTTCACACTGCTTTTTTTTGTTGTATGTCTGGAAGCGTGGTCCCTCCTAACCAGGAGAGAGTAGAAGTGTTGAGAACTTTTCCCTGTGGAAGATAATATCAGGAATAGGAAGTGGTTTGGTGCCTTGTTTTGCTTTTTAGCTTTCTTTGCCAATTTTCTGTTTTATTTTCTACCAAACACACCAATGTAGCAGAGAAATTTTAGTTGCCAGAAAATATTTTTGATATTTGATGACACTTAATTGAAAATGGACATTTTCAGCAGAAACTTGTTTTGATGAAGGCACTTGTTTATCAAATACATTTTAAATTGGAAATGTACCAACTTTATGAACAGTGCAAAGGATTAAAAGAACTAACATGTAATATTTTATTTAACTCTTTATTTGGTATGTCTTAACTTTGCCAGGCAGATGCAGATTTTAAAAACTTGTGATGCAGCACGTACCAAATTCCCTAAGAATTTCTACAGGTGCAGAAATCCACCCATGGGGGATTGGCATTTATACCACAAATGTATTGTTCTCTGTTATTTTCAACCATAATTTAATTGGTTAGTCATGCCTTTCTATATTAAGTAACTGTTGCTAATTGACTACCTTAATGTAGCTGTAATATTTTGAGCATTACTCTTCTCATTAATGTGTCATTAACTCATCAGAGATAAGATTTAGCAGTGAAGGCTGCACGTTATTTGGAATAAAAGAGCTGTGATAGCAGTGCATTCTCCCAATAATATTTCCCAGTAAACAACCCCAGCAATCTTGTATTAGAACTGAAAAACAGGCAGTCACAAAAGTAACCTTTTTTTAGCATTAGGTGTGAAGCTGCAGTGAGGGGAAGGAAATTAATTTCTGTATTTAAAAGCTGCAGTCTTTTGAATGCACACTTAAAAATCAGCATTAAAAGCAAGGGGAGCCAAAAGACAAGTAATTTAGTTCAGCTATACAGCATTTCCAGAAATCCCAAATATATTGCTCTAGACAGCACTTTGTTCATAGTTTTCATCCAGTTTGGAATTCATCTCATAATGTGAATGAAGTGTGAAAGCAGCTCTTAAATTCCCTGAGGTTTCAGAACCTCGGAGTGCTTGCATATCCAATACGTCGCTATATTAAAAATAATAAATGGAGGAGCTTTTATAGAAATAACATATTCAGTATTTTGCCTTTGTTTAGTCTTAGGAGCAGAATAATTCTCCCAGCGTTCATAAATTTTAAACCAGCTCATTCTGTTGTGTTGAAAATTAGTAAATTGTTTTATCTTCTGTTTTATTAGGGAAGACAAATAGAATCAATAAGGATTGATAAACCTTCTGTTGGAGGTCTCGGATTTAGTGTGGTTGCCCTTAAAAATCCCAGCCTGGGAGAAGTTGGTATCTTTGTCAAGGAAGTGCAGCCAGGAAGCATAGCTGACAGGTGAGATCTTCATAATTGTGTTGGAAAATTGTATTTTCCATGAGGGGGAAAGTCATGACCTTTGCATTGAAAACTCTATCAGAATAACATGTTTGCCTGGGTTATCTGGTGGGATATTTTGGTGGTGGTATCTTGAATTCTGGCTTTTCAGCTAAAGGGCCTCATGTTTTGAGGATCAGGTTTTCAGATGAGTTTTAAATATCCAAGCCATTCATAAATGGAATTTCCAGAAATCATGACTCACTTTAGAGAATCTTGAGTCCTGATTAAAAAAACAAAAGAAAGCTCAGAAAAGAATACAAAGAAAATAAAAATTAGATTCCGTTTTAATTTTTATGCATTGTGTCCCTGAAAAAAATTTTTTTTTCTCCCCCTTCTTCCTTTATTTATGTGCCTCTGACAATGCCCTATTTATAGTTGGTTTTACTGTTTATTTCCTGTGTAAATTTAGATCCACTCCTCCCGACAGATCCCTGCACAGATGTCATCATAGAATCGAGGCTCCAGGCAGTTTCTTCCTGTATTGTCTGTGGGTTTTTCACCCAACAACAAAAGACAGAGCAATCCTTTAAAAAATAAAATGTGATTGTAAAACCACCAGAGTTGGCATGAGACAAATGCAGGGCTCGGAATTAAGTTTCATGAAAATGTGTCTAGATTTCAAGTCACTGGTGTCACTTTTTAAATAACACATGTCAGGAAGTGCCAACACAGGATGACAAAAAGAGTGGGGAGAGGTTGGAATGATAATGGCGATGGGCCCACAGAGAACACACCAGAGAACACTTAAAGAAAAGCATATTAAGGCTCTTTCAAAGTGGAGACAGATGGACTGATCCGGATGTCAAAGGAGGGTGAATATCTCACTTTAGGATTTGATGACCTGCTGCTCACTTTCTTTGATGAGAGAGTCTGAAATATGGTTAGTGCTCGAAGAAAGTGATTTCTGGGAAACGTCTTAAACATGGCGTGATAAAAAGGAAGTTTGAAATGCCTTAGTTAAGATGTGCGGTTACATTGTTTCGGAGTTTATAAATTTCCCCAGCATGCTTCCCGTTTTGCTTCTGAGACAAGATCTCCTGGAGACTTTTTTGGATTCCTACAGAGCTTTGAAGGCAGTGTCTGTCTATGTAACAGTTTGGTCTCGTGCTCAGAATGAATATTTAACAAAGGAGATGAGTGATGGTTTCTCTCTTGTCACAAATCTAAATTCATCACTGGGGTGAATTAACTGTGAAATTTATATTATCTCAAGGTAGCGACTGAACTGTGTGTTGCTCCAAGAAAGTTTCATGTCTGAAGCTTGATACTATAAATTTTAAGTAAAATATAAATATGCAGCACATCAATCTTTAGATTAAATAACAATACAAAACAGCATCAGAGCCTGAGTTTTGTGGGTACTTAGAGATGGCATCATGTAGTGCTAAACGTAACGAAGAATAGTTCTTAGTTTATTGTGTAACTACAAAAATACTTTTTTCTGCTTTGTAGTTCGATATCATCAAGAAAGGATGAGGGAATTGCAATTAAATTTTGAATAGAAGCAAGGTAAAGAATTGAGCAAATTTCTGTACCATGCCAAAGCTGGAACAAAATGTGGCTGGGCAGTTCAGAACAGTGTGGATTGAATGTGGTGAAGGCACCCTAATAAGCAGATTTTTAAAACACATGAACATTTAACCCTGCAGAACTGCGTATTTTGCGTGTTCATATTCCAGTTACACAAAGCCTGATGTGAAATCACTGCGCTGCGTTTAAAAATTGCTTTCAATGTTTTGTTAAGGGATCAAAGACTGAGGGAAAATGACCACATACTGGCCATTAATTGCACGCCATTGGATCAGAACATTTCCCATCAGCACGCCATTGCCCTCCTCCAGCAATCCACAGGATCCCTGCATCTGGTGGTGGCTCGGGAGCCACTTCAAGGGAACAGCAGAACTGCCTTATTAAGTGATGTAAATCCACCTGAGACTGTGAGTTGTTGTAATACTGTCAAAATCAGATTTTGAGCTGGGCTGGATGGTTTTTTTTTTCCGTGGCTCTAAATGTTTGTGTTAGCAAGTTTTACATGGAGGGATTTTTTTCCTTTAATCAGATTTTATATGTGATGACATTTCTTTTAGGCTCGCCGTGCTGTGAGTACAAGGCTTCCATGGCAAAGCTGCATGGAGTTGTTATAAAGCAGATCCTGGGTTTTTATGGGATAGCAGGAGCTTTAGTAGATCACCATATTCTTATCAGCAGGGTCTGTTCAGCGCAGGCTGGATGAAGCATTTTATGGGTATACCCAGCTGAAACCTCCTTGTGCTCAGCAATTAAAGATGCTCTGATTACCTCTTAAAAGAGAGTAAACATAACCTGCCATGAGCACTGCTTGAAACAGCCCAACCAATTTAAACTGGCACTGCTCACACCAAAAAGCCTTGTCTTTGTTTTAAAAAACAGACACAATTTATCTGTTAAAGAACCTCTCAATCCCTGTTTATTTATCAGCTTGTTTTGGTTCTGGGGTTGTTGTTTTTTTTTTGTCCATCTACAAATTTCAGTGATTGGGAAGCCTTTTGTTTTTGTGACAAAGGAGGGTTTGTCACTGGGACATGTAATAAACCAGGGCTGAACTTCCATCTGTGTTTCACCCATATGGTCCAGGTGGCTTCCCTGAATTCGGTCAAACTGCCCACCTAAATCCAGGCATTGCAATGTTGGCATCTGAATTTATTGTGCTAGTAGATTTTGATGAAAATCTGGGTTAAAAGCAGTGCTTTTCCTTATTCTTAGTAATTATTTCCCTCATGATTATTACAGAGGTAGTGAAATCTGAAGGTTTTAGTGGATAATCAATATTGTTTATTGCACTGAAAATTTTAAAGAATTAAATTTTAACTGCTTTTTCATTGAAAGATCTGCACTGAACAGACTAACAAAATAAAATACAAATATATATCTCTGCAGGGGGTCTTTAAACTTCTTTTATGATATTTAACTGGCTTTGGCAAAGATTTTCAGTATGCTAATAAATCCTTTATTCGCAGAAGACTTAAATCTGCCTACTTTGCTCCATTTGGGCCTGTATGAGATATTAATCTGACAGAAACATTGGCTGGGTTTAGGTTGCTTAACAGCTTTGTTATTTTCAGGTTGTCTTGTAGAACATAAGGTCACGGTACAGTGTAGCTTGGAAATTTGCTTCCAATCCAGTATGGCAGAATATTGTGCTGTGCTATTAATTCAGTGCTGAATGGTGGTGTTCAGAGTGTGTAAGTGAAATAACAGAAAGAAGAATTTGGGCAACGCTGAGTGAAAACTGGGCCAGTGCGAGCTCCTTGCCTCTGTTTTTCCCTCTTGTTTGCAGTACTCTGGATTTATGAAAAAGTCAAAGGATACTTTTCATCTTGGCAGGAAAATCTTAAAATTGCTTTTTCTTAGTCGAGCTTTTTCCTGGTATCCTGTTATCCTGAAAGTGAAGGACAAAATGTGTGTTTCAAAACAGATGAGAAATCCCACTGCGTATTTATAAGGAAATGGAGCTGAGCGAACAAAATCCCACAGATCTCCAGTGTGTGGGGTGGAGACAGAAAATGGCTCTGATTAATTCTCCTCGTTCCTGCTACACGTGAAAGTGAGAAACGTTAATGATTGTCCGAAATTAAAATCTCCTGTTTTTATTAATTGCAGATTCACTGGGGCCACATTGAAGACGTTGAGCTGATTAACGATGGTTCAGGATTAGGCTTTGGAATTGTAGGAGGAAAGTCGAGTGGAGTGGTTGTAAGAACAATTGTTCCTGGGGGATTAGCAGATCGGGTAATTTGTTATATTATGTCACTTCTTGTTTGATTGCAAAGTATAATTAACTGCTTTTGACAGTCTTAAAATAAACTAATATGCTTAAACAAAAGGAAGCTGATAGCATCAAAGTCTGAATGCCAACACATGCCTTATAAATAAATACATTGAAGGTATGAGTGAGGAGAAAATCAGCACCTGATATAAATTAAATTGATTCTCAGGCAAGCTTTGGCTTTTGTAACATTATTGAACATGCAGAAATTCTGAAAAGTTGCCTGATATTTTTCATACTTTTTGGTATTTTCAGCCTGTGCTCAGTCTGGGGCAGGACAAGTGCTCTGTAGAATTTGGCACATTTGGCAACATCTATAGGAATGAACTCTCCAAGAGAATTGTCAGGCAGGAAAATCTGCCCGACCGAAGTCACTGCATTGCAAGATCCAGTTTAGAGACTGAAAATGCCCTGTTTTCAGGGGGTTTCACTGAAGGGGGGTCTGGTCCCTGCCTTGCAGCCTGACCAGTTCAAGGAGACACTTAGGTTTGATGCAAAGCCTTTTGAAGTTGCACAGGCACAGTTTGCAGCCTTTGACTGCTTCTCTTTAAAGACTCGGTGCTGAGTGTTGCTGCATTTCAGGAGTAGAACACTTGCAATAACAAAACAGATTCAGATTTTTGAAGTGAATTTGGTCACGATGAGCTACAATATCTGAGGACTGGAACCCATGCAGACAAAAGAGAGAGGCAAAAGTACTTCCTCTAGCACAGGATGGAAATAAAAGCTGGAAATTTGGAGAGCTTCACTGGAAAATGTTGGCTTTTTCTTGACTGTCTCCCTCTGAACCTGTCGTGTGTGAATGAGTATTTTTTAATTCTTGTCTAACACCTGTTTTGCTGTAAGGAATAAAGTGTTTTGGCTACCAATGAAGCATGTAAGCTAAGAACTCACCACATCATTCTCAGCTGAATGAGGCATCATTAAGAACATGTGAAATAATGAGCCATGTACATGTTAAAATTGGATGAGTTTGTAAATGAGTTTGAGTTGGTTCTGGGAGTAACTCCGTGGTTGCTGTACAAATCAATGCACCAAAGGTGGTGGAGCTGTGCTGATCAATACCAGCTGAGGATTTGGTGCTAGGAATTCCTGCTTGTAATGGAAATGATGATGTAGGTCATGAATCATAATTATCAGGTACAAAATGGGTTGTGTGGAGTCTTGTTACCTTCAGTGGATTTACTCACTCGAGGTGGAGCTGGTCACATGAGAAAAAAATTTGCCAGGCTAGTACAGAAGTGTGAGGGAAAAACTCTAAAAAGTGCTAAATCAAAATGCTGTGCTTTTATTCTAATCCCTATCTGATGAGGAGCGTTCTGTGAAACAGAGCACACAACAATCCCTGAGATTATAAAACACTGTTGCTGCCTGTTTTCTCCTAAAATCCTGCAAACGAGTCCTTGAATTCTTTACTAAATTGCCACAGTGGTCACTTTCCTGGCATTTTCTCACGCTGGCCATGGAGGTGCCCTTACATAGTTTCAGTTTTGTGACGGAACCGATACTTTGTGTGCGGGCTGGAAACACTTTTTCCATTTAATTTACACTTGCAGGACGGGAGGCTGCGGACGGGAGACCACATCCTGCAGATCGGAGGGACGGACGTGCAGGGCATGAGCAGCGAGCAGGTTGCCCAGGTGCTGAGGAACTGCGGGAACTCTGTCAGGATGATGGTTGCCAGGGACCCCAAGTGCGAGGCCGTGGAGGCTCCACCACCTCCTGCGAGCTGGCCAGTCAGCACCTTACCTTCACTTCTGAATGGAAACGTGAGTACCTGCTGCTTCCTGGTGACGTTTTTAGGTGTGTTTGTGGCTTGTGATCAGAAAGGAAGGGGAGGACAGAGCGTTCTTGGGCCCTGGAGTGCTTCTCCTCTCTTGAGTTTCCATATGCTTGTATTTAAGTGGTCATTATAGCCCTGTGTGCTGGTGAAAGCACAATAAAGGACACGCTCACACCTGCTAGGTTCAGCAAAAAGGAGGGAAAAGGGAGAGTTTATTTACGTTTGACATGTTTCATAAGATTTTCAACTCCACAAGGGATTGGAGGACATGGCACTTCCTCCTCAATCCCACTGGAGAAAAAGGATGCTCATCAAACTTTTTCTTATTACAAAAGGAATGAAAAACAGAAAATACCGTTAAGTAAACATTGGCTATTATTTACATAAAACTGTGTGAAAATTCTTTGACTCCAAGATTAAAAGAGAAGGCTTGGCAAAAAACAGGACAACAGCCCTGCCTTCTATAATTTTTCCCCTTTTCCTATATCTTATTAATACCTGTAATCTTGGGATTGGAATGACCAGCTTTACAGAATTTATTTCAGAGTGGCTAATTTAATTACCAAGACCATAAACATTATCCATAAGTGGTACTTCTAGTTCTTCTTCTTAGCTCATTACATTTTTTCTAATCAATCATCTGTAAGTGGATTTAAAACTGGACTGTGAATTTCCCTAGTCTGAAATCCAGAGAGCCACGGCCACACCAGAATTATTCAGCACAATCATCTTTTTATGAAACATAAGTGTAATGTTTTCATCGTCTACGCTACTGCCTGTGATAGGAAATATATCTAAAAATTTTGAAACTTGTTTTAGCAAATCTTATCATGGTCATATCAAAGTCTCTTGTTTTTGAAGTCATTCTTTTCAGTTTTGAGTAATTAAAATCAACAAATGCTACACTAAGTGTACAGTAGGTCTCGAAACATAAACAAAGCTGTGCTTGTGTACCATCTGCTGCTACTGTGCTGCTTAGAGTTAGGTGTAGAATCTGAGTAGCCTTTTCTTTCTTGTTTAGTTTCTTGAATATGAGTGAGGAGAGCTGGGGGTTTTTTGAAGCCCTGTTTTTAAAGGTCAGAGTAGAAGTCACTTTGCTACAAACTCACCTCTCTGCTCACTGGGCAGAGTCGCTGCAAAGGCAGCTTTGTGTGTTACATCTCTGGAAAAATGCTGTGGCTGTGTCAGTCGAGTATTTTGGGTCCTTCTCAAGCTCCTCTTCTCCCCAGGGGGATCCCCAGGAGGGATCAGTGCTGGAGGAAACGCAGTGTCCGGGAGATGGAGGGGGTGATCTGCATCCCTGAGGCTGCAGCCTGAAAATTGGGCTTGTCCAATACTTTAAAAAGAGGCTTTCCAAGGGGATCAGCATCGTTTTGAGGCCCTTCTTTCCTGTCTGGATCATCTTTTCCAAGGCCCATATTAGGGGCAAAATAACGTGGTCTTAGTTTTGTTTCCTCCGCAAAATACTGATTTTCTCTCTTCGTGTTGTCACTGATCAGCCCTGAGCACTGTAAATGCTGCAGCCTTTCTAAACTGTGATCCCTTCTGGATGTCTTTTCAGTGTCCTCCGTGTTCCTGCTATGCAGTTTAGAGGGGGAAAAATAATTTTCTGAACTAAATAGTGCCTTCCTGTGTAGATTTGAAGAAACTCCTCTTCCTGGTTCTAGGAGAGATTTGCTGAAGGTGTGATTAGTGGTTAATCTGAATGTATTTATTAATTTAATGATTATTTCAATGATCCACCATTCAGTTTGTGTCAGATTTATAATGGAATTTATCCCTATAATCTAGTTTTTCTCTGGTTTCTGAGTACTTTCACTAGCTGTGAGCTTTGGAATAGAAAATATTTTCCTTTTCTCTTTTTTGCGAACCAGCAGAAAGGCATTTTAAATAGGTGGTTAGTTATTTTCAGTTTTATATTAATACTTGATTTTCTTTGGATTTCCTGTAGTGGAGAATAACTGGAACTCCTTCAGTCTGTGTGTGGGCACAAGAAAACAATCTTATTATCTGTACTGTCCATGACAGAGACAGCAGTGGGAGCAGCCTGCTTGTGCCAACTGTATTTAGGACTTTGCACTTCGATTTTTCTGGACTCCCATTTCAATTATTTTGCTTTCTACCAGGAGTGTTACTTAGAGAAAAATGTTTGTAGCCAGAGCCCTGGCTCTGAGGAGCTTTTGATTGTCCCAACAGCCGGGCTGTCGAGGCCACAGCTCCATTTTGGGTGCTGCTGTGGGCTTGTTTACTGGAGATAAGTGACAGCATCCAAACTTATCTTCGTCTCCATCAGCCTCTTATGGAGCAAGGGAGTTGGAAGGCATTTAATGAGCTTAATGACTTTGCTGGTGGAGGGAGGTGTGTGTGATAACGAGATAGCTGCCCATCGATTTCTCTTCCATTGAGAAGTGAAATAGGTATGGCTGGAACTCTGGGCTGCTTTTAACATGGGTCCTTCCAAAGCTGATACTTGGCAAGCATTTGATTGAACTTCTCTTTTTTCACTCCCTTAAGAAATGTTTTCCATTTTCCCAGTCCATTTTTTGCTGTTGGCAGTGACAGTATCCCTCTTGATTTCATCACTTTACCAGACCTTACTTTCATCATCTTCCTTTTGATCTCATTGGCCTGTATCTGATTACAGAAAGCAAACAACTCTATGTATTTTAATTTATCCTTTGCAATCCCAGATTTATGTGCTTGATTGTTTTTCTCTTTTGGTCTCACCAGTGTCTTTACTGTTCCCTGTTTGACCTCTTGCCTTGCTGATTTTTGCTGGTCAGAGGAGAGTTGCACAGACATCTCAGGGTCAGCTTTGTAGGGACTTTACAAATGAATTTACATTGCATTTAAACAAAAGGGAAAACAAAATCACTGCTCACTTCTGAGGATCTTAATTAACCTGTAATATTGTAATGGCACTGGGAAACAGAGAGGTTTTTTTTATTGTCTTGTGCTTTATTTATAGGATAACGACAACTTTTTTGATACCTATGATGTTGAACTTATAAAAAAGAATGGGCAAAGTCTGGGAATAACAATTGTTGGATATTCTGGCACATGTGATATGGGTGAGTTCTTCAGGATTTAATAAAGTGTTGGACAGGGGCTTCTCAAGTACCTTTTACTGACCATGGGGAAAATGAACAGCTCCTACCTGTGCTAGGATATTGGAACATGGAATCAGGTTTTTTTTTTCCCCTCAATTCTCTTTAAATTAGAGCCCTTAACTTGTCTTCCAAATATTGGTGGCACAAATGATAATACATTCACAATGCATAGGGGTAGTGGCTTTTATCCCTCCCCTTCCTGGTGGGAATCAAGGACCTGTTCTGGGACTGTGGTGCAGCTGGGGTTGCTCTCCAAGCCTCTCTGCTGCCAGGAGACCCTGCTGTGATGCCAGTCAGGAATCCCAGGCCAGTGGCTGGCAAGGGGCACGTGCCAGGCAGGGGGGAAAGGTGGGCTTGGAGCACCAGGGCAGGGGCTCTGCTGAGCATGGGCAGACCACGCTGGGCAGGTGTCTGAGGAAGCTTAGTGCCCAGAAAAGGAGGGATGAAGTGTCAAGATTCACTAGAATTACAGATCAGCATCTCCTATTTAGTGGGAGTTTGTGAAAGGGAAGTGTTAGTGTTTCAGGGGTTTTTGTTATTTTTTTTTCTTTGTTGTTATTTCCTTGTTCTCACTGGGAGTTAGAATTAATAATCAAACACCAAACATGATAAAGGACAGCTTTTCTGATTTCCATGTTTCTCTTTTCTTTTTTTTTTTTTAAAGAGAAATCCTTTTTCATTAGGATTTACAGTACTAAATTCTTTAGCTGTAAGATGATTGAAGTCCTGATCAAAGTCCTTAAGCACATACTTTACTTTTAGCTTAGTTAGTCCTATTGAAATCAAAAGCAGCATGGATTTAAGTGATTGTGGTTTAAAGCCTGGGTAAGCACAAGGACGAATCCATGGAGGAGGTGGCCTTTTGTGAGCCATTTTAAGGAAAAAGAGTTGAGGTCAGTGTACAGGTGGTTGTGTTCAGTGCTGGTTTTTCCAGCAGATATCCTCAGTTTTGTGTCAGGCTGTGGGAGTGGTAAGGTGCAGATGGTGGGGGTTTGCAGAATCATCACTTTATGGACAGAAGGAAGTGTGTGAAAAAGGCTGGAATTAAAAACCTGAATAAGAAAAAATACAAATTAGCTTAATGCAGTGACTTGTTTCTTTTTCCTCCCTCAACAGAACCTTCAGGGATTTTTGTGAAAAATATAATACCTGGTAGTGCTGCTGACCACAACGGCCAAATTCATGTTCATGACAAAATTGTTGCTGTAAGTAAAATACTGTGCTTAGAGATTGCTGTAGAACTAATACATTTCACATCTCTGTTAAACAAACAACCTAGTAAAGACTTGCTAAAATTAATTAAACCCCCTCTGCTTTGCAGAAGAAATAATTTGGTGGTTTGTGTTTGTTTAGGTAGACTTGTGACAGAAATGAGCTTTGGCTTGCTGTGGTTAAAGTATTATTTTATATTCAAGGAAGTAGTAAATAGTAGTTAACTGTGAAAGAGGAAAGGATTTGGATTAAAGTGTTTCAGAGTGGAGAATCTTGGCTTTTGGCCTGCAGTAAAGATGAGCAGCATTAACTCCTACTTGAATTGAACGTGATTTGAGGATTGTTAAGATTCTGCAAGATGTGGCACATTGTTTGTGTTCCTAAATGGCTGTGCAGTGTGGATACAATCAAAACTAATGGTCACAATTCTGGTTTAAAAACCCAAGCTTTATGTGTAGAAAAATGGGGAAACCATTATATAACAGTGAATTGAATAATAGCCAATTTTGCATTCACAGCACAAGCAGGAATGAATTCCACAGTCTTTTTGTTTTAAGAGATAATATTTATAGAGATATGATTTTAAATTACTTTTAAAATGTGTGCCATGCCAGACCTTCCAAAGTCAGCTTCTCCTCGGTGAGAGCAAAAATTAATATAACCTTTTATCTGCAGGAAAGGGCCTATTGATGCATGATCTGACAGTGAGGTGAACAGAGTATTTTGGGTGTAAATTAAAATATCTGAAAATGTAAGAATTGGGCTGTTTGGGGTGGATTATACAGACAGTTGTGTGTAGAAGCTTATTGTGTGGGGCATGTTAGAAATCCTTGAGACAGGCAACAGTGATAATGAACTGAGCAGAGTTCTAGGTTGGATACTTTGCTTGGAACCTTCCTCCACAGTCCTTGGCAGGCTGGTTTTGGTAAGCAAAAAAAAAGTAAGGAAAAATCTGTGCATACTTGTATCAGATCAGTAAATTCTGTTTTGTGGTTGTCCCTGTGAAAACGGAAGAAATTACTGTTGTGTTTCCTTTTAAAATGCATTTTGAAAATAAATTCTCATCAGTGAAACGTGACAGATTTAATGAGATTGTTTTGCAAATACTGCTGTCTTGGGAGAGTAACCCTGTAATTCCTGCACTAAATAACGTGGCTGTTGCTTGCAGCCTGTGGTGCTTCACAGCACAGCCTGAGAATGCAGCACAATTCCTGCTGTTTGATACAATCTTCTTGTTTCAGGTTGATGGAGTCAACATCCAGGATTTTACCAACCAAGAAGTGGTGGAGGCACTGCGAAACACGGGGCAGACTGTACGTCTCACCTTGCTTAGAAGGAAACCTTCCTTTACTGTTTCTTCAGAAACACCTTCAAGTAGAGGTAATTTTTTTTTTTTTCTTTTTTCTAGCAACTGATTTTATTTTTCACTCAATTTACAGCTACCTCATTTAACAGTTTAGGACTGGATACCACATGATCCTCGATATTTTTAAGGGTGCACTGTAGAAAATTAAGATACTTAAAAAGGAATGGAAAGAGACAAAAAATGAGGGATTCAGGAAAATTCAGTGTAAAACTCCTGTGTAGCTAAAAAAAAAGAAGGAATTAGTGGGGTGTTGTTCCTATTTCCTATGTTTTGCAGCATGTGATTTGGGTTTTTTTTCATGTTTTCACAGTGCAGCCCACTGTTTCCAATCTTTGTGTCACCTGGAGCTGTTGGGACTGAAATTAGGGTGGGCACTAAAAATGAGGGAGAACAAGAACAGAGGGATAATCTTCCCAAGGAAAAGCAGCAGAGTCTGCATCAAGCAGGTCGATAGGATATCTTGCAGTGCCTCTTCTGGTCAAAGGCTACCATCTTTAATCCATTTCCAGTCCTGGTGGGCTGAGGTGGCTTACTCCATCTTTAGCATTTGCCCTGCAGTGCTTTCTGAAGTAAAGCTCTACCTCTTGGATCTACCAAATTCTTTCACCCCACCCTGTCCCCAAGTTGTAGCCCTGTCCACAGGTCTGCTGAGAGTGGATTCTGTGGTATCTCAGGGCCTGTAATTCTCTGGATCTTCTTCCTTGCATGGAATTTATCCTTTTTTCAGTCAGCAGTGACCCCCCTTGTCTGGGGAGGGTTTTTTTAAGGTTACAGTCAGTGGAGGTACAGCTGTTTCAGCACTCTGGAATGACTCTCATAAACTCTATAGAGCTGAAAGCCTCCAGCTCAGTGGTTCCTCTTTCTGGTCCTGTCCTGCACCGATGACCTGAGGTGTCCTGCCTGCAGCCTTGCCTTGGTGGAGTCTTGTTCTTCCTCCTCTGCTGCCAGGGCCCTGCACCAGCCTGCTGGGTGCTGGAACTCCTGGGAATTCATATTTATTTCCTGATCCAGTGTTNCTGGGTGAGCAGCATCAGGAGATGGAACCCCTGGGAATTCACATTTATTTCCTGATCCAGTGTTACCTCGGTCATACCCATTCAATGGTTGGACTCCATCATCTTGGAGATCTCTTCCTGCCTTACTGGTTCTGTGATCTTCTTGCCCTCACACGTCTTAGACTCCTGCAGAGTGTTTTTGTAATATTCTTCTGGTTTCCTGTACCACATCTCTGATGCCCGTTTGCTGCAGTTTCCTCTTCTGGCACCGCAGTGACTTCATCAGAACTCGTGTCTTGGGTGTAAAGGCCTGATAGCTGGAGTTCACAAAAGGCAGCTTTTAACAAAAGGCATTCAGACACAGGGGCAGGTCACAAAGGCACGGGCTGCTCTGGATTTCAGCTGCCTCCAAGGCTGGAGGTCTTTCCAGAATCTTCAATTCCCCCCCAGATTTCTGGGCTCCTCTACAGGAACTTCTGGGTGAATTTGTACAGCTTGTGTTAAAGTCAGCATAAATTATCCTTATGCCTTGTCGTTTCTAAGATATGTAGATGTAATGGAGGATTCTAAATTACGGCTGTCAATGAATAGCAATTTTGCTGTGATTGTTGAAGATCTGTCAGTATTAAAGACAACCTGGAAACGAGAGAGATGTAGCAGTTCCTATATTCCATTCTGTTTTACTTTTCTGTCCAAGCCTTGTAACCAGACATCCTTTGTTGTGACTTTTGCATGTTCCCAGAAACAGGGAGCCAGAACAGAGGTGGTTGAGTAGCTGAGATTTGAGGTTCTCAAAGCATTGTTTTGCTATGACAGAGGCTAGAAAAGAGCAACACTTTGTCTGTCCTGTGTCTCTTACCCAGTCTTTTTTTTACTGTGGGACTTCTATGCATATTTTACTCCTGCAGAAATCCAATGTATGAGATTTTGCCTTGGAATAGAATTTAATGGCCAGAGATAGGTGCTTATTTTGGATGTGGTGATGGGCACTTCATTATAACGGTGCTAAAGTAAATACTGCTAATTTAAGGCTCTGACTAAACTCTGGAAATGCTTTTAGAAGTTTAATGTAAAAGGTATGTTTTATAAAATGCGTATTACTTCCCTTTAAGCCCAGTTGTGCGAAATTCTTATTAAACTGTGTTTCCTGGGGAGGTATCAAATAGTAATTCTGGCCAGGCAAAGCTGTGCTGAAGCAGTTCTGGTACAAAGGCAACAGGGTTTGGGCTGCTACGTGCTCGAGGCCTGAAACTCTGTGCAGGCAATGAACTTAACAGCTGCTTCTGCAAGCCTGCAGCCTGGGCAGAGCTGCTCCATCCTGCCTTGCAGGAGTACTCAGAACCCAGAGGGACAATGCTGGGAGTCAGGAGCTTCAGAGATGTCTGGGGACAAAGTCCCAGCAGTGGGGCATGTGAAGGTTTATGAAGGGCACCAGAGAACAGTGCTCGCCCTTGTGTAGGAACTTTGTGAGACCAGGAGGGAGCTGCAAGAAAAAAAGATCCCAGTTTTGAAGAAGCTGACAGTTTTGACCAGAAAAGATGAGTTTTACAATACGTTTGTGGTTTCTCCTTTATGCTTGCTAATTAGAAATGAAAAACTGCCTGGAAGCACAGGCAGAAGGACAAGCTAAATATGCTGAAAACTTGTTGCTAATGAAAGCTGTCCCTGGGAAGTGTTTTCATTTCTGAGGCCTTGCACATTATAGAAGACATGGTACATATGTCAGGTCATGAGGAATTCAGCTGGATGAGAGACTAGAAAGAAATTTCCTATTAGCTGCCATGTGGAAAAAGCTGTTTGGGGAAAAAGGAACATTGTAAGTGAATTGAGTGATGCCACTGGAATTGAATATATTCCATCCAAATCCCTTCAGCCCACATTTCCACAGTTCTAAGGAAGTTACAAGCAGAGACTTCAAAGTGTATTTGAAAGAAAGAAAGGGGAAAACTTCAAATGGAGACGTGCATCAGCACCTGCTCCGAACAACTTGTAGATTTTGGTAATGTGTTTTGGAAATGACAAAAAAATCTGTATTCAGCCAGCTGAACACAGCTTACAGTTGCTGAACTGAACTTTGAGCTTGACCCTGAGATTCATTACTCCTGGTGAACCTTAAAATCTATATTTGGCTGCACAGGGGAGTGCAGGTGGTTAGGTGCTGTGTGTTTGCACTGCTGTGACTCTGTAATAACAGAAAAAAGAGCGAGGAATTTCTGTCCCTGTGTTTTTCTGCAAATGGAAGGAGCAGAAGAATGCACTACTGTTCTGGTTTTGCTACAGTTGGGAAGTAAAGACAGTGATCAGCCCGTGCTTGATAATAAGTCTCACATTAGAAACTTTGTTTTCCAATGACATTAAAAAAACCTTAACTGGCAGTTGAGAATTTTAGGACAATTTGTCTTCCCTTTTTTTTTTTAAAGGAGATAATTTATTTCAGAGAGAACTGTGGGCTGTATTTACAAACCCAAGTTTTTAATCTTGGTGGGATGTGGTTTTGGTAGGAGAAAATAGCTATCAGGATTGCTGGAGTTCTTGGATATCTGTGTCTGCTCGAGCCTGTAAGTTGGAGATCCTCTGGATCTTTCCAAGTGGTATCTGAGTTGTTAGGCTCTGAGGAGTGTGGTTTCTCAGCACAGATCAGACAGAATTTGCCTGTCTGGCATGGCTGAAAGTGAGCTGGAGAGAGGCAGGGGTGGGTTGTGTTGTAGAAGTGACTTTCAATCTTTGCCTTCGATGAGCGGAAAACTTCAAAGTTATAGAAGTGTGTGATGAGGATTGCATTGCAGAGCTTTATCTTCGCAGTCCACGAAGGTGTTGAGAGCAGAGGCAGCTTGACAGGCCATTTGTGCAGGCTTTTGCTCCTAGGTGGGCTCTGAGCAACTCGTGGTGTCTTCACAGTTCCCCCCCCGAGGTATTTTACTCACTGTTTGTGTGCAGAACGTGAGCTTGTGCTTTACATTCTGCCTTTCAGGGCGACGCAGCAGCAACGCCGAGTGCTCTGTGCCTTGTCTAGACATCTGACAAACTCTTGCAGTCATTCAGGAGGGGGAAGAAACCCCCCAGTTTTTGGTAATTCAGCCCCCAGACGCTGCTGCTGTAGCTGCTCTATGGAATTTGCTGTAGAGCTTGATTCTTACCAGTTACACATTGCTCCAGCTTGGAACTTTATATGTGAGCTGAGCTTCTGGCGGAGGTCAAACGCAGGGCAGCCAGTCATTTTCTGCTGTCTAGCTCTGTCAAATTGTCTTACAGGACTGTAATACTGCCTTGGTTGCATAAGTAAGAAAGCTGAAAAGATATAAATGTCAAGATAGCCAAGTTCCCACGGAAGACTGGTTTAGAACTGGAGCTTATATTAAAGCTCATGTTACTTACTGGCCTAATTAAAGTAGACAAGCCTTTATACCTGCCAAATGTATAAATAAAGTCTGTGCCTACATTGTGCTGACACAGCCCCTCGATAACAGCAATATCTTGTCAGGTGTTTTCCTTCTTAAGGGGGCTCATTTGGGTGGGAGATGATGATTCCCGGGAGTGGGAAGCGTTTTTATGGCAGCAAATGATGAAGTCGTGTGAAATTTGTTTTGCAGCCTGAAAGAATGATTTATTTACAGCACTGCATGGTACAGAACTCACGTCTCATCATCAAGCATCACCTCTTCTGCCTCTCAGCTGAATAAATCACACTTTTACAGGAGCTGACATTTTGCATTGTTTTCCTAAGAAAGACGTTTTTGATTTGCGCTGTTTGATAGCCTCAGCTTAATGCACTTCCCTTTTGGGGATTATTCCCTCTAATCTTTTATTTACACTGAATTTTTATTGGAGTATTTAGAAGTAAATGTACTTCTGAATGTACAATATGCTTGTAAATTTAATATTCACTTTCATATTTAGGAAGAGCCCCACTCCCTCCAGCACATGAGCTGAAATCCAAGTGGGAAAACCTGCTGGGACCGGAATACGAAGTTATGGTATGTTTTATTTCAATGAACTACATTCATGAATGTTATTTCTTTAAATTACAGATCTGTGAGCTTAGCATTACAGGCTGTTTATACAACAGTTCAGTGTTTGGAACAGATCAGTAACATCGAATTTTCTTTCCTGCAACATCAGAGCTGAAATGTATGTTATAATGAGTTGGGGGAATTGTTGCCCTTTTGTTTTATTCTGTTTATATAGATACTCTTTTTATACAAATATGAGGCAGGAACAGTGATTTAAGGAAATCAACTGTCCTGTTAGATCTGCATCACAGCAGCCACTTGAAATATATGGCATCTTTATTATTTCATTCATGATCTATTTGTTTTACTGGGCACTGGAAAAAGAAAAAGGTTTAGGATAGAGCTTCTGTTTTCACAAGAATCTTACAATTTTATCTGAGGAATGAAAGAATGATTTTCAAACATGCTGGGAAAATATGAAGTAATTCTCAGTAGTGTAACTTCATGGTGCCAGTGTCTAGTAGATATTTCTTCACTTCAGATTAAACAATTGCCTAGGACAAGATTGTTTTGATGAATTGTCACGAGGAGTTGATGGAAATTGTAATTCACTTGTGCTTTTCCGTGCTGGGTGAGCCAGTGAGTACAGATAAAAGACTCCGGACAGTGTTCTTTCCGAAGCCTTAAAAAATTCTCCCCACCACCAAGAAAATGCCCTGTTTGTCTTTGCAATGCTTGTCCAGTTGATTTAGAGACACTTATTTTTACTACTTGGAGTAGCCATCGCTCCAGTCACTCGCTGGAAGATTTAAAGTAGCTTTAAGAACCGCCTTGAGAAACTCGCTTCCCTCCTTTCCATTAGCACTCCTTTAAGATCTGAAGTTCGTGTAGGATTATGTACATGATGCAATAAATCTGTTGGGCTGCCCACTTCAGTTGCTTGGTATTCCCATCCTTACATTTCAAGGGGCTGATATTGGCTCCCTGAGCACTATCACACTTCCCACAGAGGACGAGAAGCTGCTTAGTTGGTGAATCCTGCCCTTCCCAATCCTTCCTCAGCCGCCGCCGGTGAAATGTCAGCAGTGAAAATGTCAACGATGGGGCCTTGTGAATAATAGGAGGAAACTCTTGTGGCATCCCATTTTAAAAGTCGTTTTTTGGTTCTGGTTGCCTGTGCCTCCCTCCTGTGTTCAGCAGCAGTGTTCAGTTTGAGTCCAGCACCGCCGTCCCCGTGTCACACCGTCCTCACTCAGCTCCCAGAACTCATCCCAGAGGTCCCTACAGGATTCTCTCAGGAGTATTTATCTCCAGAGGAAACAGCTGTTTGAACAGAAGGCTTGGTGGCCCTCCTGGCTTCTGGTCCTTTGTGGTGCTGGTGGAAGGAGCTGAGATCCCAGGCAGGGGTGTAGGACGGTGTGGTATCAGTCAGGCTGAGGAGCTCCCAGTCATAAATCCATTCAGTTACAAGCATGGACATGGAATGGGTTCTGTCTGTCAGGAAAAACACCCTGAGTAGTGCAAAACAACATTCTGGAAGCCCTATTTAAAATTAATCCGAAAGAAGAATCTAATCTTTATTGAACTAGAAGTTTTGAAAGAAAAGTTACCTGATTTTTTGCAAGGCTGTTTTTTTCAGATCTACCGGGTGTAGCTTGCTTTCAAACATTCAACTTAAAGTGTCCCAAATTCCAGCCCTGGGCCACTGTTGTGGTTTGACAGCCGTAGATTAGAACTAAATGATCTTTAAGGTCTCTTCCAACCCAAACCATTCTATGATTCCATTTTGTCTTATTACATTTAAAATCAGAGTAAATAACCTTCTGAGGTCACAGACAAATCTGTTGTGTTAGGGAGGGACAATACAAGAAAACTGGTGGTGAACACAGTCATTTTATTAATCTTCAAAAAAGATACTGGAAGGATTTCCCATCCCTGTTTGAAATAACCCACTTTCCGTTGCCATTTGGTAATTAAAGTTCTGTATTTCAAGCCACGTTAGCAACAGAAGTTGGTGGGTTAGTCTGGATGTGAGATGGCTGCACTATAGCCCGAGGTAACAACTTAAGCTGTCATACTTTCAAATTCTGATTGGCAAGTCCGTGTGGGTATTTGTGTCAAACATAATGGCATTTTGTGCTTACACAGGATTACTGAACTTGACTAAAATTGGCATTTGGGCTCCGGGAATGGGATAATATTGGAGTCTGCTAATAGTGCATAATCACCACATTCCTACTTGTAAATGTTCTGCGCCTGAAAGATTTTTCTAACATTTGTTTAAAATTATTTTGCATCAATGTGACTTTGTTTGAGTACAGTTGATTTTGCTCGGGAGTTTTTTTTTGCCAGAATTTCATCGTTCTGGTAAAGTCTTTATTGTCCCGCTGCTGAAAAATGTTCTGATGTCCAATATTTAGGTTGTGAACGTGGATATGCCCTTTACAGACGATTCAGAGCTCCAGAAGTACTCAAAGGTAAGACTTCCATGGTGGTTTCCTTCGTGGTATATGTTGGCAGAGTAATCCTGGGAGGACATGACACAATTCCAGATGCGTTTCAGGAATTTAGTGGTTTTGTGGCTCTGTATTTTCCAAAAAAAGGCTGCCAAAATTCTGCTTATCTCCTGGACTGATCCAATACCTTTTCATAGCACAGGCAAATGAACCTTTTAACAGTGTATTACCAAACCCCCAAACAACAAAAAAACACCCTCAAACCATGCACATAAACCCTAAATTTTGGGGCACTTAATTGCATGGAATGGAGCAGAGGTTGAAACTGCTGAACTATGTCATTGTCCTGCAGAGGAGTTTGCCACAGTAATCCTGGCTCAAGGAAAGGGAGGTATAATTAATTTAAATTGTCAGAGCATTAATTAATTTCACTTCCAAGAGAGTTTTCAAGATACATACGTTGATATTGTGGAAAAGAGGTTTTAGAGGTGATGCATTTATGTATTTGTGGGGACATCTCAGTGGGGAAGGGCTATAAAGTCATAATCAGACATGGCTGTGAAGGAATGCTGTGGGTCAGTGGATTGCTCCTTTATTGATCCACAAAAGTAGCCAGAAAATGTCCAAACTGAAGGAGCAGCTCCTGCTGATCATCTCTTCTCCCCAAGCTGCTGTGATTTCTGCTGCCTTGTCTGGATAGTGTATCACTTTTATTCTAGTTTTCCTCATATTAGCAGACTTGAGGCACTGAGGGTTGGAGTCTCCCTAGAGAAAAACTCCAAATGAAGGAGGGAAATTTCCAGTGGGAAAAGGCTGACACAAAATCACTGATTCCCCCTTGCAGAAAAAGGATGTCAGTTTTAGTAACTGCTTACAGAGAACACTTCATGGGTATTTTTTCTACCTCAAAAATAGTGTAGCTTCCAGAGGAGTAAGATAGCTGAACCTGTGGTGAGATTTTCTAGTAATTATGGAATTTATTTTATTCTTTTCTTTATTTTTATTTCTTTTTTTTTCTTTTGCTCCAGCCCCATGGAAGAGGGGTTGGAGCTGGCTGATCCTTAAGGTCCCTTCCAGCACAAACCATTCTGTGATTTGCTGACAGCTCACCTTTTGGGAGGGATGCACTTTAGCTGGTACTTCTCTCTACATTTTTCCTAGTAAGACCAATTATTTAAGAATACAGTTCAAATTTCCTTTTCCCCCAAGGAGCAGACTGGTAATTTTTATTTGTGCAAACAGTTGGTAAAGAGAAGTTATCAGATGAGGTCACTGTGAACATTTGATCATCTTACTGTGTGTTTGGTTCAATTTGGTGAGCTACTGAATCCTAAATCTCTTTTTATTGTGCTAGATAAAGATTTATACTTAAATATATACTTGTATTTATCTTTTGGCAGCTTTTACCCATCCACACTCTGAGATTAGGAGTTGAGCTGGACACGTTTGATGGACATCATTATATATCATCCATTGCTTCAGACAGCCCAGCTGCAGCACTCGGTCTCCTGCAACTGGAGGATGAACTTCTGGAGGTAAAAAAATAAAACTGAACCCCCCCAAAAATAAAAATTAGGGATTTCCTGTTTGTTTGGCCTTCTTAAAATGCTTCTCTTAAGTTCTGGCTTGGCTGCTGTGTGTGCAAGAGTAGTATTGCAGAGTTAGTTGTGGAAGCAGAGTTGTGCTCTGGAATTCACATTCATTTTCTTCGCTGTTCCCTTCCACATTTATGGACAAAATGTCAGATTCTTGTGACCTCTCAGTGACTTCTTGGGGTTTTTTTTTTCTGAAATGTTTTAACACGAGTATCAAGAGTTACAAGGGCAGAGATAATATTTGTGTTGAGTTATTTGTAGTCCTGTGGCTCAGTCCTCTGCACAATCTGGCTTTAGCTTTTGTGGTGGATAATCTTTCTGAATATTTGTCACTCCTAAAAAATTTACAGCAGACTTAGGAATAGTGGTTCCAGTTACACAATAAAACTTTTTTGTTGAGTGTTGAACAATATTTGTGTGCATGAGCAAATGCATCAGTTTGTTTAAGTGTGTATAAAGAGGTCTTGGGGCAACTTTGGAGTTATCAGAGTCACGCCAGACCTGTTTTCTCAGGAAAAATGATTATTTGATAATATTAAAATAATTCCTGTTTTGTATATGTGTGTACATGTATCCATTGGTATCACAGCCTGCAAGTGAAAAGACAATAACTTCTTACTGAATGCATGCTCCTTGTGGAATATTTTGATATTTGAACCTTTTTTTAGTGGATGCAGAGAACATTTAATGGAAACAGAATTAGGCCTTCTGAAAGATTGATTTGTTAGGTGTACAGCTGTTTTGCTTTTACTTCTTCACCCTCTAACATCAAAAATTCATACTGGTATCACTAAGACCTAAAACATTTTCTTATTGCTTAATGGAGGAAATCTTGATTCCTGAAGGAAGGGATTAATGGAATGCTGGAAGTGTCATTTAAATTGCTTGGCCACTAAACAAAAAAAAATTTACACGAAAAGCAATAATGCAGTGCTGTAGAGTAACTTAGGAAACTTTAATTGTATGTATTTAACAGTTTCATGTATTACTCTGTACTTAGAATTAAGTTCACAGGTACGCCCAGACCTTGTGAGTATAAAATTTTTGCTACTCTGTAGTTGGGAAAAAACCTCCAACAAAATAAAAATGTGCTCTGGGGCTAAAGCTGGATGTGCCAGGTTTAGCCCAGGCTATGTTTTTGCAGCCAAGTTATAAATCCCCTTAAATAGGGGTTTGCAGTGGAAAAAGTGACAGCCCCGTTCCCCAAACAAGCAGCCTTACCTGGGCCTGATACATTTGGGATTGAAATGTGACCAGCAAGGATTTTTTTTTAAATATACAGTGAAGTTGAATGTTGATTATTTTAATGATGTGTTTGAATTATGACAGAAAGCACGATACCCCTCCTGTGCCCTTCATTTTAGCTAATTCCATTGTGTTCTTTTTTAGCAGTAAACTGCTTCTTTTGTTGTACAATTTCCCTGCTGTTTGAGGGCTGGCTGGCTGATGGGCTGAGTGAGTGGGTGTAGGGCACCTTTCCTGCTCAGAGGCTGATTTCTGGCAGCTGCAGGAGGAGAAATGGGAGTCCCCAGGTCTGCTGGGGGGTGCACAGCAGCTCTTCCCCATCCATCACGGGATGCTGAGAAGTGCTGGTAGCTTTCCACCCTGCTGCCACTCTCCAAGCATTAAAAAATCCTTACGCGTAGATCCTCCTGCTTAAATAATTAACTAATGGATGAGGCTGATAGCTCAGCACTTGCTGTAATTCTTGCAGAAAAAGCCCAGAGCAGTTTGTCTTAGCGTGGTGGAGGCCAGTTCCACCACTCTCCATTTTTCTGCTTGGCTGGGATGTAGAGTGTGAGAGGAACTCTGTGTTTCCCAGCAGTACCAACTATATTTACACTGCAAAAAAGCACCAAGTGGGGGGAAAAAATAGAAGTGATCAGGAAGCTAATGTTGGCTAAAGTGAGGTTGCTGTGAAGCCTTGGATGAGATTGAATCCCTCTAGTCAGCAAGGTCTGGGAGGTGAATGGAGAGGCTCTGCCTCAAGTGCACATGGACAAAGGTGTGTCCGTGTCTGGTGAGTGTTTCCGTGCTCTGTCTTCTTGGATCAAATGGGGTTTCTTTGCAGTTTGGCTATGGAGGGAAGTACTGAAGGTAATCTTCAGTTCTCCCCACTTGCTGTGCCTTGGTTCCTGTTGTGGAGGGACTTGGATGGGTGCTGGATCCCTAAACCAGTGGCTGCAGTGGGAACACTGGGTCGTGAGAGAGGCCTCAGGCAGCCTGAAGGAAATCCCTGGAATGGACGAGGTGTTGGGATTGAGTCCACAGCACTGACTGGGTTAAACCCCTGCTCTTTTGGGGCTGCAGTGCTGGTTAACACAGGTGATGTTCAGATCTCTGACCCCTGCTGCCATCCTGCTTTCCTCGTGTTTAGGGTGTTTAGGGACAGGATGGTTGTGCAAAGAGAGGTACCCTCGGGATATAAAGGTTATAAAATCGGTAAAAAAGGATGAATCACTTTCTTTTTTCCTGCAGAAATAGAATCATAGACTCACAGGATGGTTTGGGCTGGAAGGGGCATTGAAGCCCATCCAGTGCCACCCCTGCCATGGGCAGGGACACCTTCCACTGTCCCAGGGTGCTCCAAGCCCTGTCCAGCCTGGTCTTGGACACTGCCAGGGATCCAGGGGCAGCCACAAAAAAGTGCACCTACAGTATCCCATTTTTAAAGCACCTTTATCTCTCTATCTGTCTATCTCTCTATCTGTCTATCTCTCTATCTGTCTATCTCTCTCTCTATCTCTCTATCTGTCTCTCTATCTCTGTAGCTATCTTTATGGGTTTTTTTCTGTTTCAAAGTCTGTTGTTTAGAACATCCATTAACAACGTTCTTGTGTTATCACTCACAATCCTGGGTTTATGGTAAGGTAAGCTTTGACCCTTGTCAGGGCTTTCTGGTTAACTGTTTACTGTAAGTGGTTTCTTTCTTACTGTATAAATGCTCTTGCCTGTTTTCTGTAGGATCTACTTTAGTTTCAGCCGCTTGGTTGCATTTTAAACTGGCAGAGTTAGAATCACAGAATCATTAAGTTTAGAAAACACCTCTAGGGTCATCAAGACTGACTTTTAAACTACTTATGGTAGTTCTTGATTGATTGGAGCTCAAAACCCGTGTTTGCTTAAAATATTGTGAGAAAATCTAATTTTTTAGCTTTTGAAATTCAAACATGTAAGCCTAATGCTGAAAAAAAATCCCCAACAAAGAAACAGGTGAGAAAGAAGTAGGAATTCTAGGAAAGGTTTAGACTTGGAAAAGTGGTGAGCAGAAAAGAAGTTAGAGACATGATTTAGCAGTCAGTAGTCACAAGATCTTGGAGATGAGGATCTCACAGTAATGTACATATTCTTCAGAAGCATATGTTAATAAAACCATGCAAGCTGTGCCAGAATGCCCGGGTAAAATCAGACTTCCATGCTCAGATGGGGAAAAATACACGCCAAAAAAAAACCAAAAAAAAAGAAATAAAATAATCTGGTGGCTATTTAATTCTCTTCGTGTGGATGCGCGTTCCCTTTCTGCAGGTAAATGGAGTGCAGCTGTATGGAAAATCCCGACGGGAGGCCGTCACCTTCCTGAAGGAAGTGCCACCCCCTTTCACCCTGGTGTGCTGCCGGCGGCTCTTCGACGACGGCACCGAGTCCCTGGTGGACGAGCCCCCCGTGGCAGCCTCCCCTCCCCAGCAAAAGGTAGGCTCCTGCTGTCACCCCCTGGTGCAAAAGGACGGTGGCTTTTTGGGAAAGTGCACGTATTTCTGGGTTTTCACGGGTTGGGCTTGAGGAACTTCATTGTCCTGGGAAGACGAGGCAGGTAAATCACCGAGCTGCTTTGCTGACTGTACATCCCATTCATCATCCCTACGCTTAATAGGTGAGTGAGAGCTCTGAATTGCACTAAATCACGTCCTTGCCACCATTAGCTGATTGCTTCCATGTTCTGAGTAGGTTTTTATAGAACTGAGGAAAAAAAAAACCATTGAAATTTAAAATTTGTTTCTTTCCGTCGCAGGAGCTTTAAAGTCTCAAACTAAAGCTTGACACTTGTGGTTGCTCTTATTTGCAAAACTATTTACAGCTCGGCTTCTCATCTTTTCTGATTGTCTGGCCTTTCTATTAGCTGTCTGTGGTTAAATCTTTTATGCTATTTATTTTTCCCTTATGCATCTAATGGGACAGCTGAAGTTCATCAACATGTAACAGGTTAGTAATATTCTAACAATTAATTAGACTGATACATGGGTATTTGTGTGCCAGGCTGGGCTCTGATGCTCAAAACACGTAGGCCTGGGCCCAGGGGAGCACTCAAGGCAGCAAGCTGGAGAAAACTCTATTAATAATGCTCAGTGAAGTTTTAATTCCATAAAAGGTCCCATTTTAGGGCATGTATGCACCATTAATAATCAAAATATTGAAGGAACAGTGTTTGTAAAGAACTGAGAGAATGGTATTTGAAGCAGAGCTTTTATTTTCCAGGTGAAACCTGAGGAAAACTTCAATCCCGAGGAGGAAGAAGGGGAATTGGCATTATGGTCTCCTGATGTGAAGGTTGTTGAGCTGGAGAAAGACAAAAATGGTTTAGGATTCAGCATTTTAGACTATCAGGTATACTTTTCTGTATAAATCTCTTTGATCCTTTGTCTTGCATGGTGCCCTAAAGTGTTGTGGTGATTACTGGGTAATGGACCTGACACTTGGACCTGGAAACCAGAGGGAACAGTGAAGTATTTTGAGGCCAACTCTAGAGAGCATGGAGTGTTCTAAATCACTGATTACTGGACATGATAAAGTGCAAAACCTTTAATGAAACTCCACCCCTTAACTCTGAGTTTAATGACTAAATGTTGGGGAAGGTTGTTTCTTTGTTGTATTTTGTTTTCACTTGGAATGGCTTTTCAGCTGTGAGAGTGGCAAGCGAATATTCTTGGGTATTAGTTGGAGTTGATTATATTCTTAATTGTTAAACTCCTTAGAAATTAACAGACAAGTCTTTAATTGGAAGGGAATCCTACTAAAATTAATGGATCCTTCTTTCAAAAATACTGACTTCAATTAAACACGTAGAAACTCTCAAAATCTGTAGTCAGAATGAAATGTTCTTCATATTTCTAGTCAACATGATTTTTTTTTTAAACCTCCAGTCACCATATTTATAAGGAAATCAAATCGCTGGATCACTCTTTATAATAATATACACATCACATCTGAGTGCTGCCTAAACATTGTAGTTTAATGAAATGTGTTCAACTGTTGTACATAAATGTCAAGCCATATAAAATTCACTTTTTGATACAATAAGGCAGGAATTGGGAATGAATTAGAGGGAAAAAATACTTGAAGTATTAAGCAAACCCATTAATTCTATATTTTACCAGTGCGATTTAAGATTACTGAAAATAGATCCTGTTAGTCATTTTAGCTGACACATGTTGTGCTGCAGTGCCAGCTCTACTCTAGAGTTGCTGGGAGTCTTTACAGAGCAGTAATACACAGATTTGCTTTTAAGTTCTCATATAATCAGAATTAATGAAGGCTTTAATAACAGGCTTTTTATTTACTTATTCGCAGATGCAAATACACGAGCAATGTTGTGGTACTTTCAGCTAAATTTAAATGCATTCTAATCAATTCTAAATGAGTGGTAAACCACTTAATCTGAGATCTTTATAATTTCGAGATATTTATGTATAAAGTGTATAAAGTATGTTCTTTTGTTTGGGATTTGCCTCTTAGATCTCTTACACTTTTCATCATCTGCAGATTAATTTTTATGGAGAGATATCTGTGTCTCTGTGTGTGTTTATGTAAATACATCCATCACATCCTTGAGTGCAAGGCAAAGAAAATAAATAATTGTCCATGCTACAGTGGAGGCAAGGAAAAAAAAAAAAACCTGTGTGTGGTTCCTGGGAGAATGTTTGGAATTCTCAGCACAGATTTGCTGGGAAGCACAGAATTACAGCAGTGTTTAATTGTGCCTCAAAGGACCTGGAGACCCTTCTTTAAAACATGAAAGGTGTTTTTTTAGGCACATACTCTTTGTTTTACCGGAGAAAATTCAAGCCTTATAATGGGAAATGGTACTGCTTGTGCTCTGTATCCACTGCTGATTTTGCTTCTTTTTAAGGAATGTGATTTTTAATTTTTTTTTTTTTAGCTATTTTTCAATGAAGATGGGTCCTCCAATGGCCCATCTTCATCATCAGTGAGTGACCAGCCTTTCTAGGCTCCCAGAGTGTTGGTGGAGGTAGGGTAGGGAGGAAAATGCTTTTGGAGGGGAGATTGTGAGCAGGAGGCCTGTTTGTGATGCTGGTAGTGAACACATAAGGACTGACTCTGCCCATTACAGAAGTTTAGGGGAAGTTTGGCTTTCCACACCCACCTTGGAGGCGATGTGACTACCCTGGGTTTTTAAGATCAAATTATTTCTGTAGCTGTTGGTTGCAGTGACACTTCAGAAATACTGGAAGGGCCTCAGGAAGTTCAGTGGGAGCAGGGAAGTGGCACCAGAGTTACCAGGTGGTGATGCTCTGTTATCCCACCTCGCTCTGCCCCACGCCGAGCTGTGACAACACCTTCAAACGGAGGATCCCAGTGCATCCCAGCCCTAGGGAGGGACTGGTGGCTGCTCTCTGCAGTGGTTAAGGAGCCCTGGAGCCCTGCTCATACATTTCTGACAGTGAGAGATGCCAGACACGCTGCAGAAGCACGAAAATGCTCAGCAATTACAGGCCAGGCTGCTCCCAGTGCTCTGGAAGGTTCTTGCTGCTGCTTTCCGTTCCTCTTTGGTACTTGTTTTCAAGCACAGGGCTTTTTACCTTTCCATCTTAATTTTGATTGTGGAACTAGATGTGGTGCTGAGAGCTCATAGAGTATATAATTCATAATATTTGCTGTTTTGTTTCTCAAAACTGGCTGCATGCTCAGCAGAAAGGATGCTGTGCCTCAGTTGTCCTAAATTCTGTGCTTCCCAAGTCATGCTCTGGAAAACAGAGTTAATAAAAACTCTTTGTGAGGCAGAATAGGAGTCTGAGTACGTGGAAAACGGAATGCTGAGATCAAGAAAATTATTACTCTGGCATATTAATTTTTAATGGGCTGTCTTTCTAATAATGTTTCATCTATCAAATAAATGATAAGCATATCCCAAGTGACTTGCAGGATATTCCCAGAAATGTACAAGCATAATTCCAATGCCTATATATTTTAATGAACTAATTACAAATTAATTATACCAATTATGCATAATCAATAGTATTTCTACTTTGTCCTGTGTTTTCTTTTGATTGTCTTTAGGGATTTAAGAGCTTAAAACAGAGCCACCTTCTTTTTTTTAAATAAGGTTTGTGCAAATGTTTCTAAAACTTTGGGGTAGAGTTACCCCTTTTGCTATGACAGGATAATATTTATATAGGATATTCTTCATCTTCCTGTGGTATTTATGTACTAAAAAAACCCCTTTTTTCCCCCTTTGAATGCTGTAATTTGTAATTATGTAGTAGGAAATCTGCTCTGCTGGCAGCAAGGTCGGTACTTGGCAAGAGGGGAGGTGGATGGGAAGCCGATCCTGTGGATTCTTGAAATGATGGATTTCAATGGATTTTCCTTTTTCTTTTATTCAAGTAAGAAACACTGAGGACGTCTTAAAATGCAATCTGTGGCTTTTTCTTTTGTCATCACTGTTTTGGGACCTGGTTGAAGCTCCTGGGCCAGGCACTGCTTTTTCTTGGTGGTGCTTAGATGGGAATGCTGCAGAGGTCTCTTGGCCATTAAAAAGGTGTGCTGCTCAGTCTTCTGGCCAGCTCCTCCATGAAGTAATACCCTCTGCCTCCCTTCATTTCCTTCTAGCTTCACTTGGAGAAGCTGCTCTGCCTTTCACCTCCTCACTAACCTTTATGTAGTGCTGCTGGCACAGGCAGTGCCAAGTGTGCTCTGAGGGTGAGGGAGGGACCCGGCACGCTGCTTGTGGAGGGATTTGGGATCACCTGGGATGGAAGGGGCTGCAATCAGTGCATTTTGTGTTCTCTGTCAACAGACCTGACAGTATCCAGCTTAACAGTACGTTTGTCTAGCCTGGAGCTAATCACAGAATCCCAGAATGGTCTGGGTTGGAAGGGATCTTGACTCTCATCCAGTTCCAAACCCTGCACCTTCCACTAGACCAAGCTTGCTCCAAGCCCTATCCGGCCTCCTGGCCAGAAAGTCAAGAGCTAAGCCATTGTTTTCAAAACCAATCCCTTTTCCTTAGAAAGAAATTAAAAGATACATTATCTGGTTAAAATAGAAGAGAAATTCCAAAGACACCGTGATCCCAGGGCGTTAGAGCAAGAGGAAAGAAAAATCTCAGGAGATTTCTAGAGAAAAAGAAGAGATCACAGTAGGACAGAAGGTACTTTGAGCCCTGAAACAGTGTTTACCAAAGACCTGATGCTTTGCAGGCCAACAGATTCTGTCAGTAATGTTTTACAGAACTATTGGAAAAACCACAGGTAGCTGAATTGCAGATTTCTTGAGGCAGTATTGACCAGAAGGCAACTTGAATGGTCTGATGAGCTTTTATCAAATTAAACAAAAAGCTGAATGGACTTTATGTGGAGCTTAATTTACTGGGCTTTGAAGTCAGAGTCTTTTTAGAGCAGCTGTTTCAGAGTGCATGAAACTGGAGAGGGCGAGGGGTGGAAGGGGAGGTTTGACATTTTACATAACTCTTGGGAAGGACTCGGAGATGCCGTTGCTCCCTGTCTGTGCTGAGACAGAAGTCCCCAGTGCCTGGTTGCTTTTGCACAGTCCAGCTGCCCTGGAGAGCTGTCAGGCTGGAGGAGCTCATGGACTCACCTGCTCCAAGTGATCCAGGGAAGCAGAAAGAGGCATTTCAGCACTCCAGGAGCTTCAGGTTACCCTGAGCTGCAGAAGCAGCGTGAATTGTGCCTGCCTTGGGCTGCCTGGGTCAGTGCTCCGGGGATTTTCCTGTGGTCTAGCAACAGGGACCCCACAGCTGCCTTATTCCTGGCTTCCCTTTATTATTAGTAGCAGTTTTTCGTGCTGTTGAACTGAGGTCTCTTTTGCTGCACATTCAGCAGGTTGTGTTTTGTCCTTCTCCCAGGGAGCATGGGAAACAATTGTTTTCTCTTTTCTAACAAAATCACTGCATAGTCATTCATGGCAGGAAGTGAAGCAATTTAAGTGTCTCCAAATATCTTTCCTCTTTTCTTTATGCCCCAAACAGGCTCCAGATGTAGAGTTACAAAAATGCAAGCTGACTTCTTATTTGTAGAAGGTGCTATTCAAGTAGATTATAATTTTTTTTTTTTTTTTGCTTTCTTGGTCTGTTCAGCAGCGAGATGCAGGCTGGAATGCTTTGACAAGTTGCTGGCTAAACGTTTGCCCTCTTGTGATAATTTGAGCTTTGTCTGTTCTTGTGATAAGTTTGTTATGAACAAAGAAGGATATTCACGTCTTTGTTAAGCACATTTTCACCTGATCATGTGATGGAAACCTGTGGCTTACTGGCAAAAGCTGCACAGCTGTATTAAAAAGCAGTTTTACAATGGCTATCAGCTTGGTACTGGGAAAACTGATAAAGGCAGCTTTTCTCCCATCTCTACAACCCATCCACATTCATTAACATCAAAGTTCTGTAAGCCTCAGTACCAACTGTGTTGGTACTCATCTCACGGAGGATTTGCTTCTCTCCCCCTATGGGAAAGTTCTACATCCTTTAAATCATATTAAGCTGCTTCATGTGTAAAATAATTCTTAATAGTGTGTCATGAATTGAATTCAGTGTAGCTTTTTGAAAAATTCTCTTGGAGTTCAGCTTAAAAACTACTTTTCAGGACCTAAGAGCCGGTGAATGCAGCTGAGCACATTCCTGGGGAAGTTTCTGAGGTGTTCATGATTAGTGGATTCCAAAACCTCAGTGCTGAGAGGTTGTGTTGGGAGAGCAGAGACCACTTTAGTGAGAAATCAAAGAGATTTTGTATCGCACAGGAAGATACAGACAGACCCACAGGCACAGCTTGGTGAGGGGCAGGTCTGGAGAACCTGGAAGTCACAGGAGGGGTTGGGTATTCCCTGACACTGGGCTGGAGGGGGTCATCAGTCTGACTCGAAATGAGAAGTTGGGAGGAATCTCACAGAATCACACAATTATTTAGGGTGGGAAAGTCCTCTGAGAGCTTTGAGGCCAACTCCTCCCCTCAGCACTGCCAAGGCCACCACTGCCCCGTGTCCCCAAGTGCCACATCCACAGGGCTTTGAAATCCCTCCAGGGATGGGGACTCCACCACTGCCCCGGGCAGCTGTGCCAGAGCTGGACAACCCTTTCCATGAAGAAACTTTCCGAAATATCCACCCTGAGCCTCCCCTGGCCCAGCCTGAGGCCGTTCCCTCTCCTCCTGTCCCTGTTCCCTGGCAGCAGAGCCCGACCCCCCCTGAGCCCCCTCCTGTCAGGGACTTGTGCAGAGCCACCAGGGCCCCCCTGAGCCTCCTTTGCTCCAGGCTGAGCCCCTTTCCCAGCTCCCTCAGCTGCTCCAGCCCCTTCCCAAGCTCCATTCCCTTCCCTGGACACGCTCCAGCCCCTCCATGTCCTTCTTGTCACAACCTCAGGATTCCAGGTGCCTCAGCAGTGCCCAGCACAGGGGACAGGCACTGCCCTGGTCCTGCTGCCACAATCCAGGTGCCATTGGCCTTCTTGGTCATCCGAGCCATGCACAACCAGTTTTTCCAGGAGAATGCTGTGGGGAGCAGCGTCAAAGGCTTCACAGAAGTCCAGGTGGACACATCCACAGCCTTTCCCTCATCCGCTAGGCAGGTGTTGTGGTTTTGGCTGGGATAGAGTTAATTTCCCTCCTGGTAGCTGGTGCAGTGCTGTGTTTTGGATTTAGCATGAGAACAATGTTGATAACACAGTGATGTTTTAGTTGTTGCTAAGGAGCGATTACTCTGAGTCAAGGACTTCTCAGTTTCCCATGCTCTGCCAGTGAGGAGGTGCACCAGAAGCCAGCAGAGCTGATCTGAACTAGCCAGAGGGATATTCCATGCTGTAGGGATATCATGCTCAGTATATAAACAGGGGGAGTTGGCCAGGAGGGGTAAATCACTGCTCAGGAACAGGCCGGGCATCAGGGTTGTACATCATTTGTTTTTTCTCAGGTTTTATTCCCCTCTCTCTTTTTGTTATGTCCTTTTTCATTATATTTATTAGTATTAGCATTTTTATTGCCTTTTATTTTATTCAGCTCTTAAACTGTTCTTATCTCAGCCATGGGTTACCCTGGCCAAAACTGGGGCAGCAGATTTTGGTCGAGCAGGACCTGCCTTTCACAGAGCCGTGCTGATCCCCAGGCTGTCCTGCATTCAAAAAGGACAGAGATTTTCCTTATCCCTCCTTTTGCTGTCTTGTAGAGCAAATTCTAGGAGCATCCCTCCTGGCCCTGTGAGCTGCAGCAGCTCTGGACAATACCTGAGTTTGCAGAGAAACTGGAACATTACTGAGAACATCTGTTTTTCTTTGCTTTGTCGCATATCCTTGAAATAAATGCTGAGCAGTATTATTACTATTAACCATTAGAAATGTTTTCCCTTCTTCCCCCGAATTCTCCAATCTGGTTGTTCTTTTTCATTTCCTGCTAGAAAGAATAGCTTTTAATAAAAACAAAAAACCCCAAACCAAAGAAATTCATTATTATTCCGCAGATGTCTTCTGCCTGCGAGAGAAGGCGAGAATTTAAAGGGACAAAACTGTAGCTGGATTTTCTGTTAACCACTTGGTAAATCTCAGCGAGGCTGAGATGATGTGGCTGAGGCTCGAGGAAGCTGTGCTGGCCTGGCAGTGGGCATGTGGAGATGATGGAGCAGTGGGTGTGGAGGAGCTCAGCCCAGACAGCTCCGAATCTGCTCTGAAATGATGAGATTTGAGGTGTACGCTGGTGCTGATGGATAAATGTGAAGTATCCTGAAAACTCATGGAAGTTATGAGGTGTTCTCTTTACCCAGTACCTCACCCTGCTGGAAGATGCTGCTCCCCAAACCCAAGGAGTCCTGTCACACTTGGAATTTTCTGTCTGTTCTCAGTGTGATTTGCTGTAATCTTAAAATCCGCTGCAGCCTCTCTGCCAGCCCTTCTGTCTGCTCCCCTGGCCACCCCGCTCCTCATCCCTGGAAGTGTTCAAGGGTAGACTGGATGGAGCTCTGAGCAGCCTGGGATAGTGGAAGGTGTCCCTGCCCATGGCAGGGGGTGGAAGGAGATGAGCTTTAAGTTCCCTTTCAACCCAACCCAGTCTGGGGATTCTGTGGGTCTTTGGGCCAAGTCGCTGTTTGCAGATCCTTGTTGCATAAAACCCAACCTGTGCTGTGTCCCCACTTTGATTTCCCAGCTCCTTCTGCAGCAAGTCTGCCATAATTCCCGTGTTTGCTGTTTGTGAAGTGAGGTTTCCACGCAGAGGAGAGCTCTGGTTTGTGTGAAAACACATCCTGTGCTTCCACAGGCTTTTACCAGTGCTGAGGCCAGCTCCCCTCACAGGTGGAAGTGCTGCTGGGCTCTCTGGTTGGATCTCTGGTTCAGGAACTCTTTGAATCTGAAAGCTGATCAAACCCACAACCTGTGTCAAAGCCCACTGAGCACAGGCTGTGTAGGTGATACCATTTATGCTTTTCCCCTTGGCTTGTTGGTATTCTTTTTTCTTCTTTCCCACACATCTCTATCCCTTCTTTATCTCATCACACAGTGGCTTTCCTCCACTTCCTTATGAGTTCTGGGATTTTTTTTTTTCTTATCTCCGTGGCTTTTCCCTGTAGTCAGCACTCAGTGTGTTTTTTCTGGAGCTGCAAAGTCTGAAAGTCTAAGATACTAAGAGAGCCTAATGAATGTAATCCCTGTGACTTTAGCTCCGTCGAGAGCAAATATGAAAGGCGGATAAAACCTTCGATGGATTGAGAAGTTTGATAAATTAAAAGATAGCCACAGGCACCTGAGTCCTCTGCACGGTGGCACTGAAAACGCCCAGAGCCGGTGCCTATCTTTGATCTTTTTGTTTGGGAAGAGCAGTAGTGTGTGAGGTCTTTTCCCTGGGGTCCCTGGTGCACAGCAGAGGGGTGGGGACTGCGCTGTGCCCTCCTGCCCTGCCAGGCCCACGCGGCTCTGAGTCGCCGTGTTCGTGCTTGCTGGAGAAGCTTGATACGATTTCAGATCCCAGATGATGAAAGCCTGGTGTGGGAAACCCATTGTGCCACCTCCTCCTCTTATTTTGCTGTTCCCTCTCCTCCTCTGGGTGGGGCTCGGTGTGGTTTGTTTCTGTTTTTTCTCCCTTCCCTGCGAATTCCTGTTCCTTTGCTGACATTTCCCACAACAGAAGTTTTGATTAATGCCGGCTGCACACCAGAGCTTCTGAAATTCATTGCTTTATTCCCTCACTGCAGATCAATAAATAGTAATGTTTTATTTCCAGTGCTTTGCCTTACATCACAGCAAAGTTCAGCGTTCCTCCTCGAGTGCCGCTCTGTATTTAAGTTTGTGTTGCTTCAGCACATCAGCCTGCAGTTTATTTCTTTGGTACAGCCAGGGGCTGTGCGTTGTGTAATCTCCTTCCTGAGCAGTCCTGCTGACTGCAACCCGAGTGCAAGAGGCAGACACAGGTCTGAAATGCTTCGAATTTCACTCCACTGCAGTGGATCTAACCAAAACCAGTCGAGCACTTTCTCAGGGATGTTTTTCCAGGCTCCAGAGTGCCTTTGGCAGTTCCTACGGCCAACTGCTGTAAACATGCTGGAGTGAGTGAACAGAAGATTTGGACCTTGAGTCTCAACCCTAAAGTGAGGCCACCTTAAGGAGGGATTCAGACCTCACTCAGAGCTGGCTCTCCTTCTCTTCCCTGTCTGCTGGGAGGCACTTGGTGCTTTGAAAAGGCTGTAGGGAACTTGTCAGTCTTGATTCTTGCAGCCCACTGGCATTGTTGGTGCCACTGTGGAGGGTGGCTCTGCGAAGGGAAGGACGAGCACTTCACAAAACGAGAGCATGGATGAGTACTTTGAGTAATTTCACAACACTGAGCGTACAGGTACATTACTCACGTGCACTTCTGCCTTTGTTCTACACAACAGTGAAACAAACATAAAAGGCCTCTGGTTCTTTTCATTGTTGATGGGTGTCTTTTCCTTGCACAGCACCAAAAGTGTTGTGTCTGAGAGTCTTCCAGCCTGGTATCTTATTCACTGAAGAGTTTTAAATATGGATATGTGTGTTAGACCTGGAAGTGGTCCCATGCAAAATGTAATGAAGCTGGGCTGCTCTGACCTCTGAGCTCCAACGCGTTTGTCTTGGCTCCCTCACAGAAACCTGCAGTATACAAATTGGCACTTGTAAAAATGTTCAGATAAATCAAAAAATGGTACAGGGGGAAAAAGTTTCAAACTGTTTCTTTTGGGATCCTTCGCCATGCTATTTTGGATGTGTGTGTTTTTGTGGCAGCAGGCAGCTTGTTGCTTGAAGAAAGCTGAAATATTCTAGGAAGTCGGGCTAGCTGGATTTAGATCTCAAGTGATGCCAAAACTAATACAGCCTGTAACTAAGTGAGAGTGACTTTGCACAGGGAATGTCAGTCACCCGCAGCTTTGTCTTGCATTTTCATATGAGCCTTTAAAAAAGCAAAACACAAACAAAACCCCGGCAGACGTGGGAGCTGCTCCCATCCAGCAGAGCTGTAGTTCCAGTGCTCCTCATCCTCGGCGCAGGGCGAGTCTGCTGGGGCTGGCAGGGTGGATGGGATGGGTTCTCAGAGCAGGGAATGAATGCCTGCGGGAGCTGGGCTGGCCTGGAGTGCCCTCTCTTGGCTGCTGCACACCTCACCTTTCGGGATGGACAAGGGGCTGGTCAGCCTGGTTTATCACTCTGATTTCCCAGCAGGGTGGGCAGAGGTCAGCTGCGCTGGTCCTGTCCCCAGCTTTGCTTCCCAAGGCCCTGTGAGCGTGGGTGTTTGGTGCCCGTGGCAGTCAAAGCCACAATAGTCACAGCTCCAGCATGGAACGTAGGACTCTCCTAACTCCCTGCTCCTGGGACTCTTAACATTTTAGCAAAGCTCAGGTTTTTAAGAGATTTCATGCTGCTCCTAACCCAGGGATCCCCGAGGCAGCGACTGCAGTGGCCCCTGCCTGACTCTCCACTGCTAAATGAATCCAGAACAAATGAGCCTCTGAAAATAAGGAGAAAAATTTGACACCTGGACTCCAGGAAACATTTGTGGATTTTGATGGGGAAGGGAAAACCTATGGTTCAGCATAGTTAAATATATGGTGTGCTAAGTATGAATAAAATGTGGCTGTTTTTAACAAGTTCATAGGCTCCGTGGCTGGCTCGGGCACAAAGGGAAGGACACCAGCTACAGCACACGAGTTCCTCAAAGGGTTACCTGGAGGCCACTGTCCTGAGCTGCTGCTGCTGCGTGGCAGGGGGCAGATCTCAGCGTTTACACAAGTGGCAAACGTTCTCTGGTGTAATTCTTATCTTAAAAAAGAGCTTGTGTCAGTGCTCGCGAGTTGAAGGGGGTTTGTCTCCTCACGACCCGACTTTGCAGCCCAGTTCCTTTCCTCGTTGTTCATGAATGATTCATGGGAGTAAAGGAATCCTTCAGGAAAGGTAAAAGTTCCTCTTAAATTGTGCCAAGGCCTGCTCATGACAGTCTTGGAGGTCTTTTCCAATCTTAATGTTTGTATGATTCGTGCTGACTTTAAGATGGTCAGTTTGCATGGCATTGTCCACTGCACTCTCCTCAGGCTCTGATACAAAGCCATGTGGTAATTTTTTGAAATATTGAAATTGTGTCACTTCTGGGTTTGGGGCGGGGGTTTCTCCCCAACTTGTGAAGTCCATCCCAGTAACTGAGCCTTCGCTTTAAAGCAAAGGCTGAAATCTGGTCCTGCCTGCTGGTGACTAAAAATCACTATTATCTGGCCAAGTAAAATGAGTCTAGAGCCTCAGGGTAGGTGTGCAGCCACACTGGTGCTCTTCAGTAACTTGGAATGGTTCTAGCTGCTCTGCTAATGTGGAGGCAGCCCCAAAACCCCACTGTGGGAGTGAACTTGCCTTTTAACTACACTAGCTATATACAAACCATACCTTTTGCACTTAGTATAGAAGGCAAGGATCTGTTTTTCATCCTGCTGCAAGCACTGCTTTCTTTCAAAAACGAGACAACAGCCCTCACAGTCCGGTTGCAGTCACCATTTAGAAAATGTGAATTTGGTGTTTGCTGTCTTGTTTTAGCAGCTGTTTCTTTAGGGTGTGCTTGGGGTCGAGGGTAAATCATAAGACGAGGTTTCAAAAAATCACAGTGATCCTTTGGTTTGGGTGAGGAAAGCAGAGTGCAATCCACAGTTGTGATGGAATATTAAATTACAGAGAGAGCCTGGGTACATGATTACACCTTGAAATTCAGTGGGTCTGTGCCTTCCTGTGCAGCTTTTGTTGCATTTCTTGTGGCAGTGGCACCGTGGTTCAGCCGCTGGTGAACTCTGAGGTTTTGAGCACTGCTGGTGCTGCTGGCTGAGCTCTCACTGTGCAGTTCCTCTGCTCTTCTCTCCCTGTACAACAGCTCCCTCTGCTTGAAATCAGCAGTGGAGTTGTTTTCTACTCGCCTGGACAACAGTTTTTAACATGGGCCCCTTTTTTAAGATTCCTGCTGCTCTTCATGAAGCAATTCCAGTGCATGGCTTGTGCTCGTGTGTGTTGTAAAGCAGGGAAAATAACCACGTTGTCCTCAAAACTTCTCTGCCTAGGAGCTGTTCCTTCGCAGGAACTCCCTTCCTTTTTAGCATGAGGATTAAAGTTGCTTGGAACTTCTTCCAGCTAAATTATGATGATTTACTGAGCAAAACTGTTTCTATTTCAGTGGCGAGTTGAAGCAGGACTGCTTCTCATCAGAAATGTGGTAGTTAGGCCACTGACCCTGCACAGAAGCAGCTCATGGTGACATTCCCATGTCCTGCTTAAGTGGTTCTAAACCAGAACCCAAAAAAGAGCAGTTTTGGATCAGGCAGAGCAGGGATTTGAAGCTGGTTCTCCCCCATCCTCAGCCAGCACCGTAATTGCTGGGCCAGCCATTCACTCACAGAATTTTGTCAGCTTATCTGCATGGGTGGGGGTGAGCGCTGGGCTTGTTTTGTTCATTTTTTACCAATATAGCTAAGCCAGCAAAAGTCATATTATAAAAGCTGTTGTGTCAGCAAAGGTGTAGTTCTGCTGAGAGAGCACTCGCCCATTCAGGGAGCCAGCATAAACCTCCCCTGCCATGGCAAGATGAGCCCACGACAGGAAAACTTGCTGGTTTAGTTCTCCAGCAAAGCCTCCCTAATGCCAGCTGTGCCTGGTTTGCTGGGAAGTGGCTGTCTGGGCAGGATCCTGGCTCTGCAGAGATGTCCAGAGGGTTATTTCTGATTTGCAGTGGAGCAAACCCCCAGATTAAAGCCATCTCAGAAGTCTGGTTGGTTCCAGGGTCGTGGTGCTGCTTGGGCACAGGGCCTTGCTGGCGAGGGCAGGCAAAGCCCACCCTGAGCAAAGAGCAGCAATAACTTCAATTTTCTACATTCACCACTTAGAGCAAAGCTTTTTTTTTTTATTTCACATTTTGGAATCCCTTTGGATTCTTCTTCTGAACTTCCTGCTCTTTGGTTCCCGAAAATCTCCCCGGAGGCTGCAGCTCGTGGCTGTTGGAAGTGCAGGGAATCCTGCCCTCAGCACCAGGTGCAGCAGGTTTTTTGGGCACAGACACGGGGGCAGCACGAGCACCTTGGCTCAGGAGGCAAACACAGGGAGCCTGCTGGGCATGGCACTCACCAGAAAACCTCTTGTGTGCCCTGCGGATAAATTATAAAATTACAGAATTATAAAAGAGCGGGATCAAGCAGTAGAACAGGAGAGAATTGTTGCTAATCTTTATTTTCTTGAATCCTGCTCCAGCGTGGCTCTTCCTGCTGAAGTCTAATTTCACTTCTCTAATTTCAGCCTTTTACAGATATTACAGGCATTGCCTCATATGTTTGCACATACCTTAAAAAACGTGTGCCCTTGGAAATAAGTGTATAGCCATATAAAAATAAAGAGTTTTAAAAGCATTCCTGTTTTCAAATTAACACTGAGGTGCTGAATTCATGGTGGTCTTTGTGATTGGTATTTTGCCCTTTTTTTATCCCTCCCATGCCCTGAATAAGATGCAAGTCCTGAGGGAAAAATAGTTCATGATTATACATTTGGAGACCCAGTGCATGCAAGGAGCATTTCTGAGCTTTATGAGCCCTTACCAAGGGGGAGAAATGCTATTTGCAATCTTAAAAAAACAAACGAGGAAACAAAAATTTTTAAAAATTAAAAACCCATACAGTTGTTTTGTGTCTCTTTCTGCCACGACAAAATAATTTATAATTTCATTGGATTGAGGATAATTCTTTTAATGAGTGAAAGCATGATAGAAGTGGTACAGAACACAAAGCAAAGGCTAATACTGGATGAAGGAGTAAGTGAAGTGGATATCTTTGCATCAGTTTACAATGTGTGTAATATTTTTGTGCTTCACACTCTCTGTATCCACCACTACAGTGCTCCTTGTTTGCAGTAATCTTGGTTGCTCTTCTGTTGCTGTCTCCTGTTCCCTGTTAAGGTGGAGAAAATGTCTCTTGTAAGTTGTCACGTGGAGTTGACAAAGCAGAAACACTGCAGCAACACAGCACACATCAGCTGCTCTTTCTTCAAGATTTGGGGGTTTCATTTGAACCTAATTATTTTGAATTAAATCTCGGACGTTGCAATGATTTCTTTTCCCATCGTTTTGGCTGCTCTGAAGCCCTCGGGTGACGTGCAGAGTGGTTATTTTCTGTGACATTAGCACGTCCCAGGCTGGATGGAGGCGGGTGGAAGGCTGCCAGTGTTGTTGTTCTATTTACAGGTTGGCCTGGCTGTGCCTGTGCGTGCAAGGAGAGGGCAGGCAGGGTATCGGTCACCTTTCAGATCTTAACATTTCTTAATGGATTAGGCAAGTGATGGAATATCTTCCTTTTTGCAAACTGTGATTAGCAGGCAGTGTTTTTTCAATGCCTCAGCCAGGCTTCATTTCGGTAGCGTTAGGGGATGAGCGTGCTTGGGTGCTCTTTACACTCTCCAAACAAACACCATCTTTCAAGGCCTTCACTCGTGGGGTGTTTTTTTTCATTTTTCCCCCCCAGGACCCCCTGGATCCAGCAGGAACAGCCATTGTGATCAGCTCCCTGGTGGCAGGTGGAGTGGCCGAGCGCGGGGGGCAGATTTTGCCGGGTGACCGCTTGGTGTTCGTGAATGAGAAACACTTGGACGGGGCCACCTTGGCAGAGGCAGTGGAAGTGCTGAAATCTGTGCCCCCAGGCACAGTTTCCCTCGGAATCTGCAAGCCTCTGGTGGTAAGAACTGATTTTAACTATTTTTTTTCCTTATTTGATCCTGTGGCGTGCGTGGGCGGGGTGATTGTGTTTGTGGGGAGAATTCAGGGTAGGGTACGTGTGCATTTGGGAAACAACTGAGTTGCTGTGCTTTGAGAGCTCCAGAAATTCTGGCAAATGGGCAGCTCGGTGTCCAAAACGTCTGACTGGACAAAGAGCACCCTCCAGTTCCTCCTTAGAGCACATCCACGTGGAGCTGGGAGATGTCCTGGGCAGACCCATGTGCATTGTGCACAGGTGGAACGAGGTTCCAGCAGTTCAGCAGCCCAGCTCAATGCCTGCTGGTGCCCATTTCTCTCTGAGACACTGCTAAGTGCTTGCTTGAGCTCCACTGACATCAAAGAAACTGACTCTGTTTGAAGTCAAGACTAAATTCAAGCAGAATTTCCCTTTTCTGGAATCAGGGCTTTGGAACGTAGTTTAGTAGGGAATGCTGCAGTATTGTTCATCAAGGGCGCCCAGGCAAAATTAATTAAAGCCCCAGTTAATAGAAAGTGCTTGTAATTCAAAGGGGTAGAGGAGTTGTGAAATAGGAGCGTAGGAAAGCTGTCAAATATATTCTTTCCTTGGCTAAAAATTGGTATTTTGTTGTTCATATCCTTGTATTTGTCTTTCTTCCCTACACATCTCTTGAGGTTTTAGTGCATCTGAGCCAGTATCTTCAAAGAATAAAAGCTGTTGACTTCATCTTCTCAATTCAGGACTTTCTAGTTCTGTAACCTTTCCCTGTCTTTTTTCTAATGGCTGCTTCTCCTTCTCCCTTTTTAATTTATTGAAAAATGTGGGAATTCGTTTTGTCGATTTCCTGACTCATTGTTTGGATTACCTTTTTTTTAGGGAGAACGCAGAGAGGAGGAGAACATGCACGGGGTGGATACTAACAGCATCAAAAGCAGCCCTGGGTCTCCAGAACCAATGGATAACACCAATTTCTCAGTAATACTTGAAGCACCACAGGTATTTGGTTACTTTTTTGGTTCAGCTCAAGTTTACACAGACAGGAAATGATGTTTCAAAGTAAAAAATGTAGTAAGTTTTTTAGATAAGACTGAAAGTATTGGATTCCCTCTGAAAAAGCCTCTAACAGCAAACTGTATGCCAAGTGCACTGTGAGCAGGGAGCACTTACAAATGCAGTTCCCAGACTGCCTTATCAAATTTATTATGTCATTAAAATACCTTGGATTACCTTGGATATGAAATAGGAATGCTGTGTTGTTGTTATTAGTCAGAAGTGGTGGGCTCAGCTTTGCAGGGAAAGTAAAGAATGGAAGCAGAACGCTTTTAATTATCATGAAGCAAAACAAAAAAGTAGTTTAGGGGCACTCTTGAAATATTTTCTTCTTCATAGCCTTCTGTAGCCTTCCGATGTTCTCTGGAGTGATTTCTTTACTCTTGCCTCGACTCTCCTCTTTCTTACTCTCTGAGAAATAATTCTGTTTATTGTGGGAGGATGTGGCACCAAAGATAGTGAGGAACTCAGATACCAGGGTAACAGGCAGTAATACTGCAGTTCTCACCAGTGCAGAGCTAGAGAGATGTGGATATCTTTTAACTTTCATCTGTTCTCAAGTGCTTTGCAGAATTCATGTGGGTAAATGTATTATTTTCAGACCAGAAAATACAATACAGAAAGGATCATCCAGAACTGCAACACAGGAAGAAAAATAAATTCCAGATTTTCACGTAGCTAAACAGGTGTACCTGTCTCTGGATGCAAACCTATTTTTAATGCTGAAATGGTAGATTAGAAGGACCAAAAGGAGCAGTATTATGGGGTAGATGTGGGTATACTGTGAAGAAATCAGCTTGGATGATGATAAATGATGTTTGCTGATTTTCACGATGTAAAATAGCATTTCTTGTTTTCCGGGGGTGTGGGAAGGGTTGCAGAGAATTAGTCCTCTGCCAGCTCAGATTGGTTTTCTACTTCCTAAATGAAACCAATGTCTATTAGTATTTTTAAAGAAAGTATTTTATCTTAAAGTCCTGAAACTGGAACGACAAATTTGAACAAAACACCCACAGAGGAATTTACTTGCATTTTGTTTTACCCCACGTGTGACAGCCTTGGTAGCAGCTAAAATTCCCATCCATTTCTGACCTTAGCTGCTCCCACAGGTGCCAGGGGTGGTGTGTTCTCTTGGCTCCCACTCTTGAGGCACTGGCAACCAAAATTCCAACCCCGAAAGGGAGGAACCTGAGGATTTCATTTTGCTGCCACACTGGACTCCAGTGTCGGGTTTGCAGCGTTCCCTGGGCCTCTGGTGCTGCAGGGCAGCAGCCAGGGATGGCACAGGGCAAACTGCTGGGTCAGGGGCACAAACCCTGCGTGGTTCTGAGCAGAGCCAGCTGATTCCTGTGCCGTGGGCTTGGGGAAGTGTTGGGAGAATGATGCCACAGGAGCCGAGGGAAATGAAGTGGAAGTGGAGAGAATTAGGATCTCTTCGGGCTGGGTGTTTTGTGAGATCGAGGTGCACGGACCAAATGGGTTAAAGGGACATTTAATGCTAGTTAAATTTATAAAATGGGCTAGTTTTTGGATTGCTGGTGTTCTGCTCTCATGCCAGCTATTGACTGCGTTGTTTCCTTACGCTCCTGCCTCTCTCTTGTTTTCTCTCCTGCCTCTCACTTGAATTATACAAACATCTCGGCAGCGTCTGGGGGCTTTCCTTCTGTGTTTGTACAAATGTAGCAACACAGGATCCTGACACCGAAGGTCAGAAATGGTGCAGTGCCCTGGGGAGGCTGGGAAGGGGCAGGAAGCAGAAACAAAAACATTTTGAGGAAGGAGCCCTGAATCTGTCCCTTGGTTTCGGAGTCTGGGGGTTCAGGGCGTTGAAATTGGGTTTGGAGATTCTTTGAGCCACAGAGGCTTGAAGAAGTGGCCTGAAGAAAAGAGGGGGAAAAGCTCTCAGTGTGTGGCAAATTCTGGGAGAAGTGGAGGGCAGAAAATCTCAGCTGCCTGTGCAGCCTCCCTGTGAGCCAGGGAGTAGCACCCCATTCCATCTGGGAGAAACAGGAGCTGTTGGAAGTCAGGGAAGCACGTGACAAATCCCAGAAAAAGAACTGCTGAGTGAGATCTTGCAGAGTGGGTTTTAATACCTTTTCCTTCGGTTTTGTTGTTTGTTTTTTTTATTTTGGTTTGTTGCTCTGTGGTTTGAGTTTGGTAGAAAGGTGAGCACTGTTCTGTTTGAAACAGGAAGGTAATGAACAGTCATTTATATGCTTTTTTTTGGGTATGTGGGTCATCCATTTCCCTTCTAGCCCAGGTTAAAAATCGTATGGAATATCCAAGATAGGGACAAGCAAGTATGGCTTTTATTTGGGGTTTTTGGGGGGTCTTTAAGGGGTTTTTAAGTTGCTGACATCGTTGCATAAGCAAACTCTTGGGCTGTTTATTTAGCTGATAGTATTTTAAGAAATGTTCATGCATTCATAAAGCAACAGCAGATATATCTGAAGCAGGGAGATAGTTTAACTAGATTTATATGTACTTTTCCCCATGGTTCTTTTAGTGTTAATTAATAATTTCATTCCCTAACTTCAGTCCAGATTGGTTTTTCCAAATGGCTGCAGCAGTATCTTTGCTGTGCGACTTAAATTTCTTTATATTAAAAACAAGTAATTGCACTGTCTACTTCTGGTGTTGAAATCATAAGTCAGAGAGTCTATTTTCTTTTAGAAAGTGCAAAAAGTGGAAGATTTTCACTTTAAAAATCAGCATGTAATTCAAACATGGGCAAAAATTAAAGCATAGCTTTGAAAGAGCTGGGAGGAAACAGGGTGTAAAATCTCTGTTCCTTCCATGATCTTTGCAGGGTTTCAGAGATGAGGCACCTTTTAAAGAAGAACTCGTTGACGAGCCCTATTTGGACTTGGGAAGGTCCTTTCAGCTTCCTCAGAAGAATGAGGAGTTTGGGAAGGAGTCCTGGGAGATGTGTGAGTTTCTGAAGCCCCGAGCGGAGGACGTGGGCGAGGAACGGGAGATGCTGGTGGATGAGGAGTACGGAGAGGATCCAGGCTTCCTGAAATGTGGCACATCAGGTGGGGAGCAGGCAGCCCCAGGCAGGGAGCTGGATACAGAAGGATGGGCAGAGCAACTGGAGGCTGCTGAAATGCAAGATCTGAGATCCAGTGTTAGCCTGGGTCCCGAAGAGTCCCTGGAGTATCCGTTCACAGAAGATCAGGTGAGGAATGCTGGGCTGGTCTCCGTGCTGAGCACGGATCCCTCAGGGCAGACTCCAAAACAAAACCCTCAGGACTCTCCCTAGTGTCTTAATCACTAGAATTTAACTCATTTATTTGCTTGTGTACCTCTAGCAGACACCAGTCTATCCTTTTGTACATTTTGGAAGGTTTTTTAGGTTACTTACTGTCTGTATATTTACCTGCTGGAGTGAGATAGGAGGTTGGTGTATTTACAGGCATCCTGAATTTGTCTTTTTACCCATTTCTGACTTGTGAGTTGGTTTTTTTTTTGGAAGCTGTGCTGGTATGGGGCATGTCAGTAACAGCAGAGTTGTCACCTCATGGGTTTGATAGTCCGGGGGCTTCAATGACAGAAACTCCCTCTTTTGCTCATTTTTAAAAATCTAAATCACTTCCTTCAGCCAGATTGTGCAGTTGAGCAAAAACTGATGTGGTGGAAGGAATTATGGCAAGGATACTGGTGGGTAAAGGAGTAGGGGGAGACAGCTTCAGGTAAATTGTAGAACTCTTATTTATACATCTTTCTCCAGTATTCTGAGAATTAATTTTTCCTTCTGATTCTTTGTTCATCCCCTTACCAAACAAAAAAGTGATATTATCAATCTCCCATGTGCCAGCTTCCGAGGTTTGTGTGCTTTTATATGAAAAAAGATGGAGTGGAAAAGGATTTAACATCACAGCCACAGAGAATTTCAGGTTTTGTTTGGCTTGTCCCCTTAAGCACTATGTGTATAAACAGATAAAATGAAGTTTCTGCTGACAGTGTTACACCAGAATGCACAATATTGAATTTATATGTTTGTTACTTAGAAAAAACAAATGAGCAAGAGTAAAGAAATTTTTGTCTGAATTACAGGTGAGGAGAAAGATACAGTTGCTTTATATTTCAATTGCATATAACATTTTTCATGCCTCTTCTTAATGCGGTGCATAAATGAGCAGTTAGTATTTAAATGAGCAGTTAGTATTTCATAGTTACCTGAATAAATATGAATGTAGCTGAGGAAATGTGTGTGTTTGCTGTAGAAATTAATGTTCCTGTCAAATACCCCTGTGTGAGTTAATACCATTGCTTTCTAACTTTAATTACTTCTTTTCTCCTCTGTGAAGTGTGAAGAGAATGCTACTTTAAGGTCACACTTTTCTGGAACCACAGCACACAGCAGCTACCAAAAAGACATTTTTGATGCTGAAACGACCCAGTCAGAAGTGAAAACTGAGAAGGATTTAGGTTTGTAAGAAGGTTTTTCTTTCTCTTGTAATTTCGTATTTACAAATCTAAGTTTTTTACCAAAACAAAAATATTTCTGAGTGGTAAAATATTGAAATGAAGATTTCTGCAGGCACCAGGCAGTCCAGCTTTAAGTAGGCTTCAGCTTTACAATCTTGCTTCCTCCTCCAAATCTGGTCAGTGATAAATAAATACAGAAATAAAGCGACAGGCTCTGGAGGTGACTTCACAACCAAAAATTTGCAGGGGATCTCTGTGGTAGATAATGTTCCCATATCTTGGGTTTGTGGTCTGTGCTCAGGAGCAAAGTTTCTCCTTGTCAGACGGCCAGAGATGCATGGTTAGGATTTGGTAGATTCCTCAGGGAAATGAATTTATCAACCTGCCTGGAGCAGCACTCCCTGCTCGGGAGGAAGGAGCTCCAAGCCCTGCCCAACCTGGCCTTGAACACATTTGGAACCTGGTGGGATAAAGGGTTTAATTCCCAGGTGGGTGCCTGGACAGAGGAAGCAAAAGTTCCCATCTGCTCCTTTTCTTCTTCAGGGACAAAGCTTCAGGGTGACTCCAAAGGACCTGGGCTTGCTGTTGATGTGGAAGCTATTGAAAAGGAAGCTCTGAAAGAGGAGAATTATGTTTTTTCCAAGAACAAGGAATCCAGGAGAGTAACCAGCTTAGCTCGGCCTAGGACAGCATCATGCAGGTACGGAGGAAGAGCTCAGGCTTGGAAAGACATTCAGTAAATGATTTTAACTGTCCTCTTGCTTTACTCAGCTGACTGGTCCTTAAGGCTGTGTGGAATGCTCAGATGTTGTCCTGTTTTTTGCTAAGCCTTCTATTTTAACCCTGGAGTCAGAGATTTTCACACAGTTTTATGTAAACAATATCCGATGTTTATTTAACCATCTATTCTGTTTTTCATTCCTTTTGTGATAAGAGAAAGTTTGATGAGCATCCTTTTTCTCCAGTGGGATTGAGGAGGAAGTGGCATGTCCTCCAATCCCTTGTGGAGTTGAGAATGTTATAAAATATGTCAAATGTAACTAAACTCTCTCTTTTCCCTCCTTTCTGCTGAATCTAGCAGGTGTGAGAGTGTCCTTTGTTGTGCTTTCACAGAGACACTCAGATAGACGTAGAGGGCCAGGTCTGTCACTTCTACCCCAGGAGCTAGGGTTTACCTTAAAACCTTCAAACTGCCCACGTTTCCTCCCTTGAGTATTGGGACAGAAATGTGCAAATGGCTCAGCCACCACTTCACTTTCTCCACGGGGAGGGGAGCGTGGATGTGGCCTGGAGGAGAGGGATGTAGCCTTTACTCATGGCTCTCCTATTCATTTTCCCTTTCCTTTGTTCTTCCTTTTGGGAAGAGCAGTTCAGCCAGGGCTCTGAGACCTCTGCAGGAAACTTTAGTCCTGCCAGTGGTGGTGGGAAACCTTGGACTGGCACTGGCTGTGGGTGTTTGCCTTATCTGTGCCAGTTTGGGATCAATCTGTGCCAGACTTTCCCCACCAGTTTGGGGTCAGTGGGTAGTGGAACTTTTGGGGCCTGTTGATTCCAGTCCTCAGTACTTCCCTAATTTCATCTGCAATCCTCTCTCAGAGGGAAAGCAGCTCAACAGTAAGGTGAGAGGATTATTCTGCAGGGTTTAATGGAACACACAGGATCTGTTCTCCCACTTGGATCATGATCTGCTTACTGGTTTTGGCATGTTTATATCCCTCTCCAAGCATCACAGCATATTTATCAGAAAGTAAATGTTAATTGCTTAAATAGTCATTTCAAATGAGTAAATGCAGGGCGGATTTGTGTATCATAGAGCAGCTTATAAATTTGGTCTGCCCATCATGTTTATTTCTGGAGCATTCCTTAAGTACATTTAAACCTAAATACAAAAATTCCTGTCTGGTCTGTTGGCTCTGTACATTTGCTTTAAACTGGGCAGTGTGAGAAGGTGTTGCTGTCTCGCTGCCAGATACAAAATATGTGTGGAATTGTGACCTGGCGTGGGTGATGCCTCTTTTATTTTTTATTCCTCCCCTCCCCTCTGCCCCAAATTAGTGAATTACCTGAGAGAGAGGAAGGAGAAGGAGAAGAAACTCCAAACTTCAGCCACTGGGGACCACCACGGACGTATGTTCACATGATTACATTATTCCTTCCCATCTACCTTATGTCTTTTTTTCTCTGTGAGCCAGATTAATTCTTGTTGGGTGGGTTTTTTCTCCTCTCCTCCTCTGCCAATAACTTTAGGGTACCTGTGTACCTTGGGCTTTCCTGAAGACAGGGAATTTTTAACAGATGTTCAGCAGAATTATGCCTTCTATTTGTACAGCTGACTGGGGAAAGCTTGGCTGGTTTAGGTTGTGGATGACCTGCAAGTTCCTGCTCATTTAATAACTATGAGGTGTGAACAATGCACACAGTGCTGGGCTGTCTCCCTTTCCTCGGGTTCCCTGCTAAACCCCGTGGCAGGGTTCCAAATTGCCAGCTTCTAGCCACATCCTTGTTGTATTGTTAACATTTTTAGGTGAATTGTTTGTATGGTCCCCAGTAAAATATGATCAGAAAGTTCCTGCTGGGGCTGATGAATATGCACTGGAGTCAGTGTTCAGAAAGTTGTATGAAATACTTCATTATTTGTCTAGTGTGCCACTTGCAGGGCTTCCCATTCCCAGACACTTTGCTCAGGCTGAAAGAGGATGAGTGTTCACTTGAAGATCTGACTCTCTCTGAAATAAAAGCCTCTGCCCAGTGGGCATGGATTGGCAGCAGAATTTCATTCTTTTCATGGGGTGAGATCTGCTCCGGGTGAAAACTCAGCTCTGTTGAGAGCATTCTCAGGCTTCTGACTTTATCTCTTTACTCTGTTAAATCTTCTTGAAAGACCAGGAGCTTACATTTGTTTAAGGCTTTGCATTTGTAGCTAAAAAAAAAACCTGTTTGAAGCTGTTAAAACTACCACTTATTTTTTTCAGTGTTGAGATCTTCAGAGACCCTCACGTGTCTCTTGGAATCAGTATTGTTGGTGGACAAACTGTCATAAAGCGCCTGAAGAATGGAGAAGAACTTAAAGGGATCTTTATCAAACAAGTTTTGGAAGACAGCCCAGCAGGAAGAACAAGGGCTTTAAAAACTGGAGATAAAATACTTGAGGTAAATGGAGATAAACCTTCCTTTTTTGTCTGAGAAATAGAAATTGACTCAAACGGCTTTGGGTGGAGAGAGGAACAAAATACTGCCACCACTTCATGAAGTATTGACAACACTGTGTTTTGAACACCAAAAAGAAAACCTCTGGTGGTGTTTCTTTTTTAAGGTCTGACTGTGGAGCTCTTTTAACATTCTCCTCTGTATTTAAGAAAGGATGTGTCCTGGAGTCCGAGGGGGAAGTGAGAAAAATGGGAATGTCCTCCTCCCATATAAAGGAGGAATAAGTCACAGAATATCCATAAGCATAAATTTAATATATGCAAGACCACAGACTGTTCCACTGAAATATGGGCTGTTATTTTGTGTGTGTGGATTTAGAGTAATTAACTGATAGCCACTGTTTGGGATAAATCCCTGATTCTGGCAGGTGCTGTGGGGGGAAATGTCATTCCTGCCTCTCACCTCTGGTTGCTTTTTTTACTCATTTTTCTCCAAATTAAGGCTTCAGAATCTGGGGTGCCAAGCTGATAGAGCTGTTCAAGTTTGATTTACAGACAGGTAAAATGTGAGAGAGTTAGGTCTAGCATTATGTAACACTCTGACAATCTTATTCCTTATGTTTTTATCTAGAAGAATTGTTTGGGACAACACGTGGCCATCTTTTAATGATGAATACTAAGTAACACACTTTTAAACCACCCATCGAAACGTACTTTACAAATAATGACTCTTGGCTGGTTTTGGTGCCTTCCTCAGACACACGAATCTTCTGCAAGTGCGTGTGATGCCTTGTAATGACTCTGTACCTAACAAAAACAAACTTTCTTTGTCAGGTTTCTGGGGTGGACCTGCAAAATGCCACCCACGAGGAGGCAGTGGAAGCCATCAAGAACGCGGGAAATCCTGTGGTCTTCGTGGTCCAGGGCTTGGCTAATGTACCAAAAGTAAGTTTGTTTCTATTTTTCTTCCCAAATTTACTAAATGCATCTTATTTTACACTTGGCTAAGTTCCTTTCAGCAAGTTGCTTCAGTTTTTGTGTCCAAGGATGGATCCTTCCAGTCAGTTACAGACCAGTTGGTTGATTGATTGCTTCTCTGGCCTGACTGGAAACCTAATTTCTCTGATTTACATGGAGTAGATGTAAATCTGTTGACTAGGTGTTCATTCAGCTCTCCCACCTGTGTAGTGAGAGTCTGGCCCTGTGCATTTTAATTTGTCCATATTTCATAATCTAAAAATAAACTCTGTTAGCCAGAGAAACAAAGGTGTAATTAAAATTAGCCAGATTGACACCAGCAGCTCCTTGTAAAACGTGTCAGCAGAGGGACCTGAAATAGTTACCTGGGAGCAAGTTTTAATTTACAAGAGATTTGAGGCATCTCCTCATCTTCGAGGCCAAGGCAAGAGGCTTTTTAAAGCCTTTGTAAGAGCAGGCATGCAATTCTACCTGCCCAAAGTCCACACAGAACCCCCAAACTTCTGTGTGCTTTTAAAGTAAGAATGTAATTCAGTAAATTCAGTGAAAGAATGTAATTTATAGACAGCCCTGCAATACCTTTCTACATGGGACAAAATGCAGAGTGCCCTGGAGAGCTTTCAGGAGCTGATTTTGGGTGTTTGTTTTGCAGTCATAATGCTCTGTCTAATGTGTGTAATGTACATTGTTTTTCAGGTGGTTTCTCCTGCCCAAACTAAGGGAATCAAAGTCAGCAAAGATCAGGATGCAGACAAAGAAAATAAGAGTGATAAGGTATTTATTCCATTCACTGCTACACCCAGGTTTTACTAAATCAAATGGTATAATAGCATGTATTCTAACTCTTTGATAAGCTTCCTCCCAAGTCTGAAATTAAATTTGAAGTGTTTTGTTGAAATATCTTTGATTCTGTGATTTCTTGCCAAATTTCTGCCAAATATTCTGACGTGTATTCTGTGGGTGTCTGCTGGGTGCTGAAACCCTGTACTTAGCACAGCTCCTCTGTCATCTCTCTGAGGTACCTGTTTTGCTCTGCGTGGAGGCAAACGGATCCCCTTTGTTCAGCAGAAACAGAGAAATGGCAACACGTACACAAATAATACCCTCAATGTGAGGCTGCCTGAAATGCAGTAAAATCGAGTTTTGGGGTGATTAAATCCACGGAGTGTCCTGAATTTCCCGTGGCTGTGTGAAACGAGGAAATGACCCAGGGATCTGTGGCTGCTCAGCTGATTGTGAAGCGGTTCCTGCACGGTGACTTCCAAATCACTTCACAGCAGCTTTAAAAGGGAAAAAGCCTGTTTGGTAGAAAACAGGGAATTTGTTTTAATAGCTGCAATAAGAGAAAAAATTAATTTTTCATTTTCTGCTGTGTCTCTCTCATGGCCCTGGTGTTTTCCTGTGGGATTTGCCCTGGCTGAGGAGTGTAGTTCAGGTGCTTTGAAGGTGCGGGAGCAGCAGGAGCAGAGACAGAATCAATGCAGACAATAAGTTTTGCCTGGTGCAGTGGAACTACAAATAGGACGAAGTTTTCATTTGATCCTACTCAGCACTCTGGGTACCTGAGAGGACCCTCCTGCCTCCAAAACTTTTTGTAAGGCTCCTTTCAGATCCTGTCGGGGGCAGGAGCGGCGAGGCTCAGTTATCAGAAAAGGTGTTGAAGACGTGCTTTCATGCCAGAGGATAATACTTCCAATGAAGCACTTACAATCCCCTTTTCTTGTGTTTTCTTTATCTCTATTTCTAATCTCAAAAGCTCTCATCCTCTGGCAACGTGCTGCCTTTAATCTCCAGCACTCCGGTGTGTCGCGTTCTGCGGCGTTCCGAGGTTAAAGAGGGAGCCTAATCTTTTTCAGACCTTTTTTCATCTATTGGTGCTATAAACTGGTGGGTGGAATATAGAAGAGCTTCAGTGCATGAATATGTAGCTCCTTTTTGGCTTTGAACGTGGGCTCACAAAGCAGTCGTACTGCACTTCTGCAGGGCCATCTCAGAGTTGGAAAGAGTTGCTATTAGTGGTTTATTAGTCCACATCCCTATGGGGAACCACTGATATTTCTAGTCCAGTCTTCAGAGAGTCACAAAAGAGTTTGGTTTGAAAGCAGCCACATCCAGCTGGAGAATCTGCCTTTTCCTGTATCTTTTCAAACGCTGAAGGTTTTCTCTGATTTGTTGGCGTTTATCCCCCTCTATTGATCTGTTTGTTTCAAAACGATCACTTTAATTTATTTAAAACCACTTAAATAGTGGACAAACCATTGATGACAACATTATTTTGCTGGTTGGCTGTGTAAACTGTGCTTTTGCCTCTGTGTTAATACAAACACGTGGTGTGATGGGGTAGCCAGGCACAATTTTCTCATCTGGCTTTTCAGTGGGACAGGAGGAACGAGAGATATTTGTCCCTCTGAGCCACAGAAAACTGCTGGGTAAGCCTGGGTGCCTCGTGTAGTTTCACACAGACTTCCTAACAAATGTTTAAGGTCTTAAAAAGCCAAAGGGTCAACATTTAGTCTGTAAGTTATTACTAAATTACAGCCATAATAAAGTGACTCATTTGTCATGGGCAGCCAAGAGTGAGGCTGCAGATTTTCCATCTTTACCTGCTCAGTAAAATAAAACCCAAGTCCTCCCATGCTTCCTGGGTCATCTGGATTTTGCACAGTTCTGTCTGTGCTGGCTTCAAGAAGAAGGTGGGAGGCACATTAAGTGTGCTGCATCCTCTTAGAAAACAGCTGTTGTGCTTCCAAGTGCTCTCACTATGCACTTTTGCTACTGGTGGATTGAATTAATTCCGTTTATTATTGTGTTCTGTGTTCTGTGTTCAGTGCAGCACTTGCCTGTTATGTTTTTTAAATGGATGAGACGACGGATATCTTTACCTCACAAAATGTTCCACATATTGCAGCTCACTGCTTCCACCACTCTATACAAACCCAACTTCGAGAATTTAAAAATCGATACGCAGGTTCAGCTTTCACTGCACACAGTGGAGCAAAAAAAACAACCCACATTATCCTGGGCTTGATGTGTTTGGGTGTTGTGTCGTATTTCCCAGCCACAGAAGGAATTAATTACAGGAATTGTGGGTGCTCTAATGGCATCTCCTCCCTGGTGCTCCCTCCCTGAAGTGCATCCTGCTATTAGCAGTGGGCTCGCCAGGGATGCAGCTGAGCATCACTGAGTGGAGTCGTGGTGCAAACCAAGGCAGGACCCAGCTCCTTGGAGCTGTAAAACCAATTGCTGAGCTGAGCCAGTGCCTCCACCAGACCCAGAGCCCGCTCTGTGCTCCTGCCATGCGCCGCTATATGCATCATTACAGGAGCTGCCTCTATTTATGTGAGGTAATAGAATTTTATTGGGAGATGTAATTCAAAATCTTTATTAAATTTGCGCCGAAATACGGACGGGCTGTGATGTTTAAATATTCATGTATGAGCTAAGAGGATTGAGTTCTTATTTTATATTTTAAAGAAATTGACGTTTATCAGCACCAGGCAGTTTTGTTATGGAGTCTAATAAGAAACAGGGTATAATTTAATGTTTGTTTTTAACTCCTGATTAATGTTCGCACTTTGATGTTTCTGACAATACACGAGTATTTTATCAACAAGTAAATGTGCATGCAGAATTGCGTTTTAGTTTCATTTTCTGGATGTTGAGTGTCACTTCTTGCTCTGCTTTCTTGCACAAAAAGCCTTTGCTGCAGAATTTAGCTCTGTAATTAAGTGCTGTGTCTGTGCACAGTCAGTGCAACAGACAATGGGATTTTTTTCCGTGTGCTCAGAGGTTACAAAACATGCAACTCTTTGTCTTTGAATCCACCAGAGAAAATACGGGGCTCCACCTCCCATGAAGCTGCCACCTCCTTACAGAGCCCTCGAAAGGCATCGTGCAGAGGAGGCTGCCCTGGCTGAAGAGGAGGATGAGGATGCTTGTGCCGAGAGTGAGTAGTGCTCCAGTCTTTATGTCACATCAAATCAGGTGGTGATAAACCTTCAGGCCATTTATTGCTTGTGGGAGGTGGTGCTCGGCGTGCCCACAGCATCAACCCTCGGCCTGGTTTGTAACTTGGATCTTCTCCCCAGCCAGGCTCCTGAGGAGATGCAGGGAGGGCTCTGTCTGTTTTCAGTCTCAGAATGTCTGAGCCGTGCCTGGAGGAGCTGCTGGGGCAGAGGTGGCAGCAGTGACAGGAGTTGTTCTGTTTTACTGCTGTAATTGCAGTGGTGGCCGAGCAGTTGTAGGCTGAGGACCACTGGTGCAAGGTCCTCGTCCAGAAAACCTGCTGCTGATCCCAGGCAGTGCTGTTCAAGCAAGGTGGTTCCCTCTAAAAAGAAAAATCTGCTGATTTGTTGTTTTGGTGCTCTGCTGAAGGGAGGATCCCCTGGTTTGGTAGCTCTCCTCATGGGAAAGGTTCTGCAGTTGTCCCATTTGGGTTTGGCTGTGGTTTGTGGTGATGCTCACCCTGTGGAAGAGCCTAAGGAGTGGGAAGCAGTGCAAGTGGAGAGCTCCTGGCAGCATGATTTAGGTCCCAGCTGCTTTTGAATTACAACTTTGGTTAATTACAACTTTGGTTAAATGGAATATTATTACCCATAGCTTATCTCACAGTAAAATATTTAGGAATAGTGAACTTGCAATTAGGAGTCCTAAATTACTTTCTAAAATCAGTTACCTTTCATTTTATTTTATCTTTATGCTCTTTTGTACCAAATCAGCATAAGGTGGGGTGAGGCCTTGACCAACCTGGTCTCGTGGGAAGTGCCCCTGCCCGTGGCAGGGGGTGGAATGAGATGATTTTTTATGTCCCATCCATCCCTGTAACATTCTGTGATTCTGTGTGGTCTTTTGTTGGGGGTTTAGTTTGTATTTTTTTTGCTACAGTGATTTTTCTCATCATCTCGAGCTCTCCATAAACCTCCAATTGTAACAAACTCATTCCAGCTGGGTATTAAAGCTCTAATTCCCAGTTAAAGGATAGGTGTGATAAGTAGGCTGACACCTGAGTTATCTAATCAGGAGATGCCTCAATCCAAGTGCTTGCTGGGCCTAAGTTAATACTTTGCACAGAGGTAATTCCTTATTCATGGGCTTGGTCATTTTTTAGCTGTCCTGCCATCCCTAATGATATTGCTGGCTGAGTCTGGAAGCTGAAAAGGTAAAGCTACTGCTGATATTAAATTCATCAATCCTACCAGCCCTGGCAGCAGCACACAGATCTGTTCAGGGGAATCTCCTTCTCTCTCCCCTTTTTGCTGGCTGAAGTTGGATGTTTTGCAGTAGCCATCTCTTCCATGAATCTTGGAAAACAGAGGTATATTCTTCCTCACCTCATTCTGTTTCTTTAAAAATAAAAACAGGCTAAGGAAGCTTTAACTAAGTTTGTGCCTCAGCCCTTGCAGTGAAAAGCGTGTTAGAAATGATCCCTCTGCACTTACTGACATTCAGCACCTTGACAGCTGTGGAATGGGCTTTTACAGACTCCCTGTTCTGTGATCACTTGAAAAACAAAGTTTTCTCTGCAAATTGCAGTGCAGTGTTGTTTTTGTGAGCTACTTGATGCTCCTAACTTCTGTCCTGGTTCTTGAGCACCTTTCCCAGAAATCCCAACCTGGGCAAGAACCTGTCTTTCTTCACTGCCCATTTGTATGTCCACATTGCTCTGTTCCTTACCCACTTCTCCAACTACTTCTACTGCCTTGTAACCTTAACTAATAGTAAATCAACAAGTGAGCTGGATTTGTTGTCTCCCTTATTTAGAAGATAAGGTATCTAAAAGGAAGATGTGGTGTCAGCCCAGGTAAATTCACATCATAACCTATCCTTTACTTGCTTCCTGTAGTTCTCCATCTCTGTCACTGCATGGAAAGCTTTAGAGGGCATTTTGAGGTGGGACAGCTGTTAAATCTGTCCTCTGGTTGTGCTCCTGATGGATTTGATTTTATTTTTTAGCATTCTTATGAACGCAGCTGCAGTGTCAGGGACCTGCTCATCAATTTCTTTCAAACTCCAGAAATACTTTACTTGCTCCACTTGACATTTTTTGTCCTTGCTTATCACTTCTTTCAACCCTTCCTCTCATCTTTTGTCTCCACATCCTCCATCATTCCCCAGACTGAAAATGAAAGCAGAGCATTGTTAGAGCCATACTTAGAAAATTTTTCTTTCCTTTCTGTCCCATCCCTACTGCCTCAGAGACTCCATGTTTTCTCTGTTTTCCCCTTAAAGTGGCTGAACAACCTTTTGGTATTGATTGAATTCCCCCTAAAATCTAAACCCACTTTGCCTTTTGGCAGTGCTCCCTTTTATTTCTGCTTTCCCACTGCTGGAACTGTAGCTCTCGTTGCTGACCTGTTAGAACAAACAGTCATTTCTTGTAGATGTCCTCCCTTTTCTTCCCAAGCGTTGCTTTTGATCCAAAGAGGGCAAATCCTTGTTGGGAACAGAACTGTGAGGCAGTTCTTGGTGTAGAGAAACTCCAGACGTGTCCTCCACGTTTCTGTGGTGCAGGAAGTTTGAAGTTCCAGGTGTTTTGTTTGGTTTTTTCCAAGTGTGGCTTCTTGCACCCAAGACCCTCAGTTCCAGATTTATTTCTCCTTTATGTTTCATGCTACCGGTGCTTCCAACATCATTTCCTAAGTTCCTAGGTAGCTTTTCCTAGACTTTGGAGGCAAGTTGAAAGTTGTATTTCCTCTTGCTCTATTTCTTCTTCTAGTGACACTGCCCAATCTTTATCAGTCCCCAGCTCTAACTCTCTGTGTGGCTTTTCTTTTCTCTTTGCTTGGAGGTTGCTGGTTTAAGGCTTTCAGTTCATGCTTGAAAACAGTTTTGCAAAACTTGCAGTGTGTCCATCCTGCTGCAAAAGGGGCTCTCAAGAAACCCTTCATCCTCCAGACCTGAAACATTACAACACAGGTTTGGAGTTTTCCCTTCCCACACTTGCCCGTGGCAGAGGCTGTTTTGGAGAAAGAGGTGTTTTTTTTTTAGACTTCGCAAATCTGAAAAACACCGGGTTGTGAATGGGATTTTTTTTTTTCCTTTTTTTTTTTTAAATCAAAACAAGTAAAAGGAGGGGGAGAACACACAAAGGAGCTGTTTGTGCTGGTGAGCAGCTGTGCTGCAGACGGCATCAACAGGCACTGGTGTGTTTCCCTGCAGCGGGGGTGGCTGGAGGTGTGCTCTAAGAACCTGCTAATGGACTTGGGTGCACCCCGTGGTGGCTTATTGCCATAATGAGGGGTTGGTAGTAAAAAGAAGCAGAGGAAATGGATGGGCAGAGCAGTTTGTAATGGAATGTTTCGTCAGGTTTTCCTTGGGGGAATTCCTAGCTGGACAATTGGGATATGCTTTCGTGACCGAGCCGCAGCAAACGTAAATTAAATAGGAGGGAGCTGAAAAACAATTCTAGGAAAACTGAAGAGACAACTGGTGAAAGAACTTGAAATCCCTAATTTCAATTGCTGTTGTATTTTTAGTGAAATCTTTTGTCGGTTAGTTGGCTGAGATCGATCTGGTTGGTTTCAAATAAGTCTAAAATAATAAAAATAGATGGTAATAAAAAAATTTGTGGAAGGTGGCTTAGATAATGGACTAAGCTACTGCTGTGCTCAGACTTCCTGTCTGCAAGGATATTTAACTGTATCTAATAAGGGGATAATAATGCCCCCTTCCTTTTATTTTGTCTCTAGATAATGTAGAAATCAATGGAGCTGTAAGAAAGCAAAATGATTTATCTTCCTAAGATGCTTTTTGAGGAGCAGTGGTTTCTCTGCTAAAGCAGGAGATTTTAAAACTTCTCTGGTATTTTGACTTTGCATTCTTGACTCCGGGAGTGGGGAGGCCCTGGCGTGGAGAAGTTGTGGATTCCCCATCCCTGGAAGTGTCCAAGGCCAGGTTGGATGAGCTTTAAGGTCTCTTCCAACCCAAACCATTCCATGATTCTGTGATTCCCCGTTGTGATAAATCCGTGGGTGCTGGAGGGTTGGGTTGGCATTGGACCATTCTCAACACCCCTGAGGTTTTTAGCAGCGTCCGGGTGCCAGTGATGTTTGGGATCAGTGAGAGCAGAGTGGCTTTCATAAAATAAAAGATGGAAAAAAGGAATGGAGGTCGGGTGAGACTTTGAGGAAGGTATGGTCAGGTACATGGAGGGGGCAGAAATGGGATCTCTGGAAGTGTCTGTGCACTGCTGTGGGTGAGGATGGGAAGGTGATGATCAGCATTTTGGGAACATGCCAGGATTATTAACAAACGACTAAATAAAAGCCAACCCACTCATAATTCCTGGGTGTCTCACTGCTTGGAGTCTGGTTTATGCAACGTTGTGCTAAAACAAAGGAAAAGCAATCCTAACTTTTACTTTTCATTTTTTGGGGGGGAAATCACCTGAAAATGTTGCTCTTCAGTGGAGGCAGCTGGTGTAGCCAAGCGCTGCCTCTCCAATAGATGTCACTGCAATCAACAGCAAACAGAGATGATGCTCAGAGGGGAAGATGTAGCTGGGAGGAAGGCTCCAAGCTTCATGAAAATAAAATACTGCAAAAGTAGTAATTGCAAGATTCCATGTTCTTAAATATAGTACCAAGTGTATTTAATGCAGTGGATTTCCTTAGATCAGGCCAGAGCCAGGATCAGACAAACAGAGCAGAGACTTTCATTTTTCTGCTCCGTGTTAATCTCTATTTAATGTGACTCTGTGCTGCTAATCTTCTTTTCCCATTCTTGTTCTGACCCATAATTAGCTCAGCTACGTGGGGTTTGTTAGCAGCCCTAATATCAGATCCAGAACAGGGCCACAAAGCTGCTGTGGCACACGGGGATGGGTGAGGGAGTTGGTGTCACTGCAGTTTGGGGTTGTGGGTTCGTTTGGGGTTTTGTTGTCGGGCTGGTTTCTTCACTCTCCTTGTGAATCACACGCACAGCTATCATCTGATGAAGTATTGCGAGAGGAAATTACATTTTTGATGAAGTAATAGTAAAATTGCAGCTGGGACTTCTTGTGGTTTTTACTGTGTGCTTGACATAATGCACTGAACAGATGGCTGTGTGTGTGCTGTGAGACATATTCTAAAGGAAGGACAATGAACTTTAAAAATGAACAAATTAATGATATTAACGAAATAACTGAGTATTCTGAGTTGTTTTAAATGTAGCTTTTGGAAGAGAGAATTAGTAGGACTTCCCAAAATAACTAAGTATGTTTGTAAATTCAGAGGGAGATTTCATCTTTGCTTTTTTTTAATTACTAAATGAAGGATTTTGAGTCTTTTCAGTGTTTCATTTCAGCATTCATTGCAGTGAAACTAATATTGCTTGTTTGGGGTTTCAGCAAAATACAAGTTATGCTGAAGTTTGAGCCTTTTTATGCTTATAATGACAGATTGCTTTTGTTTTCTGACATTTAAAGAAAAAAAAACCCAAACAAACCAAGCAAACCCTATGCCACGCACACATATCAGTGTTGGGAAACTGCAAGATTTGCAGCGCTGGGGAACAACGCATTTAATGAAGCTGTCTGTGTGAGAGAAATTAATTTTTTAACCCCCGTGGCTGCGCAGGAAAAAGGATGCTCGGATAAATACCACTGTTAACTGCTCCTTTGCCATGCAGTGGGTCATTGAGCAGGAAGGTGCCTGCAGCTGCCAGCCACGCAGCCAGGCTGGGAGTGACTGGTGTTGGGGGATAGAGATGTCATTCGCATGCTGGCAGAGCACAAACAGCAGCTGGGAGCACCCGTGGGTCAGATGTGGGAATCCAGGGATCTGCTGCTCCCTGCGTGCTCCCACAGGCAGCTCTCCTCTGCTGGCAGATGTAACGGGGAGCTCGTGGGCAGCCCGAAATTAATGTAATTGATGGCATCTCGTGGTAGAAACAGACAGACGGTTTGCCCTTAAGGAGAGAAAAATCTCAGGGAAATAGGCCCAAGGTCGTCAGAAGAAAGACAAGCCCTGAGCCTGTGTGTGTGAGGAGGATTTGAGCTGCTCACAGCCCTGAATGTTTGTCAGGAATGCAGATTTCCTGAGTACATGCTGGTACAGCAATGGTACAAGGGGGTTTCCCAGGTAAGGATTCACATCTATCTCTTTATCGTGTTTGTTTCCAGCAAGTCATTTTTAAGCATTTTCAGTGATGATTTAGGACTGGTGAAGTGCTGGAGAAAGAAAATAATAGCAGAGATCTCTTTTTTTTTTTTTTTTTCCTTTCAGTAAGAAGCAGGGACATATAGCATGATTGGAATATTGAATGCATTTAGTATCTTTAAAATGTTTTGTCTTGTGTTTGCTTATAAATCCTTGCTTCTGTGTGTGTCAGTGCTCAACATTCTTATATACAAAACTGACTGGAGCACACAGTGCTTAAAGTATAAGAATTCATAGCATTAAATTTCTTGCTGTATAGAATAATCTACTCTTCCATAACTGTTATTGTAATGCAGAGACAGATGGCTGAATTCTCTTCACTTTGCTTGTTAAGAATGTGTTAGGTAAATGTTTTTAGACTAAAATAAAAAGCTGCTGGGAATCTAAACTGAATATTCAGCATTTTCATGGTAGAAGGAGGCAAAGAAAGAATAAAGCAATGCAATAGTAAACAAATGAGCTATTTGCCACGAAGGATAATCTAATCTTTAAATATTGCCTGAGATTGCATTTGTTCTTAGGTAAGATCTTTTCTTCCAACACCAGCCAGGTACCCAGAGAATAGCACTGAAATGCTGGGCGTGAAATACACTGATTTGATGTTATAAGGTTATTACATTGTCTGGGGCTTGGTGCAGGTGGCTGGTGGTGTTTGGGATCTTTGATCTCGCTCCGGTGTTACAGATAAGTAATTTCAGATAGAAGATAATGTCTGTGGTGTAAATCTGCAAACACAGGCACAAACTTGCTAAGAGAGGACGATCCAAGTGGGTCTTTATATATTGCTCTCACCAAAGTACTCTTAATATCACTGCAATGACTTGCAACTAAGAAGATATTAAAAGGATGTAAATATTTAAATAGATAAATGAAAGGCAGACGCCGGCTCGTAAAAGGTGGTTATGTGTTTATATCCTTGACTAATAACCTGATTTTTAGATGGGAAGATATCTTTCGTCATTACCACCGTAAATGATGTTGCTCCAATGCACAGAGAAAAAAAAAATTAAAAAGAAAACTCCACAGTGCCTCAGGTCTTGCCCAGACTGGCACAGCATTGCTTCTCGTTAGAATACAGGGTAGATTATTTGCATAATAGCTCTGTTCCAAAATGGTCTGCTCAGTTTAAGCAGTAGCTGCTCCCAATACGTACTGGAAGTAAGGCTCTAACAGAAGGGAAATGTAAAAAATGTTAGATGACGATGATTTTATCCTTTACAGACATTACCTAGTTTTCCACAGTATTGCAGCAACTGAGGCAGCTGTCCAGGATCACTTCTCGAACTGTCAGGAGAAAGTTGGAGTTATTTTTTGCTTCTCAGTCTGAAGACTTGATTCTCCCTCATTCCCTGGCGTGGCTTAGGGGCCGCTCATCAGTTTGAGCAGGTGTGTAATTGCTCTTTATCAGGGTAGGTGGCATTTAAAGAGCAATCCAGAGTATTTATCTCTAGGTGTGCTGGCTACAGCACACTGTGACAGGCCAGTGGAAATTTGCTTTATGCCTTGTAGTGGCCGTGTGTGTATTGAAAACTAATTGCAAGCTAAAGACACCAGGAAGGAAATCTACATGCAGATAAATTTCTCTGCGTGTGTGCTCTCTGCATCAGAGGAATATCTCTGTTTTGTCACCAAATTCAGAACACTTTTGCCATTCTGGCTTTAGAGGAGATGTGGCAGCTGGCTGAGGGGCAGGGCGTTCTTTCTGCTGCCCCAGAAGCAGCAATGAGCCCTTTATAATCAGTGTGGTGATGTGCATGTCTGTCTTCTTCATCAACACTTGGAGGTCGTGGTGTGTGCTTCTCTCTCTCTGCTTCCCCAAAAAGTTATTAGAGGAAATGTTGTAGCCTGAGGTTGCCAGAGAAGCTGTGGCTGCCCCTGGAAGTGTCCAAGGCCAGATTGGATGGGGCTTGGAGCAGCCTGATCTAGGAGAAGGTGTCCCTGCCCATGGCAGGAATGAGATGAGCTTCGAGGTCTCTTCCAACCCAAACCACTCCATAATTCTGTCATGAAGGAAACAGCAAATTTTGGCTGCTGTGGCTGGCAGGGATGGGGCTCTGCTCCCCAGAGGCGTGGAGTGAGCATCTCCCTCCAGGCACCCCTCAATCCAGGCCACCTGGGGAGTGGGAAGGGGTTTCCAGCACGTGGATGGCACATCAGGAACCACTGACCAGAGCTTCTGGTGCTGTGAGCTGCCAGCCCTGTCCTTGCCCTGCCCTCCACCCGCTCTCAGCATCCCCAGCTGGAACTGGTGGTGCCTTAGGTTTTAATTTCTATATTTTTCAAATCCTGTACTGCTTAGAGTGTAGCTCTAAAGTTTCTTGTAGCTTGTTAGCTGCTCTCTTAGGCCAGATAGACATAACAAAGCCTCTCTGAGCTTGCTGTTCAAGGACACTCGGGCTGTCCTAGGCCCAAAAGATGTAAACTAGGACCATGAAAGAGGTGGAGAAGGTGGAAAAAGCTAAAGTTTTAATTGGTGAATTTATGCTGATATGCAAATGGACCAAACCTATATCAGTGTCAAGAACTCGTGACCTGTTGTCCATCTTGGGTCCATTCTATGGAAGCAGCCTCTGGCTCCCCAGGGTGTGCCTTGAAGGCCTTCAAATAAATACCTACCCTTATTCCCTTACTCTTGTCTAGTCTCTGTTTTTAGGTGGTTGGGAGAAGGCATCACTGGAGATCCAAGGGCAGAGTTAATGTTGAGGGAGGAGGGAAGCGAGTGGAGCAGTGGGGTTCCTGAGTCAGGAGGTCCAGCAGGAGCACAGCACAGGGGAGGGCACTGCTGGTGGTCGTGGCCTGGGGGAAGGACAGGAGTGGGGGAGGACCCTGCCTCTCTGCATGTCTTTGTGCAGACAGGCCAGCACAGAGCCAGGAGCCAGCCCAGCAGCAGCAGCTGAGCCCCAGACCTCCTGCTCAGCTGATGAATGTTCTGCTGCCAGGGGACAGAGGTGCAGGTGAATTACAAACGTTGTCTGAAGCTAGGGGTGCTAAATCTTGACTTTGCCGGGTCATTTATGGTTGTTTTGTAGGTACGAAGTGCTTTTAACAATGGGGGTTTTGTTTTGTTTCAATGTATTAGGTAGTTTCAGAGGGGTTTTGCATCCCTTTAAGTGAAAAACGAGCACGTTCGTTATCACAGGTTTATAAATTCTGGTGTGTTTTTTCTGCAGTTTCAGAAGGGTAAAGCCTAAGTAGGCTTTTTAACCTGTAGATGTTATGCTTGTTCATTATCCTGAACTCTGTATCCCTACAGAAGTACAGACTTCCCCCTCCTTAAGGTGAGGTGGCAAATCATCATTTTCGTGGTGTGATGGCCTGGGAAGAATACAAGATACTGAAGTTCCCACACTTGTAATGTGCTGTTACTCGGTGATGAACCGTGTACCTGAATTGGGAGGGATTTGGGTGGAAAAGCCAGAGGGTGGGAAGGCACCAGGCATTTTCTGGTGTGTGCACTTCCACATGGAGCTAAGTAATGGCTCTTAACGCTGTGCTGGGAGAACAGAGAGGGGTTGCACCTCCCAAATGGCTCTTGGAGGCCTTGTGCTGCTGAGCCTCCATCCCTCCAGGTGCTCTGGGAGCAATCAGCACTCCCTGTGTGCCAGAACAACTCCAAAGGGTACATCCTTTATCACTACGGTGTGTGATGCTCCTGGTGCAGTCACTGCTCAGCCTGAGCAGAGGAAGGAGGAAGGATGAGATTCCCTTGGTGCTGGGCCTCCTGCTCCCCGTGCCAGGCTCACCTGCGACCTGGACCTTCAGATCTTGACATTTTCCTGCCCTGAGCTGTAAACCTTAATGCAAGGTTCTGAACCAGAAACTATTTTTTTTCCAGGTGTTTGGCAGAAAAAAAAATCCAGTCTAAACCCCCCACAAGGTTTGGCTGTAATTTCCTCCATCCATTTTGTAACCTGTTATTTTTTTAGGGATATGACAGATTGTTTAAGGATTAATACAGTATCCCTTTGCTGTGCATCATTAGTGGGTTTAAACAGACAATGCTGTGATTTTACAGCAAGAGTTCATTTCAGGATTGAGTTGTTAGAAGTATAGATCGTGTGATTTTAAAAATACTATTTGTATAGAAGATGTGATTTTTTTTTAAATACTGTTTTTTGAGGGCAGAAAGTCCCTGAGGGACCAGCCTGCCAGCATGGTGCCTGGTGAGGTATCTCTGAAGGGCTGGGAGAAGAGTGGAAGGGGAAAATGTGGGATGAGACAGGGATGTGATGGATGAGGGAATTAAGGACAGCTCTATGCAAGGATGAGCACGAGCAGCTGGTGAGCGACGGCCAGGAGAGAGGTGGGAAGGGATTTTGTGAGGAATGGGGAGCTTGGCGAGGCCTTTTGGGGTCAGAAGGATGTGGCTGTGCTGTGTGTGTGCAGGAGGGATGCTGGGGGATGGGGATATGGGGATGGGGATGGGGATATGGAGATGGGGATGGGGATATGGGGATATGGGGATGGGGATATGGGGAT